>SADC01001284.1:600000-1059063 GCA_004194705.1 Ditylenchus dipsaci | reverse complement strand
CTGAAGAAACAAAAATTGATCCGCTTCGGTTTTTATTAGGGCCACAAAATCAAATTTAAATGTGCTCGGAAATCGAATATCGAGCATTTTCAAACTCAAGTTTGTACAAATAAATTTCGGGACGATCTGATTTCGGACTAATTAACGCTGGGCGAGCTGATTTTGGGACGAAATTAATATCATTGCACCAGCTTGTCGAATGTGGAAGAAATAATTGAAATAATCTTGTTATGCTGTTGCAGAATTGTGGAAAAGAAACTCGATTTATCAAAAAAATCACTTCTGAGTCATACTTCTAACATTAGTTTTTATAATCACCAAAAATTTTGGGTACAAGAAAGTATTCTCGTTAAGTTTTTTCTTTAAAATAAGACAATTTAAGAAATCAATAAAAAGAATAAATAATTTGTTTAATGTCATCCTTAGGCCAAAAATGAGGAATATGAGTAAATTTGAAATTCTATTGGAAATTTCATTATTTAGCACCCATATCTTTGTCAAACCCATACCATATTTTCGAAAGACACCAACAATATCCCAAGATCAATATTAAGGCTTTTATTTGACCCAATACCCCCCCCCCCCTAAAAGTTCGTTCCCACCTTGGTCCGACACTTTTTTTAGCTCGATTTTCAAAGCTTTTTTTTAATTCTGTTTTGACAGTCTGGTCGCAAATATCGCAAGGATTCCGATTTTGCCGATGGTTTTTCAATATTTGAATAATTTTACTATTAAAAATACAAAACCTCTTGTTATATAGAGGTTTGACTGTATCCATACCAATATATTGTTTGTTCCCATCTCTAGTCAAAACACGGTGCGCATGCATTTTTGTCTCATTAAGAACTTTCTGTGCAAGACTTTTTCTCACAGGGAAACTTGTTGTTGCAACACTTTTTGAAAATTTTTTGGACTATCTTGCTTATAAATATTTTGAACTAGTATGCGCTGCATTTGTAACCAATAAAAAACATGTTTTTTTTAACTAAAAAAGGTGTTTTGAAATTTTTTGTGTTGATAAATTTAGTCTTGGTTGCGTATTTCGTCAATAACGAGGCGACATTAAAACCCAATAGCATTGATTAGAAGCTCGTTTGATTATGCATTTAAAGTAATATGTGTAACGATTCAATTTTCAACAAATTTCTTTTAAAAAAGTCCTGAAAGAAAAAAGGTTTAAAAACGCAGTTAAAACACGGTGCGCACGCATTGTTGTCTCATTAAGAAACTTTTTGTTGCAAGACTTTTTTTCAAAATTTTGTTTTGTCATTTTTTCAAAATTACTTGCTCTTTTAGAATCTGCAATAAAAAATATGCGCTATACCGTTAAGCTTGAGAAAAACAGGGTTTTTTTTCTAAAAAATTTTTTTTGAAATTTTGATTTTTGTGTAAAAGCTCATGTTTTTCTATAAAAACTATGCGAAAAATCCAAATCCACTAATACTATAAGAAACACCGTTCATTTTGCGTGAAATGTATCAAATGTGTGAGGGTCCTGTGATCAAAATAGAAAGCTGTATAATCAACAAAGAAAACATCTACATTTCAGAGATTCGGCTCGGTCGAAATTTTGAATTGAGCATATCTCGAGGTCCAAATTTGAAGTTGGCGTTCTGTTAAAATTAAACTCGCTCAGAATAAGTTGCTCTTTCAAATGAGACGAATCTAGAATTTCGAAGACATCGAGGGAACGAGGTTTGGTTCAGTTTTAGAAAAAATGCCTTTTAAAATTCAAAAGACACCGTGAAATTTCAAATTATCAAATTTTCAAAACTCGTTTTTCGCGGGTTTCATGTTCACGTAACTCGATTCTCCAGTTCATGATTATCGAGTTCGATGTTTTTCGAAAAAAAATTTTCGCCAGTTTCATGATTTGGCTAGACTTTACTTGCCCCCCCCGACGGCTGACCACTTTCGAGGTAAATTTTTAAAAACCGATTGCATATTCGTGTTTCTTGACCCAGATTTTTACGGAAAATGATCATCAGATTCTGTGAAAAAGAAAAAAAATTTTTGGGATTTGCCTTGGTCCCCCAGGTAAATTCTAGAAAATTTGAAAAAAAAATATTTTTTAAATTGGCGCCTTTTGAATTTTAAAGGGATTAAGGGCTGTATTGGGAGGGGAAGGAAATAAAAGGGGGCCACTAATCACACAGGGCCACTAACAAGAAGATGTTGAACATAGTTTGAATACTGGCCTACCGCATAAATAAACTCTGGTATGCATGCTTTTTCATGCATCCAGAGTCACTTTCGAGTGATTTGTGTCTAAGGTATGTGGGTGTGCGCATCTCAACTCCAAGCTCCCAAGCCCCGAAGGGGGTTGAGAGTTAGAGATGCGCGCACTCACTTACCTTAGACATGATTCCGAGAAGTACTCTTGACCATAAAATGCATATAGAGTTCTCTTTTTGCCACGGCCCAGTTTGAAAAACATGGTGAGGCAGTCGAAGAATAATATATTTACTTTTCTATCGTTCTGCCATAAAGTGGCCCCCTTTATTCCCTTCCCTCCCAATACAGCCCTTAATCCCTTAGTAAGAAGGGTAGAGAACGACTTGTTATCCACCATATTAGATGGGGATCAGTACCAGAACAAGCCCGCAGCTACCATTCCCACCAGTAGTACTATAGACAGATGAAGATAAAGACTTTATTGACAACTGGTTACATCAGATACAAGTACAGTACTGGGGAATTCATCCGTAGATGCTGGGAGCCTATCTGGCACTACACAAGCTGGACCCTATTCACCGGCGCAGCGGAGAGGCGTGACTGGAGGCGGTATACGAAACCATGCGGGAGACGTTATTCACGCACCTGGGTAGTAATCCTATCTGGGAAGACCTCCACACAGGGAGACTTGATTTCTGTATAATGTATTCTGGGTCGTACTCATACCGAGCACTCAACCGACTCAATCTGGACTTAACTGAACTGGACAGAGAACTAGTCTCTACTCTGGGAGGAGCATGAAGCTCTAGACCTAATGAAAGACTGGGCAAGTCGTGAAGACTCGAAAGACTGGCAGAGCCTGACACATAATCGTCATGACTACTGTAAGCTGGACGGATGCAAGCATCTTTGATAATAAAATGTCCTTATCAGCTGGAGCTATAGTAAAGTAACTTATACTGGGATCGTTACTAGACGATGAACTGGAGTAGCTAGAGAAACTAGTATAACTGGGTATCACAACTTCCTTCAAACTGGGATTGCCTTTAGCGTCAGACATAAGCACTGGGTATAACTGGGTAAAAGCATAACTATAAACTAATTCACTAACCTTTTGAATGGCGACAACAGAGATGAAGGCAACTCAGAACTCTTGATCCGCAATAGAATTTAACACTGAATTATTTCTGTTTGTTCACCCTTTCCCTATATGTCGTCGCAGACAAATGTCAGTTTGAACTGGTATATTGACTGGAACATATTCCTAGCGGAATTATGCTATTTAAACTGGAGGTGCGGAAAAGTGATTTAACAATCCTTACACCTTTAAAATTCAAAAGGCGCCAATTTAAAAAATATTTTTTTTTTTCAAAATTTTCTAAAATTTTACCTTGGGGACCAAGGCAAATCCCAAAAAAAATTTTTTCACTTTCACAGAATCTGATGATCATTTCCCGTAAAAATCCGGGTCGAGAAACACGAATATGCAATCGTTTTTTAAAAATTCACCTCGAAAGTGGGTTCCGTGGGGGGGGGGGCCAAGTAAGTGTTACCATGATTTACCAGTCTCATGTTTTACCAGATCAAATTTCACGAGTTCATACACAGCCCAAGTTTTTTGCCCTTTTTTTGCCCTTTTTAATTTATAAAAAGGCAAATGCTCATCTCTGATGCCACTGCGCGCAAAAACCATGGTCCTTTAATTCAGTCCTGTTAAATTTATGAGCCGTAAAAATTTCATTTTTTCAGCCCTTCAAAATGTCAATGAAAACAGCGCAAAATGAAGAATTGAGTATTTTTAAAGCTCCGTCCCAAAATGAGCAACCTAAATCAGTCCCTGAATCACCAGAAACCAACGCCTCAAAGACTCGTAAGTCTCATAGATTATGAAACAAAATTCACTTTTCTTTTGTTCAGCAAGAATCTGATGCTTTTAATCCTTCGCCAGGGAATTGGGGAAGAACTATCAAAAGACATTGAAGTAATGTTGGTGAATAATTCTATTCACACAAGTTAACTTTTAAAAATTGAGGTCTCTGTGAGCAAAAACCTTACACAACTGCTGCTGGAAGTGAATGGACTTGCTAATTGATGGGGCTTGTGATGACTTAGGTAAAATTTACAGTGCGGTTTCCAGGCAATTCGGTTAACTCTGTCACGCTATTTGCAGGTGGTGAATCTTCTGGACCAATCCTACTGCTCTCTCAGCCGTTGTTCAGTTGCTCTCTAGAAGCCGGCTAGTGTGAAATCAGCCCAGAAATACTTCGCCTACATTCTTCGTCACATGTTACTCCTATTCAAAGTATTCAATTGTCTATTTCTGCAGTAAATTTAATAACTATGACCTTTAATTTAAGGACAAGATATGGAACAAAAAGTTGCCTTGCTGTTTTCACTGCTTCTCGACGAGTTAGCTAAAAAAGCTCCTCAGCTGGTACTGGTACATGTGGTCGACAAAATTACACGTCTTTGAACTGTTGCTGGAGCGAGGTAATCTGAGTGCTGATACGGAACAGTCAGGTGTGGAAAATGCTGGAGGTTTGTGAACAAACGCTGGATGATGCAGTGTGGACACTTGCTAGTGGCTGGAATCTCTTCCCTCTACAAGCGGGTTTCAGTTTCCGTTCTGTGATCGATTACTACGGTAGGTTTCCACCTGCTCAGAACTGGCTATAATATCACGACAATTTTAGCTGCTTCCATTCTGGATGCACTTGCTCGGTCAGGCGCAGGATTTAGTGAAAGAGTCAGTGGTGTGGAGAAGCAGACAGTTTTCTCAAAGATGTGGCCATCATTCAGGACCGCCTACTACACTCTTTTGCCGACACCAATGAGCGAGTAAGATTTCGCTCTATAATAGTTTATCTGAACCTTACTTGATTTTCCTGTTTCTAGGCCCAGTATTTAGTCAATGGAATTTTCCTGTCTTCCGATCCATCCGGAAGTTTGCTCTAGACACGCCTATTTTGAGTTGCAGAAAACCAAGAAAACGTCTTTAGTCAGCAACGCGCTAGTTCAGCGGTAGAAAGGAAGATCCACATTATATTACAACTTGTCAATGTATCAGTTCGCGAAGAAGCTTTCAGACTGCAGGATATGGTCGATTTTAAATTCTCTGCACTGAACAATTTTCTTAAGGTACTTCATAAGACTGTGCCTGTTTACGTATTTTCTCATTTTTTGCAGAATCTTCCGAAAGAAGAAAATGGCCGCCTGCTCTTCTCTATTCTATCTGCTGTCTTTGTCAAGTGTAGGCAATCACAATGGGGCCGTTGCTGTGCAGGATGCAATGGGAGTCGCCTCGACTTCCAGCTTTCGATTTTTGCAGGTGGACCAAGATCTTTCTCCCTGAAAAAGGTTTGATAATTTGTTTTTGCTGATTTAATATAATTTCGTTTCTTTAAGCTCCATTCATACTCCGGCGTAACACGACCCGCGTAACACAATTTGACTAGTGTTACGCGTAACACTGTTTTTGAGTCGCGTAACACGAGTGGCGCAACACGAGTTAAGTAACATAACTTGTTACGCGACTCGTGTTACGCATGTCTGTTACGCGTAACACTGCTTTCGAGTCACGTAACAAGTCTCGTAACACAACTATTTTGTTACGCGTACATCGAGTCACGTAACACCTGATTTCGGCTTCTGGATTCATTTTTGTGTTTTGACTTTTGAAATATTGTCTCTTATGTTAACGGGATTTAAGGTGTGTAGAAGTTTCTAAAAAATAGAATTTTCTGAAGAGATAGAAATTTTCCTATTTAGGAAGCATCTCATGTACGCGAGTTGAGTCACGTAACACACCCTGTTACGTGACTCGCTTTGCTAAGTTATATCCCATATAGTATTTGGATCCGCTGTGTCTTTTTTTCGCCACTTTTAACTTAGAGCTCGATTTTCTGCTACGTTTTGCGAACCTATGTTGGATATCTTTCCGGAGCACTCAAGTACAGCATATTAGTTTCTTTTTAAGTACAAAATGTATGATCAAAGTTTGCACTAAAAAAAATTTCCTGCCGTCCAAATTGGAGATAATGTATTTTAGCCTGGATTTTTGTGGATGTTTGGGTTCCCGACTTTCTCCCAATTTTCGCAAACTCATCTTTCGGTTGGTATCCAGGTAGTCGTATTCAGATGGGGTAACCCAGGTGGTGTGCCCAGTGCTGATGCTCAGGTGGTCATGCCCCGGTGGCTGAATTTTTTTTAACAAACTCATATGCAGTCGTGTCTCGATACAACGCAACCCTTGAAATGATTCCAGCAAAAAGAATTTGGTCATATTCACGTTAGGTATAACGCGACCTTTTTCTGGTCCCAAGGGGTCGCGTTATGTCGAGACTGACTATATAAAATACTGCGTTAATATTGGCAGCCTATTTAAAAAATTAGTTTATTTTAAACAATCATCAGATGTCAGCAAATTCGTGCATATACCCTAAATGACTTTAGAATGACTAGAGTCGCCAATAGGCGCTTGTAACCCCTTAATAATATCAAATCTAACCGTTTTTCAAAAAGATAGAATTACACGAAAAATTGTTGTATCTTCTAGGAGATTCAGGATACCTTCTGGTCGTACACTTTCCGGATAGTTGAGGTGGGATCAAGGCGATTTGCGCACACTCCAGGCGACTGGAGTAGCATTCAGCGTTTGGGGCACCCTCCAGGCAGTTTTAGTACCTTTCAGGTAAACAGGGTATCCAGATGTTGAGTTACTATCCAAATAAATCTATCCAATTTTCATCGGTATTTTGAATTAAATTAAAAAAAAGCACTATGTTACGCGCCTCGTCTCAGCCATATCTATCGATTAAAAAAAGATCGCGAAAAATAAATAATGATTCTGGTTACCGTATTTCCTCTAATAAGCGCCCCGGGGCGCTTATTTTTCAAACCATTAAAAATTTGAAAATTGTCAATCAGAAATGGCCTTAACTCCAAAATTTTAGTTAAAAAATAGGGGGGGGGCGCTTATTGGAGCGGGGGCGCTTATTAGAGGAAATACGGTATATATATATAAAATAATAGCACTTGCAGATGGTAAACACTATATAAGGATGATTTCTATGCAAAGATGGGTTTTGTGAATAGCCCTGTGAAAAAGAATGCGCGGATATCTGAATAAAAAGATAGGAAATTCTCGGAGGATAGAGACTGTGTATTTTTAGGAGGACTGATATAATGTGCTCTGGCATTGGATCAGACTTTTTAGGTGTTATCACCTGATTCAGACCACCTGAGTACTTGGGCTCTGCCACTACCTTGATCTGTCTGTTGGACAGAGAAAACTAAATATCTTTCCTGTATGTCTCCAGTTAGCATCCTTTACCTTTGTATGATCGCCGTTTAAACGTAAATGTTGACAAACAAGAAAGAATCGTGACCTCAAATGTGTTACGCGACTCGGTTGTTACGCGTAACATGTTACGCGTAACACGCGAAATGTTACGCATAACATCAAAAAGTGCTGTTACGCGACTTTTGTTACGCGGGTCTGTTACGAGACTCAAAAAAAGTGTTACGCGTAACAGGCTCGCGTAACACGAGTAGCGTAACAGAATTTGTTACTGTTACGTGTTACGCCGGAGTATGAATGGAGCTTTAGAGGAAGATGCCGTCTTTCTCCCCCATTATGTGCTCACTCGAGTGGTGGAATTTTTGTCAGAGTTCGACTTCACTGGACTGGAAGACAAGCTGGATGAGATCAACTTATTGAGTGTAGTGGATGTGGCCGAGGTACGCCACATCCATCCTTTCTGCATATTCTCCGGGTTATATTCTATTTAGGATATAAGCGAATGCTACAAGACCAAGATGGATCTGTCGAACCAGAAAAGCAGCAACCGTGCGCTTTCTCTAGACGATTTGCTGATTCAGTTAGATGATAATATCGAGCCAGCGCTGTGTGGTCATTGCTTAATTGAGATAACCAAGGCTCTTCGACTGCGGATACAAGCTCTTTAGCCAAATGGACCACTTCGATAGGTCTACGACAAGTTGTTGGGTTGGTATTCTCCTCCACTCCTGCGCAGATAAATTTAATTTTTTTAGAGAAACTGCAAAGTGAAGACACCTATATTTTCCTGGCAGCAATCAATGCTTTGGCCGAGCTCGCTTATTGGAAGACAACTCCTTTTCTTGGCAAGCTAGTCAACCTTTTCGTTGATTGGCGAGTAAATACTGGTGAAGAGAAGAAGAGTTCAGATAAGGTAGAGAAGGATTACGTAATGCGTTGCAAGCTTGGTGAAGCAGTGGCTAAGGTGTGCAGGCAGTTAGGTATGGGAGAGAGTTTGTTATGGCATTTTTATCGATTCTTTTTAGGTGATTTCTCTCCCATCCACTTTGACTCCATATCCAATTCTTTGCTTGCCATGATAGAACACTCGATAGATGAGCAAACACGGGCTTCTGCTTGAGTAGTCTGGCAGATTTGGTTATAGCTTGCAGGGGATGCTATTTTGACAAGATCTTGCATGAGGTCTGACATACTGCAGGGTTATTCATTATTATAAGCCTTTTATTTTGGGCATTTTTGTTGTTGGCAGAATTTCGAAATTCTGTGGATACAGACCGACTCACTATTTAAAAAATAATTTTTGACATGTGAGGTCATAAACTATTTTCGCTTGGCCCTGTCGTTTGCGGCCAGTATTTAGATGGACTCTTGATGGGCCAGACCCGAAACACAGGAGACTATGCGAAAATCGTGTTTTGACATTACATACCAAAATATTGCTTTTAGATTCTGAGTCAATCTGCGTTTACGGAATTTCGAAATTCGGCTATAAAAAGAGTAACGGCAAAAGCACGAGATTCAAATTATTTGAATAATCCTGGATATGTGTCCGATTATCTGGCTGTATTGAAAACATTTAGCTCTTGATGTGTATTTCTCAGTTGCTTCCATTGTCTAGTGCGAGCAGCAATTTAGTCCGCAGGGCAGCTATCCACCTCCTCCGTTCAATGGTAGTATCAGCATCTATGTCGAGTAGTGGATCTATCTTTGAGGTAATATCTTTTCAATTCTCAATACCGAAAGCTATATTTTCAGACTTTTGCCTGCTCGATTACTCCAGTAACTCAGCAATTGAAAAGGCTATGGGCAGAAGACCGAGATGATGTGGTTCGATTACATTCTGAACTCGCGCTACTGGAACTTCAAGACGCCGTTAGACATTCTTTCGTAGATGAAGCAGTTATCATAAACAGCAAGAAGGAAAATATTTTAAATCTCGTTTTGATTGTTGATAAGATTATTTGTGATAGGGCGTACTCATTCTATTATCTGAATAAATAGCTTGATGGAAAGGATCAATTTCATTTCTAATTGTAGCTCCTGACATTAACTATTTTTCGTTTTACAAAATAATAGGGTTCGGTCCAGAATGGGTGCTTTTGGAATTTAATGTGGATTACACTCAATGTTACTTACTTACGTTTAAAATTAAAATTTTTAATTATATATTATCTTACATGTAGGTGGATGTACCTGTTTCTGTATTCTTCCAGCAGTTTTGCATAGATGGGTATTTTAAATACGTGGAGCATCAAACTGGAAAACCCTGATTGAAGAAAAGAGAATATTTTATGGTATTCTTAGTAAAATACAGTAGAACTCTATATGCCGTCATTCGAGAATTGTGATTTTAACGTGTCCTTGTGGTCTGAGTGTAATAGTAATTTCTCAGATATCTTTTTCATGCCTGAAATTCTATTTACAAATGCGGTTTCTCAGAAATTTTCTTGTAAAAAAACAAATTATTTGGGCACACCTTCGGAATACCCCCAGCAGTCAACTTCGGAATACCCCCAGCAGTCAACTTTGGTATACCCCAGCACTTAATTAGGAACACACCCCTCATGTTACCTCACAATTAAAAGCTGAGGATGTCAGCTACATGATGGTGTAAACATTTCTTGTTTAGTTCACGAAATGTATATTTTTCAATTAAAATAGAACTGAATATTTTTTGAGTATTCGATTTTCATTCGAAAAGATTCAATTTTATTTTAATCGAAAAATATACATTTTTGTGAACTAAACCAAGAAATTTACACCATTGTGTAGCTAACATCTTCAGCTTTCAATTGTGGGGTAACATGAGGGTGTGTTCGAAATTAAGTGCTGGGTATACCAAAGTTGACTGCTGGGGGTATTCCGAAGTTGAATGCTGGGGTATTCCGAAGTTTAGCCATTATTTGTGTATATTGTTGGTTGTAATTGTATTACCTAACCTTTTCTGTATTTAGAACGAAATTTGAATTATAGCAAATTTTCTGCATTATCCTAATGGACCAACCTACACCAACGGAAGCCCCTGTGCCAGATCAATTTTCTAATTACTCTCCTGCAGTTGACCAGCAATCTGCCCCTGCTTCAAATGCGACTTCTAATCTCGGACTAGATGCTCTTCTTCTTCAGCACAGTGAGATTGGGGATTGGTCTGCTATTGTGGACAAACAAATAATTGAGGTAGATTTCTGGCGATAGTAGCGAATCTATGCTAAATTTTATAACTTTAAGAATCCTCTACCACTGGAAACGAATCTTCGGAATCCAAGACAGTTGTTGAGCCAAGAAAGATTAGCTCTGCTGGATTCACTTCTAGCAAGGCTCAACAACCAGCAGAATTGAGGTCTCCATTCTACGCTTATGTGTATGGAGTGAATTTTGCCGCCAGAAAGGTGGATATTTTCTACTTTTTCGGAGGAACCAAAATGCAAGTCAATTTTTTTACCATTTCAGTGATATGTTTGCTGATTCTTATTGAATTTTAGGTCGCCGATTTACATCTTTACACCAATAATGCTCAACAGCAGCCAAGGTTTAACGGAGACTGTTTGATTCTAGCGACTGGTTTTGAGTCTCTGGTTGAGATGCTTTGCAAAGATGGACAGGTAAAGTAGTTCGTTAAATTTCAGGGGCTTTTGTTTCTGCCACTTTTTGCTTTTACAGCAGTTAAATATATTTTTTTTCAAGGAATTGATGGGCAGAAAAATCAACATTGACTATGTGAGTCCCACCAATCAAGAGCGCAAGAGGTATTCCCAGCAACAGTTGGACAATGCCAGACATGTTCCTGCCCCTGTCATCTCCTACAATCAAAGTAACATTTTCTATTCATAAAAAACCTGGTCTGAGACGTCAATTTAGATTAGGGTTGTACAATGGGAATATTCCCGGAACATTGGGAATATTCCCGCGTTTCCCGGTATTTTCCCCTATATTGGAATATTCCCGGTTTTCTATATTTCCGGGAATTTCTACAACTCTAATTTAGATTCTCGAGGTGACAACTATAGCCGACAGGACTCCTCCAGAAATGCCGATCAATACAATAGTGGTAGCGGTGGCAACAACCAAAATAGAAGCAGCTTTTCACCTAGAGGCGCCAGCCAACAGCAGCAGGTTAGTCGCTACAGTTGACTTTTTTTTCTAACTGTAATTCATGCTTCAGAACTCTTCATCTGGTCAATCCTCCTTCCAGCAAAAGCAGCAGCAGGATCAGCAGCGGCGCAGCAAGTTCATGCCCAACAAGGCCAGCAACGATGTTCGATCCATTCAGCCAGGTGGGGGTCAGCCAGCCTACAACCAGAATCAAAGGCCTCCTTCAGCAGCAGTGCCCTCTAACCAATACGATCGACAGTCATCTTACCAGCAGCAGAGGTTGGTCAATTTTCAAGCATTGAAATTTAAAAGATGCTGATGTTTGACTGATTTTAGGTCTAATCCCCCTAATCAAGCCTGGTCATCCAACGAGAATAACTTCCAGCAACACCAAGGTGAGGACAAACATTTAGCACCTGTGGTTGTCAAGAAAGCAGATATCTTTGGAGCTGCCAAGCCAGTGAATACAGCCAAGAGGGAGCAGGAGATTGCCGCCAAGTTGGCTGAGGAGAGGATGTTGGCCAAGGAAGCTCAAGTAAGGGTTCTGGTCATAGTTAGTCTTATTCGCAAAGGTTATACAGTAGCTTCGGTGGCGTAATGGTTTAGTTTTCAGAAGGTGTTTGCGATAGTCTTGAGCGCAAACTACAATAGAAAAATCGAGAAATTTCCAGAGTAATTTTTTTAGAAATATCCATCTGGTCTGGGTTTGAAAAAATCATTGCCTATTAGGCCACCTTTTGACACAGGTTTACATCCTGATGCTAATGCTCCTGTATACGGATAAGAAATGAGTATAGGAACATACATGTAATGTGATAGTAAGTTTACTAATTAAAAACCGGCCATCCAACATACATCATTTCGCCTTAACTTTAATATATTTGGTGAGTTGGAGAGTGTTAAACCAGCTTTAAGTTTCAGTTGCAACAACAACAGCAAAATGCCACTGGAGTCGCTCCGCCAGCTAATCAGCAACAGCCGCAGCAATTCTTCAACAGCAACAGTAGTCAAGCACCTCGTCACAGCATGGGAAGCAATTCCTCTTCCAGCAGTCCCTTCACCAACCCCAGGTTCGCATTCTGAAGCATGCCAATCCGGCGCAACACCAACCACAAAGGAAGAAGTCCATATCTGAAGCTCATCCCGTGCCTCTTAACCAATGTCATCCACCTAAAAGAGGATCAGTTGAAGCAGTTTCGACATCTAACCAGGAGACCACAGACACCACCAACCAGTGGAGTCCAGAACTGCCTCAAGAAGAAGAGGTTGACCAAATGGCTGGTAATATTTCTGTTGCTAGACAGAGCAACGTTTCTGGAAGAGGGTATGGCACAGGGGCTAGAAGTGGCAGTGAGTCGTCCAGCAATTTCAACCACCAGCAAAGACCAAGGACCAACCAGAGGAATAATAGGCAACAGGTTGGGTTTGTGCACTGGAATTTGAAAAAAGGGCGCATTTAAAAGACCACGGTTTTTGCGCGCAGCAATTGTCACCCGCCAATTCAAATATTTTTCCTAATCATTGAACTACTGTACGGATATTCAACTTGGTTTCTAACAAAACTATACCTAAAATTAAATTCTAGGCCTTGTTCTGTTAGAAACCACGTTGAAAAATCCGTACAGAATTTTGATGATTAGGAAAAAAATTTGAATTGGCGGAGGACAACCGCTGCGCGCAAAATCCATGGCCCTTTAATAATATTTTCTAAATCATGTTTGAACGACTCCTAATTTATTTTTATACCCTAAATCAATAAAAATAAGAGTTGTTTCATAACACTTTCCTGCAAAACAAAACTAATTTTTGTCCAAAATTTGACTTTTTGCCCTGATGAACCGATGCACATGAAGTTTTTGATTAAATTTCGGTGCGTAGACGTTTCACCCTTTTTTGACATATATCAAAAAGGATAAAACGGAAATATGCCACGTTCTGGAGAAAAAGTGCCACGTTTTAGTGAAAAAGTGCCACGTTTTTTCGATTCTAGTCAAGAAAGCGAAAAAGTGCCACGTTTTAGTGAAAAAGTGCCACGTTTTTTTTAATTTGCCTAGTTTTGCACAGATATGCCTGATTTTATTGGTCGCTTTGTTTCCAAGGACATATCAATAGCAAGCTAATGGTAATCTTCAAAATTTCAGGTGTAAATCATTGATTTATCTAAGAAACCTTATTGTCAGAAAACGTGGCAGATTTTCACAAAAACGTGGCACTTTTTCGCCTTCTTGACTAGAATCGAAAAAACGTGGCACTTTTTTTTCAGAGCGTGGCATTTTTACGTATCGTCCATATCAAAAAAGGGTGAACCGCTCATTTGAACCGCCAATTTGAACAGTTCATTCATCTAGTTTTGAGGTTTGATTCTTTTTTCATAAAAAAGATAAAAATCACTTAAAGGGGCATACCAGCGCGTTACACGGTCAATTTCAAATTTGCAAAAGGCGGGGGGGGGACCAGCCATATTCAAACGAGAATTATTTTTAAATGCAAATTTGTTATTCTGTAAAGAGCAATAAGTTATGAAAAGTACAATGTCAGTCCAATAACATGGATAGCTCAGTGGTAATGTGCTGATGAAGTCCGAAAGTGGTCGAGTTCGATTCCGACACGGTGTGTTGTTTTTTGTATAAAATGACAAATTTGTATTTAAAAATAATTCTCGTTTGAATATACCTGGTCCCCGCCTTTTGCAAATTTGAAATTGCCCGTGTAACGCGCTGGTATGCCCCTTTAAGAGTCGTTTAAACATAAATTGCGAAAAAAAAAATATTAAATACATATTAAGGTGCGGCAATAGCCCAAAGACCCAGGGTTGCCATCTCTGATTTGCAAAAAGGGCATGATCCTGTGAAAAAAGCATTTAATATAAAATCGTCTCGAAAAAGGCATATATCGTATTTCTTCCAATTAGCCGGCCCTCCTAATGAGCCGGCCCCTCTAATTAGCCGGCCCCAAGAGGCACTCCGAAAAATAAGTCGGTCCCCTAACAAGTCAGCACTTTGTTAAAGGATCATTGCGGAAATTCGGACTTTTTGAATTGGCGGGGGACAGCTAAATTACTGCGAAAATATTTTTTGAATTATTTATTTATTTTCATTTTAAATTATAATTTATGTGTATTGGTCGAAGCGAGTCTTCCGGAATTATAATTAAGTTGTAGTGCAGTGGCTGTGTTAGATCTTGTCCGGTCTGGCAATGTCAAGCAACGTCGGGCACGACTAGTAGATCGTTCAAAATTTTGGAAAATTTAATTTGCAAACTAAAAATAGTTCAAAAATATTTTTGCAGTAATTTAGCTGTCCCCCGCCAATTCAAAAAGTCCAAATTTCGTGGCCGTAGACGGCAATGGTCCTTTAATAACAAAAGTTATTGTTAATAATGAACTTTTTCATTAACAAAGTTGTTGTAGATAATAGACTTTATTATTAGAGGACCATAGCCGTCGCCGACAACGAGAAATTCAAATTTTTGAATTCGCGCGGGACAGTTCTCTTTCGTCTCGCACTGTACTCTTTTGAGTCATTCGAAGCAAGTCAAAAGAGTACAGGGCGAGACGAAAGAGAACTGTCCCGCGCGAATTCAAACATTTGAAATTCTTGTTGTTGGCGACGGCTATGGTCCTTTAACAAAGTTACGGCTTGAGTTCAGAATCCCCCCCACGGGACTGATCAGGTGGAGGAGATAACTTCATATTCGTGTTTCTCGACCCCGATTTCATAAGAAAGCCGGCTGTTTTTTTGGTTCTGAGAAAAATTTTTTTTTTCGAACCACAGGGGGTATCATGGTTTTTTAGTCAAAATTTGAAAAATTTAAATTGGCGCCTTTTGAATTTTAAAGGGAATAAGGGCTGTATAGGGAGGGGAAGGGAATAAAAGGGGCCACTAATCACACAGGGCCCACTAATAAGAAGATGTTGAACATAGTTTTGAATACTGGGGCCTACCGCATAAATAAACTCTGGTATGCATGCTTTTTCATGCATCCAGAGTCACTTTCGAGTGATTTGTGTCTAAGGTATGTGGGTGTGCGCATCTCAACTCCAAGCCCCCTGCGCCCCCGAGGGGGCGCAGGGGCTTGAGAGTTAGAGATGCGCGCACACACTTACCTTAGACATGATTCCGAGAAGTACTCTTGACCATAAAATGCATATAGAGTCTTTTTTGCCACGGCCCAGTTGAAAAACATGGTGAGGCAGTCGAAGAATATAGATATTCAAATTTATAATGTTCTGCCATAAAAGTGGCCCCTTTTATTCCCTTCCCCTCCCAATACAGCCCTTATTCCCTTTTAAATTCAAAGGCGCCAATTTAAATTTTTCAAATTTTGACTAAAAACCATGATACCCCCTGTGGTTCGAAAAATTTTTTTTTTCTCAGAACCAAAAAAACAGCCGGCTTTCTCATGAAATCGGGGTCGAGAAACACGAATATGAAGTTATCTCCTCCACCTGATCAGTCCCCGTGGGGGGGGGATTCTGAACTGCAACCAAAGTTACTGTTAATAATGAACTTTATTAAAGGAATGTTCAAAATATAAGGCGGCCCTTCTAATAAGGCGGCCCCTTCTAATAAGGCGGCTCCCTGGAGGGATCCAAAAAATAAGTTGGCCGGCTAATTAGAGGAAATACGGTAATGTAAAAATTTTCTCGAAAAAAAAGCAGGTCGAACAAAATGCCTTTTTTCCCTTTTAAGAAAAAGGCTGGACATCCAAAAAAGGCAAAGCCTGTTTAAAAAGGCAAATGGCAACCCGTAGAACCCAATTTAAATTTTTTTTCACCTAAACTGTAGTATAATACCTTCGGCCAAAAACGTCTACAATTATGTTTTTTTCGCCATTTCGTCAGCTAAAACGTGCTTTAAAGGGTATACCCACGCTAATAAGAGGTGGTGCCCGGGAATTCAAAAATTTTCCTAATCAATGATGTTCTGCACGGATTTTTCAACTTGGTTTCTAACAAAACAAATCCTAGAATTCAATTGTAGGTATGGTTTTGTTAGAAAGCAAGTTGAAAAATCCGTGCAGAAATTCAACGATTAGAAAAAAATTTTAATTCCCGGGCACCACCTCTTATTAGCGTGGGCACGCCCTTTAAAGGACCCTGGTTTTTGCGCGCAGTGAAATTTGCAAAATTTGAATTGGAGGGGGGCACTTCTCTTTCGTCTCTCCCTGTACTCTTTGGAGTCGTTTGAAATGACTCCAAAGAGTATAGTGCGAGACCAAAGAGAAGTGTCCCCCGCCAATTCAAATTTTGTACATGTCACTGCGCGCAAAAACCATGGTCCTTTAAACAGGCTTTAAAGATTGGGAAGCTACTTGTTACGAAAAAATTTTTTTTGACCAAAAATGACCAAAATCATGATACTCATATTGTTGAAAAATCGACTTGTGCTCCTAAGATGTGGCAGGAGTCTCTTATACCGCATGTTCCAAAAAATGTGTTTCGACCACTTTTTCAAGCTTCGCGGTTGTTATTTGCGTAGAAAACATGTTTTTAGGTGGCGGACGGACATTATTATGAAAAAAAAATTTTGACCACAAATTGACTTTTTGCTTTTTGGGACCAAGATAAAAGGTATCAGAGTGTAGTTGAATGCCCGATTTTTTGTTTACATTTTTGTCACTGAAGCTAGGCAAAAAGAAGCCATCAAGAGTCTTGCTCGGAATCATGTCTAAGGTAAGTGAGTGCGCGCATCTCGGAGCAAAACGGAGTAAAATGGAGTAAAATACCACCGCAAAACGGAGTAAAATACCCTGCTAGAAGGGTGGGTATCATGGTTTTGGTCGTTTTTGACCAAAAAAAATTTTCGGTAAAAAGTTTATTCCCAATTCTAAAAACGATTTTCAGTGGTCGAAATGGCGAAAAACATCATTCTAAACGTTTTTGGGCGTTTTTACTATAGTGTGACCAAATTTTCTACCAGTTTATTTTTTTTTGCAGCAGCACAAGGACGGTCATCATGGCAATGTTAGAAACGACAATCACTATAACAGAGATGCTGGCAGATTCAATCCTTCTTCTCAGACTCAACAGCCACATGGCCAGTACCATGACCACAGAAGTGGCGGAGGAAATGCTACTCTTCCTAGAAGCAATCAGCAGCAGCACTACAATAATCACCATAATCACCACAGAAGCAACAACAATGTCAATAATGATGAGGCTCAGCACAGACAAGGCCAGCAAGGTCATACGAAGTCATCTTCCAACCAGCACCAACGGTCTCCACCCCGTCGATTGGGCAAAGGCCAAATTGACATAATCAACAAATTGGTGACACGTAAGTCACATTTTATTAGTAGTTTTTTCAAATTTTTTTCCAAAAATAAGTGTCCAAAACTGCAAGGAATGCCCCCCCGCGTTTTTCTCGGCAGCCTCCTAAGTAATTCTCTTCCTCCGTGTAAAATTTAAAAAAATCCCCTCCCTTTGGCATTATGTTCCGCGTGGTCTAAGAAATTGAATGCTAGCCAACCTCTTCCATCTTTTTATCTCTACCACATTTCATGCTTTAGGCAACAAGGGCGACGAAGAAGGCAATCCTCGATCTAACCGGCGTCTGGAAGAACTTTCGGGCGAAATTTCACAGTAAATTTTTTTGGACGTGCACAAAAATATATTTTTGCTTTTCGTATGCTACTACTGGTTACAGCATCTCTCTATGGATCCCCGCGCTTTCCGATAAGCTTTACGCCTGCCCCCCCCCCCTCCGAAATCTAAAAATTTCAAGATCCATATTTTGTAAAAATTTATTTAGAATTTCGTACCTTCAGCAGAAAAATCCCCATATTCTGAAAAACTTTTATTGGCTTGTCCGCTATCGACTATGCTGTCGTCAACTATTCTTACAGTCTACAGTTTCGTTGTCGAGAATATTAGTTTCGAAATTCATTTTGAAAAGGCATCAATTCGAGTGTTGTTGGCTGTAAAAATGGTTGACTGTAGACAAAGTTCACAGTAGGAGGAGTAACTATTATTATGCCATAGTCAAATGGAAATTCATCCTCAAATTTCAGCTGATCAACAACAAGCTGCCAAAGCGGACTCCAAGCCATCTTCCAACCAGCAGCAGCCCCACTCCAAGGGTCCTCCATTTCCTTCCAGCAATCATGTGGGTGGTCATGGCCACGGCAGACGAGTATCTCATTATGTCAACAGCAATCGAGCGGAAGGCAACAACCGTACTGGAGGTGAAGGAGGAGGCACACTCCCACGCCAATCCATACATGCTCGAATGTCCAAGAAGCAGTCAATGGACTCCAAGATGGACGATAGTGCCAGAGAGGAGTTGCAGCATAACAAGCCCTACCCCAAAGCTGGACAGTTACGCCAGGGGAGATCGGATTCCACCCAAACGTAACTAATGTAGTCACCGTTTCTAAGGGTTCAGTCAATTCCGAAGTGGCAGCTACTGGTAGTGCTTCTAAAAACGTGGTGGTGCCAGCTAGTCCTGTTGCTGCTACAGTGGCGCCTGGAAGCACAGAAGGAGGCCCTGCTTCTGAGAGCAAGCAGCCAAGCAGTGCAGCCAAGAAAATAACAAAAAAAAGGTAAGCAAATTTTTGTTACTAGGGTCAAAATTGGCTATTTGTAAAGGGACTCAAGTATATAGGCAAAATTCAAACTTCGCTACATTTCAATCAAATCACTTATATTTTGCCTCATTTTCAGTCAAATAAGAAGGATGCCGCCAACTCATCGAGTGTGCCAATCAATAATAAATACGGCTGTCTGATGGATGAAGAAATGTGAAGCGGCCCAAACGAACATATATAGAAAGAAACTAAGAAAGTTTGCCAATCTATTTCCCTACTCCATTAAATGCATTGTATCTCTTTGTAGCCTCATCGTTGTTGTTCCTCTTCTATCTGCGCTTTAAAATGTTGTTTTTGTGTTTTTTCTGAGTAAACAAACTAAAGAAAATGTGTTTTTTATGTGTGTCTAATTATCCTAGTTTATTTCGAAATTTTTCAAGAGTATAACCCTAATAAAATATTTAATAAGTGAAAATGTTGAAAATGACAGTCTAATAATAGCACATTAGCGAAAAAAGCCTTTTTTATTGTTATAGTGGAGTGTGGAGATAGCAGCAATCCTAGAGACCAATAATTCCAAAAAATAGGCTTGAGTTCAGAACACACCCCCCCCCCCACGCAAAATATATCGAAATTGAATGGGGATTTGTTCTGTGTGGAATAGTTTTGACCGAAAAGAGTGGAAACCAGTCTTATGATCCGTTGATTTGTGCTGTGGTGTGTGCTAACCGTCTGTGAGATGTGTAGTGAGAGAGTTACTTGTGTTTCTTCAGATATTTTGAGATATGCATTCCGCAAAGATTGAAGAAGTGAATGGAGCACTCATGCTGAAGTTGGATCCAACTCTGAAGCGCCTCGTCTCAAATGATCCTGGTGCCCTGGAATGGCTGAAGATCTACGTCGAGCTTGCCTGCTGTGAATTAAAAGCCTCTACTGGACCGGACTCTAGGCAAAATAAGTTGGAGTTACAGGTTAGTAAGCTTTTAGATTCACCCGTCTGTGATATTGGGGAGTTGATCGAAATGGAAGCGGGTGAAGTGTTGACCGTCTGTGGTGTAGAGCGTGGAGATGTGGTGACCGAGTTAAAGTGTGTGATCCGTTTGTGTGATGTGCTTTCACTACTTCCTTGTTTAATATTTTTCATCTTTTTATCCAAAATATTCGTTTGCGTGCTAAACTAATTGTTATTTAAAGTTTTTTGCTAAAATATAGAAGAATGCAAAAGCAATGACGTTACGCTAAAGGTTATGCTAAAAGTGAAGATAAGGAAGCGGTAAAGGTAAGGGTAAACGCTAGAGATGAAGTAACGGTAAAAGTGAAGCTAGAGGTAATAGTAAAACTAAAGGTAAACGTAAGAGTCAATAGTTAATACCGCTGCAGGTATAGGTGAAAGATAGAGGTGAAGGTAACGGTTACACTGAAGGTAAAGGTAAGGGTCAATAGTTAATACCGCTGCAGGTATAGGTGAAAGATAGAGGTGAAGGTAACGGTTACACTGAAGGTAAAGGTAACGGTAAAGGTAAAAGTTGATTGTTAATACCAGCCCATGGCGCATCACTTGAAAACCTGTGGTTATCCAGCTGAAATTTGACCATAAACAATTTCCTTTTTCACCTACTTCTTCGGTGATTAAAGCGAAAATAACCTGGGTCATCCTGTTACGCACATTATACTCATTGTCATGATCAATTAAACTAATACCGTATATCCCAAATATTTCGGCGGATTTGAAATGGCTATAACTTTTTTTAAAAGCAAAATTTCGACATTCTGTTTTTCATAATTATTTTTTCTTGATGGGCATTTTTGCTTTCTCCATCTAACTGGAATTTTTTTTTGAAAAAATTTCACTTTTTTGCCTTGGTCCCCCTGTGGTCGTAATTTTGGTTCATTGGACTAAGGCGATTTTTGAGGCAACTTTTAACTTTTTTTTGCACAAAAAGAACGCTGAACCATCACTGGACTTCCTAGCTTGCCATATTCGACGACACAGAAGGCTTTTTTTTGAGCGGTGAAGACCATTTCTGAACAAAAATCGCCTTAGTCCAATGAACCAAAATTATGACCACAGGGGACCAAGGCAAAAAAGTGAAATTTTTTCAAAAAAAAAATTCCAATTAGATGGAGAAAACAAAAATGCCCATCAAGAAAAAATAATTATGAAAAGCAGAATGTCGAAATTTTGAAATTTCAAAAAAGTTATAGCCATTTCAAATCCGCCGAAATATTTGGGACATACGGTATTTTTTTTACAAGTCAAAAATACACTCTAAAAAGATCGCGATAAGACAAGTGCTATTCAGAACAGATCTCAGCGGACAAATTTTCGCGCAATTTTCTGCTTTTAAAACTCATTATTTGACTTGCTTGCTTTTTACGCAATATTATTGTTTCAAAACGTTAATTAAACATCAGGGGCGGTAGGAATAAACTTTTTTACCCTTACCTTTACGTCCACCTTTACCTTTTACCTTTACCTCTAGAAATAAGGTTCACCCTTACCTCTACCTTTACCTCTACCTTTTACCGTTACTTTACCCGTAGGAATAAGGTAGCTAGGGGTAAAGGTAAGGGTAAAAGTAAAAACAACAGCGGGGGGGAGGTGTATCATGGAATTTTTACCCTGCTCGGGAGCAGGGTAAAAAGTTCACCTCTAGCTATGTGTCTTTCTATCTCTACTCATTGAGGCTCACTAAGGTAATTTAAACACACTAAACACGAATTTGACATTATTATTGGTATTTTGTCAAAGGAAATTCGAGATTCAGGCTTTTTTCATTTTAGCTGTAAATTTCTCATAAAAGATGCAAGGCGACCCTGAAAGCTATGATTTACACGTCACGTTGACATGTCAAATTCACATCTGAATTTAAAATGTCAAATCACGCGTCAATTTGGTTCACATGTAAATTCTCCTGCCATTTGACGCGTCAATGTAATTTACATGTAAAATTTGATGTTAAATTCACGTCTGAAATCTACATGTCAATTTACATGTACTTTTACGTGTCCATCTAATTCACATGTGAAATTTATATGTAAAATTCACACTTCAAATTCACCTGTCGAAATTCACACGTAATTTAAGCGTCCATCTGATTCACATGTCAATTCACGCGTCAATCTGCTGGTTCACATGTAAAATTAAAATATACCATTCCTTTGTGCTGTCTATAGCCGCGTGTTCAAGTGGATAAAACCTTCAGTCAACACCCTCCCCCGCTCCTGCTCGCTTGGATTCAAGCGAAACGACCCGTTTCCCCTTTTTGTGGTTTAGGATGGTTTGAAGTATTTTGGGGTACTTGGTTCTTTTTTACCCTTAGGAATAAGATTAACCTTAGCTTTACCTCTAGCTTCAGCAGAAGGTAAAAGTAAAGCTTATTCCTAAGATGAAAGTAAAGGTAACGGTAAAGGTAATGGTAAAAGCTAGAGATAGAGGTAAAGGTAGAGGTAAAGCCTATTCCTACCGCCCCAGATTGCTCAAACTTTATCTTCAAACTTTTATTCAACAATTCGGCTCTATGTGCGTTTGCTTTTGGGTTGCAGTGACGAATCCCCCCCCCTCCCCCACGGGGAGTGATCAGGCGGAGGAGGGTTCCGAAAACTACCAGGACCCTCTTGAATGGGACCAAAGCAAATTTTTTCGAAAAAAAAGTTATTTCGAAATATTGATGTGATGTGTTTTTCGGTAATTTCGATTGGTGTGAAAAAAGCGAATAAAAATAAAATTAACTTAAGCTTGCGAAATTCCATTTTCCAGTCAAAATACCCCCTCCCCCCCTAAAGTCTGTCCTCCTTAAAGAATACATTTTAGTGTTATTTGCAAATAATTTTCCAGCCTAAAAACTGCTTAATTTTCAATGGCAACAATGCAATGGGGTGTGGTTTGTTCCGTGCCTGATCCATCTATTTTAGACCAATTAGAGTAAGTTCTATTCTTGCAGTATCTCAAGACTGGTTTTTCTGATCTAGCGCTTTTTAAGGGATTTTGGACACTGGTTGGTAGATGGTCTGGAGCTGGAGGCACAACAAAATAGATTGGCACATCAATTTGAGTCCAACGCTAGTTTTGTGTGGCACTGCTCTCCTGGTGACCGGCAAAAAGTTGTGAGTGTGTATGAAAAAGTCTGCAGAGAACATCCAGGTCGGTTTTTTCAGCAGATGGCAAAGAACCTTTTTCTGCTCTATTCCTCAGTGGAGGGGGAGGGAGTTCATTATATCCAGTGCTTGTTGATTTTTGAGCACCAAAAAGAAAGATTTTGACGTAAAATCACAAAAGTTCTAAAGATTTTGGATCTCAAATAAAGGACAACCCTTAAAAAAAAAGACGTATCTGAGCCCTGGTTAAGGCCCATTTAAAAAAGGAATGAGGCAGAACAAAGGCGACTATTTTAGAATTTTAGAAAAAGTTATGATTATAAAACATATTTAGGCAGTTTTTCGCCTAATCGCATAAATTTATCAGTGTTGTGCTGAGCTCACTCCGAGTGAGAATCTCACTGAGAATTCTCAGTGAGAATCTCACTCACAGCCTGTGAGGACAAAATTCAAAATTCTCACTCTCACTCACAGCCTGTGAGGGCAAATTTCATTCTCACTCACTCTCACTCACAGGCCAAAAAATCGTCCTCAGCACAACACTGAAAGTTATTTTAAAAATATGTTAGTAGTGCCTTCGTAGACTAATATTTTTTTAGTAACTATGAATATTAAATTTTAAGGCGTGTTCTACGTGATCCATATATTGCCCAAGAAAAACTCTATAGAATTTGTGTTGTTGAAAGAATTGACTGGTTGGCTAACTTTTTTAAATAAAGTTTTTGTTCACAAATAAGTGTATTTGCAGTGAACTATGCTATAATTGGGCAGGGTGTTTTGGTGGAAACAGCTCTAAGCAAATTTGGCGATTGTGCTGCCAATTTGTCCGATGTTTTTCAAAACATGAATCAGGCATTTTATGATTCACTAATCAGTCAACGTACTGATAAATTATTTTAGTACATTGCTAGACGTCTGTCTCAAATTTGCTGTTACAGAAGGTTGGCAAGATTAAATTTTAACGCACTGGCTAAATTTTGATACACAGAGTTTAGTTTAGCACTCGTGTTTTGTGGGGGGGGGGGGGGTGGAGTTGGTGGGGTTAGTTGGTCGGTAGGGGCGCAGTGACGTATGAAACTCCATAATTTTTCTCTGAAAACTACGCTTTTTAGAGAAGAAAACACCTATAAACTATTGATAAATGGCACCAACCCGGAAGGAATCCTGACCACAACTAAAGATCAAAATAATACAGACGTGAGTGGGGCTGTAGAAATGGTCTTGCATTCGGGCAAGTATTTTTTGATCCTTGATCAGTTAACATAATTGTAACTTACTTTTAGTCGGTCTTCACGGCCCAGAAGATGACAGCAAAGAAAACCTAGAATACAATAAGAACGGAGGCACTGTGCAAATCCAAGGTTTCCCGACCTGCTTCAACAAATTCCAGGTGGCTGCACTAGTGTCCGAGTGCTTTAGACCTTTGTCTGTGCTCTGCATTCAGCCAGGTAAGCATAATTTCCTTTTGTTATGGATAGGTTTACAATATTAGGGCTACAGTCAGCTCTAAAGTTAAGCGAAGAACTATCGATTGCATTATACCTTACGGAAAGTTATTGGCTTCTCTTTTCCTCCGCCCTTTGAGGCATTCTAAAATGTGTATATTTTGTCGCTTTTGAGGAGGGAAATAAACTGGAGTGTTAAAGTGATGTCGAAATCAGTAAAAATAGTATCTGTGTTTGCAGGAAAAGCGCTAGTCCACTTTGCCAACCAGTTCCATGCTGCCCAAGTTATGCTTCTAAACAACGGCAAGATTATTGAAAACGAAGGAGAAGACTTCATTGTAACCGTCAAAAGTGTGTGCCCCACAGTACAGAAAAAAGTGGATGAAGTAAGCATGAAAAGAATCGAGAAAGCTTTTCAAAAAACCCTATACTCTTTGGTAGTTGCTGCAAAATCTTAAAGTGTCTTGTCTATTTTTATTTAATAAACGTTTTTTTACAAATTAAAAGAAATACAAATAACTACAGGTTAAGCTTAAATTCAGCCTTTTTGACAGAACCTTGATGTAGTCAGCTTAGGCGAGGATCCCGTACGCAATGCGCGAGTAGAGTTCCTTTGGTTAATTAAGCCTTTCTAGGCCTACTATATTCCTAAAATAGGCCCTGGCCAAGCTAGACTGATTTTACGCCAGGAACGTAACTGTACTTATAAAAAAATTTGTTCTTTTTTGGGACCCAATTTTTTTTTCGAAGCAAAGGAACTCAGGTTTGAGTTTAAATAGGGTAAGGTCAAGGTTTAAATAGGGTAATGATAAAGTTTAAATAGGATTCAAAGTCAATTTAAAGTTTAACATGACCTAATTTAAACTTCAACCTAACCTGGAAAAGTGAATAATGGGTAAAGTTTAAGTTTATTTAAACTTTATTTAAGGTTCAACACCCACTTTTCACTTTTTTCGCATATATTCATGTGAATACGCATTTTTGCCATGTTTGTGATTGTTTTTGTGCTGTGCGATGTAAATTTTAGGTAGAATATAGTGTTTGGCAGTGTCCATAGTTGTGGTCAACATTTTTGTTGACCCTGAAATGTTGATACTATCTTCAACAATCTTTCGTTCAATATTTTGTTGGCCCCAATGTTCACATTTTGACACCCATTTTGTCACACATTTTTAAGCCAAAAATGTCTGTTCATCCTTTCAGTAAAATGTTGCCCTCTACCCCCTCAAAAATAACTTTTTGTTTTTCGGTATTGTGTTCGTAATTGTTTTATTATATAACACAATACACACTCAGCACTCCTCACAGGCATTAGTTTGCTCTTACACGTAGATTCTGAGGAGATTTTGTCTAGGACAAAAGAGAATAAATTTTTTTATTGTATTCTTGTGGAGCACCCTCAGGTTACGTGTAAAAGTGGTTGGCTAGACCCCGCGTGATAGTCGAAATTTTGAGAAATAATTAATTGAAGTTTGAAATGTGTTCTTAACAATTTTAGTATTTTTGCCTTGGGACTAAGGCTATACCAAAAAAGATCGATCTTTGAAAACCAAGGAAAACCAAATAGGCAACCAAATTGCCTATTCAGTAGTCAAAAATCACGATTATACGAATGGTTGTCCTTTGAGGAAAATAAAAATTTTTTAGGAAAGGATTCTGCATTTCAAACTTCAATTAATTATTTCTCAAAATTTTGATTATTACGCGGAGTCTAGCCAACCACCAACTACAACCTGGGGGTACTTTACAAGAATGCACTAATTTTTTAAATTATCTTTCGTCCTCAGAATCACAACTTGGATACTTTCCTTGTTAGTGATTTCCCCAACCTACTCATTTCACTTCGGTAATCCCCACTTTCACACAAGCTAGAAAATCCCTGTTACAGATTTTTTTGAATATAAGAGTGTGGAGATGTGGCCTTTTGAAAAAAATGGGTGTCCTCTAATTTGGTATCCTCGTGGGTACCCTAATTGGGTATCCTCGAACATCCGAAATTTTGGATTCGGCTGAAAGTAATTGAAAATCAGTGAACTATTGCAAAATCATGTGCTGAACATGGTTTGATAATACTAAAACAGCAATTTCACTTGCCGGAACTCTAGTCTGGATTAGTTTCATACCCGTCAGGTATGCCTCGGTATCGGTATCTAGGTGAAACTGCCTGCGCAATAGTAGCCAAGGTATTGGTACCCGATGCTAAGGTCTTTTAAGACGATGGATATACCGTATAACCTCTAATAAACGGGCACCTCCTCCCCCCTTAATTCAAAATCGTGTTTTTAGCATTCTGTTTTTCACCCATTTTTTGAAGAATTTTCTCAGGCAAATTACCACTCATCTTGTAGCTCATCTCATTGGCTACCAATTGGGTGGTAACTTTTCCGAGATCAAACTATAAAAGATGGGCTAAAACACAATGCCAAGAACACGATTTTGAATCCAGGGGGTGCCCGTTTATTAGAGGTTATACGGTATCTGGATATGAATGTATACTTCTGACCAATGTATACTCCGGCTGATAGATTGAAATAAGGAAGTTAAATGTTTTGTTCCAATGAATCCATATGAGAGTTAAAGTGGTGAATCTGCATGTCCACCCGGGGTGAAATTTTTGTCTTATCTTTCAGCTTCAAAAATCTTTTTCGTGCACTATTCCGATAATCTAAAAAGAGTTTGCAGGTACAAAACTGTCATTTGGTTAAATTCAACAAAACTAAAAAACGCAAAATAGCATCCTTACTATTATAAAGCCTTCTTAAAAGTGCTCGAATGAGTGCAAAAAACAATTTTTAGAACCCGAAACAAGAATAAAAACTCGCACCAAATGAACGGTCACTTGGTTTGTATTATGCAATATAACTGATGCTGGATTACAGACAAACGTGTTAAATTATTGAAGTTTGTTACAGAATAAGAAAGATTTTTTTCAAAAAAAAAAGTACGAAAAAAATAGGATATCCATACTTAGACTACTACGATCATTCGAACTGTAGCATTCGGTCGGTATTCAGTCAGTTGCTGTAAGAATTAAATAAAAAGTAGGGCATGACCAGTACAGTCAAACCTCGATATAACGCCACCTGTTGGGCGCTCCCAAGGGGTTTCGTCATATCGAGGTTTGACTGTAGTACCTAAGTATTATTAACCACAATAATAGCAATTACTAACTAGTATCACAAAAATATCTCAGAAGAAAAAAGGATATGAAAAATACAGTTAAATATCTGTCCCTTTTTACAGCTCTTTTTACGCAGTAACACTAGTAATTGTTTTTTACAGTGCTATTTAAACTTGAATTGCTTTCTAATCATGAAAAAATAAAAAACTTTTGGTAGAAACTTATTGCAGAAACAGTCATACTGGTATATAGTCCATGCATAACCCTAAACATTTAAAACGACATGGTAGCCTAGTGGGTAAGGCTGTGGTGGTGCAACACTGATGCAATAGTTCGTTTCCGCCTGGTAACTGACTTACTTTTTGAAGTTTAAATTGGGTGAAATTAATGTTTAAATTGGGTAAAATCCAAGTTTAAATTGAGTCAGGCTAAAGTTTAATTAGAGTAAAGTTGAAGTTCAAATTGGGTAAGGTTAAACTTTAAATAGAGTCATGTTAAGGTACTAGGTCGTCGTTTTAAAGTTTAATAGTTGCTCGAATTAAAGTTTAACATGACCCAATTTAAACTCAAACTTGAGTTCCTGTGAGTTTTTAGTCGAAATCTTTTTTTTTGGGCTCAAAATTCAATAAGCACTGGATAAAATGGCACTTTTGGGCGAAAAATGACCAAATTGTACTTTTTTGGCCAAGTGTACTTTTTTCAAAAGTTTGAGTTACTTACCCTGTTTTAGGTCTATTTTGTGGCGAAAATTTGAACTGTTTGCAATTTTTGGAGGACTTTTTTGCTTTTGATAATTTTTTTCTTTTTCCGCTCATTCCAAAAGACACTGAAAATTGGTTTTTAGATGGACATTTTAGGCAGGTTAATATATTAGAAAATAGGCCTATTTAAACATAAATTCTCATCCCTTACCTGCATAGAAATGCAAATTAGACAATACTCATTTTTTGAAAACAAAGACTTTGAGGTACTCATTCAATTAGGGAGTGGGGGCCGCATTTTATAATTTTTCCTAGATCATGTTAAAATATTCCTAAATGAAAAGTCTAATTTCCGAGAGATAATGACTTACCGTATTTCCTGTAATAAGGCGGCATGCCAGCTTTTTTTTTCAACCTTTCCTCGGGGTGCCGGCTTATTACAGAGTGCCGGCTTATATTTCACCCGACTTCGAAGAAAATTATTTTATTTTGAAAAAGGCTATCCTCCACAACAACTTACACAAAAAGGGCTCCATGACAACAAGTAAGATTAAACAATAAAATCCAAGGAATCTTCACTAATATAGCCGTTCTCTTCGTCTTGTTCTGGATCCAGTTCGACGAATTCGGTCGCTTCTTCACGGTTTCCTGCTCGCGCGAATTCCAGCATCATTCGTCCTTCAAGCACGGGACCGTGCTGCTTGAAGCACTGGATCAGATCGTCTTCGCTTCCATCGTGGCACACTGTAATCCCGCAATCTTAAAGCAGAAAGATAATTTGACAAACATACCATAAAATTAAGTACAAATTGTACTTAAATGACTTGGCATTGAATCCTTCGATATCGACTCCCACGCCACACAGATCCAATCAAGGTAGACACCTATTGAGGCTGGCCTAGGATTTCCATTATTAGCCGTCCATTCCATTTGAGCACCGTTCAGCATCAAGGTGTTGTAGAGTTGCTGCAGTTTGGCTTAAAGGGTCCGTTCCACACTACGTCATCCTCCCGGAAGCTTCTTTATGACTGGCCAGCCGGTGACGAATCCCTAAAATAAATTGTTTCAACCGAAACTAACAGGAATTGTAATGAATGAATGAAAGTACTGACTTTGGTAAGCGTAGCTGGTTTTCTTGTTTCTTCCAGTTCTGTATGCAACCTCGGCTGACGCTGAACTTCTTGCTCGCGGAACTGACAGAGACTTTGTTGGCATGATCTATTGCTTTCAATTTGAATGCCACCGTGTAAGACTTCAATTCCCTAGCTGTTTTTGCTTGCGGCTTTAGCTCCTCTTCGCTCTCAGATGCGTAGTTAGCTCGAAGTTGATCCATCGCGAGAACTGAAGAAAAATAAATAAAACTGACGTATGCAGGTTAACAGCAGGCACTGGAAAGATAAAACGGTCTTAGGGTGCCGCCTTATTAGAGGGTGCCGCCTTATTAGAGGGTTCCGCCTTATTACAGGAAATACGGTAATAGACATAATTCCAAGCAAGACTCTTGAACAAAAATGCATTTGGAGACTATTTTTGCCCAGCTCCAGTGACCAAAACATGCAAAAACAGGTAAAAAGTCAAATTTTAAAATTGTCCAAAACTCGATTTTTTTTATTGACTAGAACTCAAAAATAATGTCTTTTTCGAACTCCTGAGGCGATTTGAGTCGATTAGGGTGTTTTAAAACATTTTTAAAAAAGTTGATTGGGGGGGGGGTATATGCAAGTAGCGTCAATATTTTATTATGTCTAATACATTAAGGTATTCTACCCTGTTTCCAAAAATAACCTTTCTGTTTATAATAGTCGAGACCAGTGATGGGTGAATTCGAAATCACCCCAGAGATTTTTTGATGTTTATAACCCACTTTTTGTAAAGCTAATACAAATCTTTTTAACAGTTTTCTAGCTGGGGGATTCACCTATCTAACACACCTAATTTCATCAGAATGAAATCATAATTTTGGAAGATATTGCCTCCAGGGCGATTCCCGGGGCGGGGATCGGCGCCCCGCCCAAAAATCGATTCGAGCGCCCGGGAGATCTATCTTTTTTTTTTTCTTAAACATATTAAACCCTTGTTAGAAAAGGTTTGAACATGATTTAAGAAAGTTTTAAAATGCCGCATTTCGCAATTTTCGAGTTAAAGTGTGATGCAAGCCGCCTAAACGGAATTTTTAAAGTTAGCAGCGGCAGCGGGGAGCGACCATACCGAAAATTCTGCTCAGGATTTTGGCCAGCGATCGCGCTATCATATTTTGTTTATTGCCGAATAACCTTATAGTCATGCACCCCAGAGGCATATAGCACGGGAATCATGGGTTTGCTCATTTACTGCAGAGCTCCTAGATGTTCTTTTAAAATTATTTTGTATTTTTTGTCTTTTTTTCAATTTGTTATTGAAAATTGATGGAAAAAATTGAATTTCTTTTCACAAATTTTCGCCTGCAGCACAGAGCCCACTTTTATTCCCGTCCCCTGAGATGGACAAAAGTCCTGCCTCACTCAGGAAAATTTTTGAGGGGGGGGGTGTATTCGCTACTAGGGTCGGTATGACCATTAGAAGTGAAATCGGGGTACTCTTGCCAGAGTAAGGGCACTGCCAACTAGTAATAATAATAACAAAAGTATCACCTCAGTGAGCAGTAGTACCTGTTGTTATCTGTATTCATTGCTACATTCACAACACTATTTATTTGGCTAGCAACAATAAAAGCAACTAACTATTTGTTCTACTAACACAGTTTTCGTAACATTAAAAGATTAATATTAAATGAAAATTTACTAATGGCTTGTTCACGTACTTCGAGTTCCTATTTTTCGTGAACACTTCTGATCGGAACTAGAAAGTGTTCACGTACAGTAGCGTACAAAAGTCTTGCCTCACCCAATTTTTTTTGGAAAACAACATTTTAAAAAGTTTAAAATTTTCACTTTTTGCGCGAGTCATAAAAAAACATTAGAAAAAACATTTTCTTGAAAAACACTCATTCAACAACTAGTACTTCGTGGCTATTATTTGGTAGTTTAAACTTTTATTTTAAATTATTCTGCAAAAATTTTGGATCATCAACAAAAGGTATCAAGAAAAATGGATTTTTACAGGGATGCCAACCCAAAGTTAGAAAAAAGCGGTATGTTTGAGGTAAAAAAAGCGGAAAAAGCGGCAAAAAGCGGGATTTTTAACACAACCTTTAACCTTCTCAAACGTTCTTAAATGCCTACAAATACATCAGAAAAAACATTCATTCAGCAAACTCATACTTTTCTACAGCTTTGGCTTTTTCTAACAACAGTTTCTGGCCCAAAAAATAATCATACGCATCAACACTGTTCAACTCAAAAAAACACTTGACGCAAAGGAAGGCATTTATAGTAGAGGCGATGAAGCGATTCTTTTCGTCTGTCTATAGTGCAGTCATCATCGAGAAGAGACTCTCACAGTATGCATTTGACGGAAAGATGCTAAGTAGCGCAGAGACCAGCTTTTTCAGGCGGACGATGTTCTTGTTACGTAAAATCACTGCACACTTCTTGCCGATGTCCAGTTCGGTGAACTTTTCTTCTTTGTTGAGCTCCTCCAGATTTGCTTCAACTTCGATGATTTCTTCCAGAAGTGTGACCAATTCTTCTGCGTTATTTGAAACAAAATGGAGATATTTTCTCAAGCGGAAGCGTAGCATTCAAAAGTAGCCAGCTAAATTTTGAACAATCGACAAGCAGGAAAAGGAACCATTCCATAAAGTAGTTTAGAGCGTCATTGTAGAATTTCTGAAAAAGATGAACACAATTCTAACAAATAGCTTCCCAATCTAAGGATCCACAAAACATCATAAATCCATTTTCCAAGTTTTGCTTTTCTTCTTGCCGGAGCTCTTTCAGAATTGTGAATGCAGTAGTCCTGAAAAAATGCTTTCACGGAAACTTTGCAGGAGCCTTTGGAATCGGCGTACATTGTGGACTAGCACCGGAATAGTTAGATCATCAGCCTTTATTTTTAATAATGGATATGTAAAATGTTGTCATTCGATTAAGTAGTGCTTACCTAAGACTTTGCATTGAATCTATTGAAGTGATCGAGTATAAACGAACCAAACGAGACGATGGCCTTGAACTAAATAACCGCATGAGATTCAGTGAACGCGTCTCGGAGAAAATTGGCACCTTTTTTGCACTCTTTGAAATAAAGAGTTAGAGCCGTCCATACTTCTTCGCTCCACTTGATCAGACGGTTCAGAGTTAGCCAACGCACCTTCTTGTGAACTGGAATTTTTTTAATCTTGGAAATCTAAAAAATAGTGTAAATTTCACGTTGTTAACCCACTGCTGATTGAAAATATTCACATACCCTGCATTTTCAGTATAATTGATTAGAAGCTCCATGCGCTGCGCAGATCCTTGAAAATGAGCAGAAATCATCAGAGCAAATTCTTCCAACGTAACGCCGCTAAAGTTCATCTCCTCTACGGCACTTCGACAAGAGTTGTGCGCAATGTGAGAAGAGCATCCGATACCAAGGAGCTTTGAATTGACATCTAAATGAATTATTTCTCACAACATTTAATTGCTAACACTTAATTACTTTTTTTTAAATACCAAAATACGTTGTTCTCTCCTCCGCGGTTGGTTCCTCCAAAGTTAGAATTTGTGTTATCGGCAGTAAAAGCAATCATTTTTGTTGGATCCAGACCAGAACTTGCCAATTCGTCTTTGATAAGATTCACCTGATCCAAAGCCTTTTTGCTTGCCTTGTTGCAACGCTCTATTTTTGATGCCATCCTTAGACAGATATCTAGGCGAGAAAAGAATTCAGCCGTGTGTAAAGTAACAAGTAAAACACCTTATGGTAAGTGCAAATATGTTTTACTGGAGTGAGGCGTTTCATCCAAACCAATCGAATAGTAGCCGGCTTGATTGATCTCTCGGACAAGAATAGACTGCACATGCGAATATTTTCAGACCTCAGCTGGCTGAGGCTGACGGCTGAGTTAAAATTTTGGCCTGGCTCACGGCTGAGGTGGAATTTTTCTAACTCAGCCGGCTGAGGAAAATTTTCGTATTAAATTTTTGGCGTTATTGTTTATTTTAACTGTTTTTTCTGATAATTTTGAAGTGTTTAGTTGATAAAAAAAAGTTCAGTGATGAAATTCCCTTTCAGGCTGTTGATAATTATAAAATTTAGGTCAGCCGGCTAAGGTTAACTCAGCCATCAGCCGGCTGAAGCTGAGGTTATGGCTGAGGTAAAATTTTTGAGCTTGCTGACGGCTGAGGCTGACTACGGTTTTCCCAACTCAGCCGGTTGAGGCAGATGGCTGAGGTAATCATCAAGTATACCACCCTGGTCATAATACCTTTCCTAAAGCCTGTCCTCCTTTTAAAATTGAAAAAATAAAGACACAAAGTTTTAACTGCTACTACTAAGCTATATAACACGACTTTTAAAAAACAACGAAAATTAGCATTTGTGATTTCCAAAAACTTAAATTAATTTGTATCTATAGTTTTAAAATTTTATTTCATTTCCATCTACCTCAAGCAGTACTCAAAGTTTTTAATTTTTCGTTTATCAAATCTGGTATTATAAAGCATTTCGCTGCAGCCGAATTTAAAAGTACTCTGCGAATCTGATGCGCTTTATCCAGGGCTCTCAACGGTTTTATTAATAAGATTTGACCTTATTTGGGTCTTTAAATCTTATTATTTTTTAAAATTTCACGTCAAAATCTTATTTCGAGCACCGAAAAAGCAATAAGCACTGGATAAAATAGCTTTTTTGTGAAAATATCCAAAAATGTCCTTATTTTAACCAAATGTAAATGTCCTTATTTTAACCTTATTTTGAAGTTTTGAGTTGAGAGCCCTGGTTTCATCTCTTACTAACAAAGGAAAATAGAAGACGGAAAAAAACATGTAGCCAAAGCCAGAGTTCCTTAGGTTGGTTTCCATAAAGACCCAATCCAGCTGGCCGCCTAATCCCATCAAACGTGTTGGTGGTTGGTGGGATAAGCCTTGCCTACCGCTGCTACCCTAGCTGTGTGTGTGCCTCACTATATCGATTCATCTCTCCTCTGGGGCCTCTCACACACTCACACACACATGTACTAGCAAAAGCAGCAGTAGCAGCTAGCCCTAAGTCAATTGTCTTACTGCCATGTTGTGGACCGTCTTCTCTTGCTTTCTCTGTGTTGATATAGACCTTATTGGTCCAAAGACAGGACAGCAGCAGCAAAATGTGTTAGAGTGTGAAAGAAATGTGAGAATATGTTTGTATGTATAGTAATTGTGTGTTTTTGCAGTAGTTCTCGGTCAAGTACTCACTTTGCTGCTTGACTTGTGCCCTTTTTTTGGATGAGGATTGGGAGGATAGAGAATATCACTTTTATTGGAATATTATGAGCAATTGGTCTGTTGGGCTAACGTCACTGGCATGGCTTTTAAAGTGAAAAAATTTCAGCAATTTTCTCGCCTTTTATTACTAATGTTTGAAAAATTCATACAATTAAAATATACCTGCCACTCTGACAAATAACAGCTAATTCGTTACCTGCACCTTTTGTTGCTTTTTTGGGTTAGGCGTCTTTAACATCTCTTCCATTTACTCTGTCGGCACTTCCGGCAGAAGTGCCAATAACGTGTGTGGGAAAATAGTTTAGACTCGTCCAGATCATCCTTTTGGAAATGGCTGCACTAAACACAAAGTGCGACTATTTGCCCTAGCAATATCACAATTGCACCATGCCATTTTGCAGGAAAACAGGTGGCAGCATGATAATGTTCTTGATAAATTTAATTTTACATGGTTCAGGTACACCTTTACCGTATTTTCTAGGGTTGCCGAATGCTTGTATTGGCGCTAAGATTGGAACTAAATTGGTTTCAATATTGCCAAGATAGGCAATTTTGGTTATAAAAAAATGCCAAGATTCAATATAAAATGCATACACAAGAGCCCTAGATTGAGGTCATGTTACATTGGTTCACCGATGCAAATAGTTAAGATTTTGGTCAAAAAAATTTGTTGAACAAATTTTTTCCAATTATCTAACATCTAACATACTGTTTTCTTTAATATTTTCTCTAATATGTCTTAAAAAGTGATACTCACCCAGTGATATTGCTCAGCTCAGGGAAATTCGCTTCTCAATTAAAATCTCATGAGCTCTAATGATTCACTTTTACGATTTTGGTTAAGCACCTGAAAATATCAATATCAACCCAAAAAATTTTTTTAATTTTTATAGTTTATAAAAACCGACATGTCGGCTTATTAGAAGAAGCATGGTGTTTGAAGTTTGTATACATTTTAATAAAAAAAATTATCCTTTGTTTTATTTTAGATCAACGGCTTAGCAATAATAACTCCCTAAAATGGCCAGTCACAAATATTTCTTGCATTGCTATTTCTACAGATACCTAAGTGCTTTATTAATATTTCTTTTCATTACAACCGTCAATGCCATTGATCTAAGAGTGAAAGGACCGCCTAGTGTTGTTTTGCAGGTAAATCAGACCATTTAAACTTGTTTTTGTCTATTAGACGACCACCTTCCAATAAATGACTACAAATCAACATTGAGGTCTATATCTCGGGCAGATTAAATATTTTGAGAAGCTGTTTTCTTGACTACCCAAGCTTTTTTGATTTCGGCTTCACACCCGAAAATCTCGATGCTGACTCAAATTTTCTCCGATTCTAGGAAAGTTGATTAGCTAGAGAGTTGAGTAGTGAGTTGAGTAACTATTAGTGAGTGGAGTAACTATTAAAAGTAACCAAATATGCACAAATGCAGCTTTTTCACAATTTATTGTCCTCCAACAGTTTTTTTGCTTTTTCCATATTTTTTCACACGCTGATGCTCTTCAACCCTATTTTTTGGTCTACAGTCTTTGCAGGAATTTCAGTTTTATCGATCATTATTCTGTTTCAACTCGATAAAGCTCTTCGACCATTGAAAGGAAAATTTTTGGTTTCTCTAGTTTGCTTCTTTCACTTTTGCATGACTTGTTTTAGTTTTTGTTTTTCTAGCCCTTTCAGGCATTTTAAAAATAGATACGTTATGTCCTCTTCCAAGAGAATTCATCGAGAAAATACAATATTTTAGTTTAGGTCAAAAGTGGAAGAACTACAGGGCACCATTCCCAGCTACAAGTTAGCAGTGCCTTGGGCTTGTGGTAAGTTTTTTCATATATTGAAAAAATTTTAATTTGTTCACAATAGGACACATCGTACATTTATATTGTTATAACTCAATATCTTTAAAACTTAACCGACGGTGTGCAATCGAGTCGGGGGTTCGGGATACAGTTTAGCAGACGAAAACATAAAAAATTGTTAGCCTCTTAGCAACACTGTGAGACTGTTAAATAATATTAAAAACAAAACAGGTGTCAAGCAGTGAACGGCAAGACCTTTGAAGTAGTTCCTGCCCAAGAGATCACATTTCGTCACCACAGCCAAGTGCATGAAACCCAGATGGAGAACGAAGGTCAAAATGCAACATATACCAAAGAGACTGTAGTTCTCGCAGATGCTGGTGTTTGGACTTGTGAGGTGGGTTACTTTGTAAAACAATTTGTTCAAAATAATAATAATACATACATTACAATAAAATACTGTTAAAAATACAAGTTGGCTTCTTTTTTTGGTCTCTGCTGTTGTTTTTTGGGTAGTTGTCCAGCTAATGTCAGGAGAGACTAGATATGAGTTCATAACATTTTATAAACATGTTTGAGTCCGTTCTAACATGACAAACCCTTGACTAAGCTCAAAACACACAAAAAGCAACAAGGAAAAGTAGTTTAGTCTTTTCAATGCTATCCTATTGTCATTTTTAATGACAATTTGACTAGGATTTAAGAGTTAAGGCTATTTCTAATTGAAAAATTTAGGATTTTTTTTAAGTTTGAAGCCTTTTTATTTAAAAAATCACCCGAAGGATTAATAGAAAAAATACAGCAATCTAAGTTAATGCACACAAATAGACAGTTAACACATTTAGTAATTTTAGGTGAAGACCAAACTAGGAAATGCTACTGGAGATATATCTGTGTTCTGTACGTTTTTTTACCGTTTAAAGATATTATTAGATTGCTTAAAAAGTTTGCTCATACTTTTATTCAACCAACTTAACCACAAATTCAACAACAACAAACCCCTCTTACTTGATTACTGCCCGTTATCACAAACCTAAGTCAACGGTCATGAGCCTAAATTATTGGGGAGTATATGACACTAGTGCCTAAAAGTTTTTAAACATCACAAAAACAGTTTGAGAAGTTAAACAATAGTTATATTTTAGTAAGGCCAGTGGTTGTCTCTAACTCTTCACTGAGATTCGACGACCATGACTCTTCCAACTACCATTTTGACGCCTCAGGCCTGACCATGATCAGGGGCGAGAACTGCAGGTTGGAGTGTCCCGTGTTCGGCTACCCCAAGCCAGAAATCAAGTGGAAGTATCAGGATAAACAAATCCAAGTAGTCAATCCACAACTATTATTTTCGACCATTAAATATTTTAAATTAAATTTCAGCAAAGTGCCAGGATATCCATCAAAGACGGTGTGCTGACTATCAAAAATGTGACAGACACAGATGACGGCAATTATGTTTGCACAGCCACCAATTCCTTCAAACACAAAGGCCAAATGCAGCAGAGCGAGGTGGTGGTTGAGCGTAGACTTAGAGTCAAGAGCGAGCTGGCCTGGGTCACACCTTTGTGCATTATTCTAGTGATTGTGATGTTGCTGGTTGCCACAATTGTGCTGTGCGAGTTCCGCAAGAAAAGAAACGAGAGGAAACTGATTTTGGTGGAGACTGCTGAAGATGATTAAAGCAAATACCAATACTTAAGTCAGTAATTTACATGCAAATAGTATTAAGCAATATTTTTCATTAAGTTTAAACTGTGAAATTCAAGTATAAGAAGCTTTGGAGTTTCAAACTCCTTAGTTTTTTGGCACCTCAAATGTTTAGATTTTTTCTTGTCGGACGTCAGGAAGGACTCAAAGATGATTTTCTTACTTATTTGTTTCTTGGCCGGCCCTGCATCCAAAAAAATCGGAAATATCGATAGGGGAAGGGAGCTACCAAGACAAAAAAAACTGAAAATATAGCTTAAATGTGCTTTTCAATTCTTTGACTAAACTCTTGGTGCTTAAATAAAAAGCACCTCAATACTTTAAAACGTGAGGCTGGGTTGGATAAAAAATTCAAACTAAATAACCATGGCTACAACAACGGAAGTTTCAAAATTTGAATTCAATGTGGTAAAAAACACAAATACTTTTGGCCGTACATTAGCAATAACTTTTTTAAATTAAACTATCCATTTTTTTGTAATTTCTTCTTAACCCTCTTTTGTCGGCATCTCGTAGATGCCACTTTTTTAATATATTTTTGCATTTTTCTAAGGCAATCAGGGAAGAAAGTGACAATGGCAGAAAAAAGTTCCAGAAAAGTTGAAGCCTGGATTGGCCAAATTTTGGCCAACCGGCTCAAAGCGGTAAAAATAGTTATGGCGCCAATTTAAAAACTGACTGTATTTCGAAGACAATTGTTTGAATTTTTTTACAATTTCGTCAATGCTCCCATACAAATCATCAAACAACTAAAAAAAATTAACATGAAGCATTATTTAACACTTTTTGCACGTCACTGATCAGTGCTTTTCTACATTCATTGCATCTAGGGTGCGAATGCTTGATTTTTCGAAATTTGTATTCCAAATCATTTTCTATTATGGCTAAACTAATTTTCGAATTAATTTTTGTTTGAAAAAATAACGACGTGGAAAACAGAACAAAAACTCACTAAAAAGGGTAGGACAAAACCGATAAATGGATGAATAAATAAATTGTTTTTTTGAAAAATACCGCTTTGGCCGGTTGGCCAAAATATGGCCACGATTATAATTGCTTCGAAAATATAACTTTTATATTTCCACACTTGCAGGTAAAAATGCATTTCTATCTTTAGGAATAGTGCTTGTATATCACATAAGCAAAAGGCATGATGTAAATGATATTGTTGCTTTATTAGACCAGATAAAGTTATAAAATCGTGTGATAGAAAACGGCCGAAAATACAACTTTTGATCAAATTTTTAGCGATTTTCGTTTGTTTTCTGTTCAGTCTTTTCATCACTAAAATGTTTGCCAACTGTTTCTCTATCTTTTTCAAAAAAAAATTCTAGGTGAGCAATTAGTCCTATTTTGGATGAATTTTCAAAATGCCCGAAATATGGCCAACCGGCAAAAGAGGGTTGATAGACTTGTATTCTCCTATTTACAGCTTGGCCTAAACAATTCGCCTGATTTCAAAGTCAAAATAACCTTTCAGAAAGTTTTATTTGGCTATCTAATGTCGAAAACACAATTTTCTCTTAGTCCAATTTTCTCTTAGTGGATAAGCATTGGTCAAAATTACAAAGAGACTAAGGAAATTATATGCCAACATTATATACATTTTAAAAAATAATTGTTGTATATTTTCGGAATAAAAAAAGTGTTCCCCGCCAGTTCAAAATTCGGGAATGCAACTACGTTCAAAAATCATGACCCTTTAAAATCAAGCGAATTACTTGGGTCGGCCTGTACTTGATGCAATCAGTAAATCCAAAAAGTATGATTGGAAATTGTAGAGCTTTGTATATGAAATTGGAATTTCACGTTGTCAAAGAGTGGTCAAACGAGAATCTGACTGCTCAAATAATGGTCAAAACAAAGAATCTAGCCAGGCCAGTAAAAAGTCGGTCAATATCCTCTACGGTTTTTGTAAATCAATTTGTTTCCTGGTGCATTTTCTTAAAATTATCGTTATATAAGCTTTCTTATTTTTTTTGAATGAGATTTTTTAATTACCATTAATACAGTTGCCAAAAATTTGTCTTGGAACCAAAAATAAACTTGGAAAAGAACCAAAATTTAAAAAAACAACAGTGGGAGACCAATGCAAATGTTTTGACCGAAATTTGACCTAAAAATATATTATGCCCGAGATTTTGACCATTTAAAATTACAGCGCTAATTGTCACAGTTTATGGCAGACTCGAAATTTTTCGCTCATGCTTTTTTATGTTCCATTTGTCTAATTGTTTGTTTCACAAATATTTTTGTTACATGCTGTTTGATTCCGGTTTATTAATAAATTACATTGTTTGATTTTTTGACGCTACTTGCATATAACCCCCCCCCCCAAATCAGCTTTTTTTAAAAGTGTTTTAAAACACCCTTTATCGACTCAAAATCGCCTCAGGAGTTCAAAAAAACATTACTTTTGGGTTTTGGTGAATAAAAAATCGAGTTTTGGGCACTTTTAAATTTCGACTTTTTACCTGTTTTACCATGTTTTTCAACATGGGACTTGGCAAAAAGAGCCTCTAAATGCATTTTTGATCAAGAGTCTTGCTCGAATTATGTCTAAGGTAAGTCAGTGCGCGCATCTTTAACCTACCAGTCCCTCTGTGCCCCCGAAGGTGGCTTAGAGGGATTGGTAGGTTAAAGATGTGCACACCCACATACCTGGATGACTCTGGATGCATAAAAATGTATGCATACCAGAGTTTTTTATACGGTAGGCCACAGTATTCAAAACTATGTTTAACATCTTCCTTTTTGTAAAAAATTAGGCTCTTTTTGGTCCATTTCCACCCTAATAAAGCCCTAAATTCCTTCAAAAATGGTCAAAATGGCTACTTTTGGGTGGTCCCAAAACTCAATTTTTTATTTACCAGAACTCAAAAATAATGTCTTTTTCGAGCTTTTGAGGCCTTTTTAGGTCGATATAGGGTGTTTGGGAACATTTTAAAAAAAGTTGATTTGAGAGGGGGAAGTATATGCAAGTAGCGCCGATTTTTTGTATAATTGATAGGGTGTGTCAAAAGACTTGACCATTTGGGAGTAAATTTTTATAGTAAGTTTGTTTTTTATGCTAGGTTTAAGCCTTAAATTTTTACCATTTTTTAAATTACAACAGCGAGTGTTTAGGAGTCAGCATCCTAAGTGAAACTGGAGATTTCCGTGGGATAGGGCCTGAAAATTTGGAACTCGACCGAGCGAGGTGGTCAAGTTTATTTTGACACACCTTGTGTGTTAGTTAAATCACAGAACAGAATCTAAAGCAATTTCAAATCAATGCTTCAACTTTTTATGTTTTTATTGACTGTAATGGCTTGTTCACGTTCTTCGAGTTAGAGTTCGTGTTAGAATTCGGATTTTCGGCTACGTGAACACCTGTGATCCGAACTCTAACTCGAAGGTATTCATGTACCTCGAGTTTAAGTTCGAGATCGAACTTGAAAATGTTCATGCATATAACTTGGATTCCCTTGTAGTAAACCCTCCGAAAACCAACTTTAAGTGGATTTTGACCGCTCTGGGTGGGAATCTAAGCTACCGTATTCTCTCTAATAGAGGGGTCGACTCGTCTATTTTTCAACATCCAAAAATATTTTTGACTTCATATTAAAACTGCAATAAAACATGGTTTACTCCCTAGTTTTGGTCTCGTAGGGGACCCGTCTATTAGAGAGGACCCTTCAAATAGAGAGGACCCGTCTATTAGAGAGAATACGGTATATATACATACACACTTTCAAGCTCGACTTTTAACTAGAACTTGAAGTACGTGAACACCTTCGAGTTTGAGTTCAGATGTGTGAGTACATTAACACCTCTTACCCGATCTATAACCTGAACTCTAACTCGAAGAACGTGAGCAAGCCATAATGGTTTTCGAAATTCAGTCTTATTTGATTAAGGTTCGTAGCAGTTGAGGTTTATTTCGTGCGTCTTATTTGTGTTGAACTGACATTCCTTGGCGCCACTTTGCTCGAATCATATCTGCTGTGCATAAATATCTGCTTCTCGGTTGTGAGGAAAATCTTGGCATACATGACTGCGCAAATAGCTCCATTTAACATATTTAAAGTGGAAATTATTTGGCCAGCATATGATGATAAACTTTTCTGAGTAGCCTAAAATTTTAAGTTTGTGTAACTACAATGCTCATTATTAAGTTACCAGCTGAAAAAGTAGGCTAACCACAGAGGGGATTATGTCAAAGAACAGTTCTATTAACAGTGACACTTTCACTGCACGAGTTTTCTAAACAAAAATGTATGGGAATATAATTCTTCTGGCAAAAGTACTTACAATTTTTCCTTTCTCAAAATTTCCTATTTGGTGAAAAAATAGTAGACTGCTAAGAAAGACTATGGATCCAAACAGCATTTTCATAATTATTTGTGGCAAACTTTTGTGTTTTAACAAGAGGCAAGCAAAGTTAAGGCATTGGTCAACTGAAAATGTGTGTAACTTCTTCACTTTATTACTTTTCATCCATAAAAGTGACAAATGTACCCAAATTTATTTATGGCTGCATGTGAAAACTCCCGGCAAATGTGTGAAATTTCCCGACTAATTAATTAATTTTCCCGGCAAATTCAAATTTGCATAAAAGTAATGAATTTTCCCGACAAATCTGTAAAATTTCCCGACAAATCTGTGAAAGTTCCCGGCAAATTTTCCGATCATCCGAAAGATGTTTTTTTAATTGTTTGAGTAATTTTCAAAGAGAGCTCGCAAACGATAAAAACAGAAAATTAGTCAATGAATCAGCTTACTGTATCCAATTTCCCCCATTTTCAGTCACCCATTCATCGACATCTTCCTTGCTAGAGCAATCTTTTGCAGTTGTCCATTCGCGCGCACACCACGCTTCTTTTGTTGCTTAGCTTGGAATTGCGTCTCTAAAAGTATTACCTAAGTCATTTCAAGTAATTTTTTTGAAACAAGAAACAAGGCAGCCGGTTCACAACCAGTTAAACATTATAATTAAAGTATTTGCCGGGAACTTTACACAGATTTGTCGGAAAAATTAATTAATTAGTCGGGAAATTTCACACATTTGTCGGGAGTTTTCAATTTGATCCTTTATTTATTATCATAATATTTATTTCTCCTCAGCCAAATAGTTCTGCGCTTGGCTCATGATATCTTTAACTTGTGTATTTAGCATTTGCTTTTCAGACCGAGTAAGAATGTTTTTTGATGGAGTCTTTGTAGAAATCGAAAAAATCTATTATCCCGTAAATATTTGTTTCATTATGATTAAAAGTGAGATAACTACATCAGAAGTGTTAAATCTTAAAAGAGATATAAATTTACGTCTTTTTGAGAAGGAAACAAAAAGCTACGATGGCCATTCTCCCAGCATACTTCTTCAATCAACTCAAAACGAAGGAATCGCACCAGAATGTGCTGGTTTAACCGTTGGGCCTTCCCGTCTTAAAGGAGGGGTGAGAGCTGTTAAGGAGATAATCTCGACACAAAATAATTAATACTAGTTTTTTGTTGTTTAAATGTGATTTTTGAGTAATATTTTGTCAACAATATAAACAGATAAACTTGTATAGAATTAAAAATAGGATTAGCATCATCAGTATCAGAATTTCTAAATTCCTTCAAAAAGTGCCCTAAAAATCGAATTGCAATAGAAGACTAATCAACTTTTTTTGGATGGTTTTATCCCTTTTTCCATTTTGATTTGCGGGGAATTTTTTAAAAGAGTTTAGAAATTCTGATGTTGATGATGCTAATCCAACTCTTAATTCGACACAAGTTTCTCTGAGATTGCGACACCGAATTGTCGACAAAATATTCCTCAAAAACCACATTTCAAAAACAAAAACCAATTTCATTTCCTTAAATTTGAGCCAAACTTGAGCTAAATTCGAGACCATTTCCTTACAGCTTTCACCCCTCTTTTAAGCGCCGAGCCAAGCGCCGGGCAGTGGTAATGAACATGGAGTTATAGATCTTCCAGGTGAAATTTGCTTTCATAAGCGTTTTATATAAAAAAGGCTAGTGAAAGTCTGACCTAATGAAATATGGGTCAAAACTGCAGTTTGGTATCATACAAACTGAGTTAAACTTTGAGCCACTTTTTAGCTTTTTCACCACGGCGAAAAAGCCACCTTTTTAATTTATAGGATTAGTATTTTGAGTTAGCAGGACTCTGGCATAGGCAACTTAGGAGTTCTTTTTTTGGAGCAGGCATATTCAGAAGTAGCTTTGTAACCCAAAAAAATAACTCCTAAGTTGCTTATACCAGACTGATGCTAAATCCAAATACGAATCCTATAAATTCAAAAAATGGCTTTTCCGCCTACCGCCTTTTCATTATAGTCGGCTCTCGCTTAAACTTTAAACTCCTATTTTGCGTAACTTCTAGTAAAAAGAGCTATGAAGCAAGTGATAGGTTTAAGCAAGATCCGACTGTATGTGATCTTTTCATACCTTTGTCTTCCTGCAGTGGCAATTCGATTACATAAAAAATGAAACTAAACAAATAGGCGCAAATAATTAGGAAAGCGAAAATTGCTGAGAGGAACGGCTCTATTTTCTGGCTGTGAATAGATCTGAGCGCAATCAGCCGACTTATTGTCAAACACAAAATAGGCAGTGAGGCCATGGATGTGTATGTATTCATGAAAATGCCGAGCCAGAAAAGAGTGTATGGCTTATATTGGTTGTTTTCTTAAATAGATAATTATTTGGGCAAAACTTTTTTTTTGCATGTTATTTTGACTTTTATTTGCATCTAAAAAATGCAAAGTTTTTCTTATAAGCTTCGCCCGATTATTTGTGTGCAGGTCTTTTCATGAAGGAACATGATCTTGAATAAAATGCTTTAGGCGTGTATTCAAATAAAATATTAATACTAGGGCAGGACTTCGAATGAAAAATTTCAAAAAAGACATTTGGGTAAAAAAAGGACATTTTGACTGTTTTTGAAGTAAAAGGGTCATTTTATCCAGTGCTTGTTGCCATTTTGGAGCGAAAAAAAAGATTCAGACTAAATTTTGAAAAATAAAAAAAGATTTGGGTGCCAAAAAGAGGACAAACCTTTTTTAAAAAGGACGATTCGAAGCCCTGTACTAGGGTAGTTCTCGGTAGGTTTTTGGTCCTCCTCAATTTACTTTTTGGGTTTTATCTTTTCGGTCGGTGAACCGTAATCAACTGCAATTTTCGCTGCATCACATTTTCGGTAATCTTGGTTTTTTTGGTTGATTTAGCCATCTTTCACCATTTAACCGACCGATAACTGCCATAACAAACAGTTGCTAAAAATACTGTTCCATTGAAGGTTGGTCTCATAGCTTCTAAAACTACCTAATAATACCCCTGCTAATTTTTAGAGACAAGGCAAAAGCTTTGTCAAAAATCATTCTCACCTGCGTACCATTTAGCGACCAAATAAAAGTGATACCAAATGGCAAGCTGGAACAAACAACATGGGTGCCCATATAGATTATCATAGGCCATGCAATTTTCGACACCCTCAGCCGTTTTTTTGCTCCAAAATGAACAATATATCAAAAGTGAAAAAAGAGAAATTGTTATGCACTGAGCTGTCAATGTCACTATATACTCTGCTAAATTTAGGTACTGCAGATAACTTGCCATAATAATCTTTTTGAACTAGTAAATCCAAGCTTCGCACTTCAAAAGAAAAAAAAAAAAAGAGGCAAAATTTATAAGATTAAATGTAAATAAAGAAAAAGCCTAACTCCTTTCATCTCACCACTTTTATAAAGAACAACTACAATTTTCGAAATTCTTCGTGATGGTTTGTGCTAGGTAATGCTCATAAGTAGTGCTCATAAGTATGTGCTAGTCATAAGTACAAAGAAGACCGCTCAAGCTATCGTAGTAAAGACCATGCTTAGTGTTTTCAAGCTGGCCGGCCAATAGGCTTAAGTCACATATACAAAAGTTGTACTTTTTCTGCTTGAAAAATAGCGAAAAAAACACTAATTAGCAATTAGTGTTTTCCACTATTACGTTTAAGATTACGAGTACGTTCTAGACCAGGAGTACTGTATTTTCTTTATTTAAACACAAAGCACTGACTGTAAGATCAGCTCATTCTGGTGTATAGGGTTGTCGACTCGACCGGTCGATTTCGACCTTTAAGGTCGAAAAGTCGAAATTTTTCGACTTTCGACCTTCGACTCGACCCGACCTGTCGAGTCTTTCGACTTTCGACCTTCGACTCGACCGGTCGAAAATTTCGACTTTCGACTTTCCATCGAAGGAATTTTTGTTTCAATTGCATATGTTCTCACGACGAATAAATTTTCAGACTACATAACCTGCACGCATTTAACTGCACGAGTCAAAACAGGGTTTTTGTCTCAACAAACTGTTTTCAGCACACAATTTTTGGGTTGAATATCATGGTTTATTCGTTCCGAAAAAATAATAAAAATTTTGTGGACAAATTGACAGCAAAATATGTATGATAATTGATATTTATAGTGAAAATGCTGCGAAGAAGGCTCGTGAATAAAACAACGTTTGCAGCAAAAAAAAAGTATTTTAGCAGCAAAAAAGTATATTAGCATAAAAAAAGTCTTTTTGCAGCACTTTTTTAGGGCAAATTGACCTTTTTGGGCGATTTGCCCAGAACGTTTTATTTTCGCTAGGTTGTCGGTCATTCATGTGCAAAACTGTTAGATTACACGTCAGATTCATGTTCAGCGTAGTTAATTTGTCTTAAAAATCACTATTTCAGTAAGAACTCAGATCTCGATTGGCAAAGCAAACGGCAGCTAACCTGCTCATCATCAAAGCTAATCTGGTGGATGAGACTTTGAAGAAGGCGAAAAAACAAAACAAAGCGATAATTAATTTCAATAAAATTGTTGTGCTGTTACGTGCATTTGTCCGAATTTTGACTCGACCGGTCAAAAATTTTGACCTTCGACCCTACTGGTCGAAAATTTCGACCTTCGACTCGACCGGTCGAAATTTTCGACTTTCGACCTTCGACTCGACTCGACCGGTCGAAAATTTCGACTTTCGACCTTCGACTCGACCCGATCGGTCGAAATTTTCGACTTTCGACCTTTGACTCGACCCGATCGGTCGAAATTTTCGACTTTCGACCTTCCATCGACTCGACCGGTCGAAAATTTCGACCGGTCGACAACCCTACTGGTGTAGAATGTCATAGAGAGTATTTTTATCGCACTGGAGTTTTTTAGAAGAACAACTTTTAGAATGGCCTCCCATTTTTAAGAAACAACTGTGGATTTGTAACATTACCATACATATACGTATTGTACTTTATTTTGTATAAAGAAAAATCCGCTTTCTAACGCACATTAAATTTTTTTATTTAGTATATACACAAATAAATGCATTTCAAAAGTATGTGTCCTTTTTCGATCACACAATTTATGTGAAAAAATGGGTGTAATTTTTTCTACAACAGCTAAGTACTTTTCATGATCAACAAAAAGGTAAGAATGGAATGCGGCCGGTATTTTTACACCAAATGGAGCAATATTTTGTAATATATAAAATCGTTACAAACTATGCAACACCAATATATATAAAGTTTTTCCCATATTTACGGCTCCTTCAACACGTAAGTGTAACTGTAAATGTAAGTTAAATGTAAGGGGTCTTGACGATGCCGAAAACATTTACATTCACACTTACGCCCTGAAGGAGCCATTGGCCGTAATCATAGTCGGGGTCAACTTTTAGGGTCAACTTTTTCTTAAATTCAAAAAATGTCAGTATGTTTCTGAATATTTATTTATTTTGATATTCATGACCCTAGGGCAACTTTTTGAGCTCTACACGAAAATATAGGCAGTTTTTCCGAGTGATTTATTTAAATTCAACCTAGAAAAATCGGAGGATAAAAAAGTTGAGGGGTCAACTGGGGTCATCTTGGGGTCAACATTTTTCAAAATTTTGTAGAAACAAGATTTCAAATTTCTGTAAAAGCCATCTTGTAGACATCGAAAAGTTGATGGGGGTCAAATATATCATATTTAGCACTTTTATTTCAAAAAATTGATATTTTAATAATTTAACAAAAGTTGACCCCTAAAAAGTTGAGGGTCAACTCGACTATGATCACAGCCATTAGTGAAGTTCTAAAAACTTATTTTATTGGCTTTTGTCCACTAGGAGGCTTAATTCTGCCCATCGAACTTACTTTCTGACTGAAAAAATCGGTTTCCAGCCAAACTTTGACTGCAACTAAAAAATATGTCTAATTGAAAAAAATTCGTTGGCGTCATCGTTGGAGTTTTTCGTATAAAATTTCACTCCCTCGGCAACGCCAAAGACGACAACAATATCCATTGCAAAGTTGTTGTGAATTTTTTACTGATTTTAAAAGATTTGGAACTTCTTCCTGTACTTAGTTTAGAAAAAAACCAGCTTTAAATGGTCAAATAGTGTCAAGGGAGATCAAAATAAGTGAATCAAAATAAATGAATCACTCGAACTGAAAAAACAATTAATGGTGGAACATTTTTTCTATAAATTGTTGCTACAAAAATTTTATTACAAATTTCGCTGTTACAAAAAATATCGTTTCAAAAGTTTTACAGCCCATTATAGCTACAGTCAACTCTCGTTAAACTGGCACTCCAACAAACCGGCACCGTCGATCTACTGGCACCCTGAGCTTGATTTGGTTGGTCAGCAAAGAAATAAAGTAACATCCCAATAAACTGCCACCCGATAAAGGGACAACCTCAACCCGGTCCCTTGGGGTTGAATGAGAGTCGGTTGAATGAGAGTCGACTGTAATATATTTTTTTAGAAAAAACAGCACTCATGAAAGCATTTACGTTATTTTTCTGTGCGCTACCTGCATCAGTGTGGGAAACAGTCAGTGCGACGCAGGGCATTATCTAACAAGTTTAAATTCGATTGTTTTATACTGACAAAAATATTGAATAAGAAGTATTTAGTGAAACATGTAGCAAATAGTGTATTTTACGACTTGTCTACTCGCTGCTCGTTTGTTTAAAAATTCTCATTTTTAATATTTAAATAGTCAATTTTCAGCGCTTTCAACAATATGAATGCTTGTGTAGCTGCAAATCCAGATCTGATACTAATAGAAGATAATAAAAATCCATTTTTATTTGCTATCTGCAATGCTGCAATATTTCGATGCAGCTTTCTCTTTTTGACTTTCTTCAGTTACATTTCCACTTTCCACTTTTTTGAAACAGTTAGCAAATTATTACATTTTGATTAATACTCTGTCTAAAAAATATGGCAATACTAAAGATTAGCTGTTCGCATTCGGCTTTGTGACCAGAGTAATTACATATAGAGCTTTTAAAAAGATTATATGGCAACCAGACATTTTCCTTTTTTGCAGTATTTGTCGCGCGACAGTTCCCCTGATAAGGGAAAGTGTCGTCCGGAAATTGTCGTGCGACATCTTCGTTTATTCCGGAAACTGTCGTCCGACACTTTCACCAATAAAAGAAAATGTCGCACGACTGTTTGCGGAATAAAATAAAATTGCCGCACAAGCTGATCCTGAAAAATCAGACCAATGTGTGTTTAAAAAGATGATTGAAATACAGTGGCTAGATAGCCCCATTTATAAAATAAAGGAATTTGTCGCGCGACATTTTCTCTTATTTTAGTATTTGTCGAACGACAAATTCCACAAAGACTGTTATTGATTTATTATTTATTATTGATTTATTATTATTGATTTATTATTATTGTCGCGCAGATTATATAGTTTTACATTTTTAAACCTGTAATAAAATAAAGGTCTATAAAAGCTTTGTTAAATACTAATTTTGCAGACAGTTTTGGCTAAAGTACACTATATTGGGTAGCCCAAAAATGCGTTTTTTCAAGGTCTAAGTATTTTTTTAGGCCGTTCAAACCATAGAAACGGCCAAAAAAGTGTGGGAAAGACATATTTCGAAAAAAAAAATTCGATCGCCTTGGTCCTTTGTGGTTTTTGGTCTACTTTTGCCTTGGTCCCCCTATGGTTTTTGGTCATTTTTTGACTTAATTACCGCTATGAAACTGAAAAGATAAATTTTGAACATAGTTTTGAATGCTGGCGCCTACCGCATAAAGAAACTCTGGTATGCATGTTTTTTCATGCATCCACTCACTTACCTTAGACATGATTCTGAGCAAGATTCTTTATCAAAAAATGCATAAAGAAGCTTTTTTTGCAAAGCTCTGCTGACCGAAACGGGGTAAAATATAAAAAATGACCAAAAATCATAGGGGGCGAAGGCAAAATAGACCAAAAACCACAGGGGGGGGGGGGGGAAATTTCGAATTTTTTTTTCGAAAAATGTCTTCCCACTGTTTTTTTGGCCGTTTCCATCGTTTAAACAACCTAAAAATACTTAAACCTTGAAAAACACACTTTTGGGCTACCCAAATAGTGTACTCCTGGCACAGTTTTAGTGCATTTCGTAAAAAAACTGAAATATTTTTTAAAAATTGGTGCTACAAGCGAATGTGCTAAGAAATTCAAATTTTGGCATTCTGAGTGAAGGGAATAATGGGGGCTACTTTTTAATCAATTTTTTCGAGGTAAGTTTATTTTTTGGCTGTCTCACCCTGTTTTTCAACATGAAACGTCGCGAAAAAGAGACTCTATGATTATATTTTGATCAAGAGTACTTGTTTAGCAGAGTACCATTTGAAGGTCCAATTATTAGCGACAAAAATTTTTTTACTATAAGTGTTTTGATATTGTTCAATTTGTAATGCTGTTTAAAAAAGATGCGTTGCCATTTTTCTTTTTTTATTGTCGACAAATGCATCATCACAATCACAAATATAAAATAACAATAATTAACAAAACACATGTAATAACAACTGCCGGGTGAATCAAAAGTTCCCGACCTTTTTTAAAGCACTTAGTTAGGCATAAAATCTAACTAAAATTTTAATTACAAATATTTTTTTGTAGCCGCGGACCTCCTCTTTAAGACAGTGTATGAGTTTTTTAATTTTGAAAATGTGTCTTTTTGTAAATTATAAAAGAAAAATGACACCCTTGCCGAGCGCTTTTTTAAGACTTAGGGCTTTAAAAAAGGTTTGTGTACAGTGCGTTTCATAATGATACGACACCCGCATTTTCTTGAAAAAACATTAATTTTTTGTTCAGTTAGTTTATGTTTTGTATCTATCGTGTAGAAAACCGCAAAAAATCGCATTTCACCTAATAAATGGTGTTCTTTTTTCAAACAGGAAAAATATGTTGCCGAAAAGGCAAAAAACAGCGTTTCATAATGATACGACATTTTCGTGAAAACACGTTTATTGGTCCTATAGCATAACCATTCGCATCAAGAACAGATTCACAATGTAAGCCCTGAATCTCAGCTACAATTTGGTAGGTCAAATTATTATTTTTTGATTATTACTAAAAAAGTTCTGACCATCAACAAAAAAGTGTCGATTTCTAGTCAAAATTAAAGTAAATCTAAAGAAAATGGTTGTTTGGTCACATAAATACTGACTTTTCTTAAAAGTTTCAATATCAAAATGTACCAGTTGATGCACTTTTTGAAAGCTAAATAGTTTCTTCACAAAATGACATGTCAGCCATTTTCAAAGGATTACACAGGGCTGAGAAACGGACGGTTGAAGTAAGAAAAAGTAAAAAACCTCTATATTTGCCTTATTTTTGGACATTTTCACTTCTTTCAACTTCAACCGTCCGTTTCTCCGCCCTGTGCAACCCTTTGAAAATGGCTGACATGTCATTTTGTGAAGAAACTATTTAGCTTTCAAAAAGTGCATCAACTGGTACATTTTGATATTGAAACTTTTGAGAAAAGTCAGTATTTATGTGACCAAACAACCATTTTCTATAGATTTGCTTTGAGGTTAGCTGGGGGGTAGCTTGATTTTATTAACTGTAAACAATTATAATAAGTCAAACTTCGGTAAGGAATTTTTTTCGAAAACTTAAAATTTTAGTAAAATAAACGTTAGAAAACGATTTTTTCTCGTTTCAGCGCATAAAAATTACTTAGGAGACGTAAAGACACCATTTACTGTTAAAAATAACAAGGGCCCCCCGAAGCGCACAAGTGCCTAACGGATTTTTCATGCATGCATAAATTGCTTGATTTTAACTTTGTTTGACTTTTAGTCAAAGAAAGTACTCAGCAAGTTTTTATTTGGGTGTTTCTTATCTTTTGCAAGTTTAAGAATAATTTTTTTTTTCAAGATTAAAAGACATATACACTGTTTTGAAGAGGGGGTCAGTGGCTACAAAATTATATATTTGGAAAAAAATCTTAGATAAATTTTACGTCTAACTAACGGCTTTAAAAAGGTCGGGAACTTTTGATGCACCTGGTACTTCATACAACAATACATATGCAAAAACTAAAGAGAATTGCCATTGGCACTTTTTATACTCGTGAACGGTTTCCTGTGAAACCTTTTTGTTTTTTGCTAATTATTTTTCTGAAAGTCGTCCAATTTTAATTCTTCTAACGGATTCATAAGTAAATTTCCCGAGAAACCCTTGAAACTATGCCGTATCTCGATTTGGTGATGAAACTCGATGTTGACATCACAAAGAAAGTTGTAGAACAGGGTCAGTTTACGTATGAATCCGTTAAAAAAATTAAAAATGGACGGCTTTAAGAAAAATAATTGGCGAAAAACAAAAAGGTTTCACAGGAAGCGGTTTCACGAGTATAAAAAGTGCCATTAGCTACAGGGCTTCGAATATTCTTAAAAATAGGTACACCATTCAGTTGTTGAGTCGTCTAATCGAAATCGAGTGATTTCTAGTAGTATTCGAAATTTTTCGAGTATCAAGTGGAGTACTCGAAAATTTCGAATTTGAAGTATAAAATTTAAAAAAATCGAAAATGTGCTCATGGACCACATTTTTTTCTTTTTTATGGCTTTTCTATGCCTTTCGAATGTCGAGTTGAGTAGAGTACTTGACAATTTTGAGTACTTGACAACCCTATACACCATGCAGCTATCATTTGTTAGATATAAAGTCTACTGCAACCCAGCCACCTTCTTCCACCTGAAATTACAATCTTTTTTATAAGTATTGTTCTGAAGTCTAAAAATTTTATGCAAAGAAATTTTCTATATTTTCTTGTGCCAATTAATACTTCTTAATTATTACAGGTTGGTCGCAAGTAAAGGGGGACGTTCAAAAAAACCGTATATGTAAATAACTTCTTGCCCGGTCGATTTCCGTCATCAAAACTCTTACCCGAGGATATATCTGGAATCGGAGACTTCATTTGATAATAACCAACATATCATATGCAAAAGATAAATAAAAAATTGAACAAATGAAAATCTGTTGGAAGCCCGACTGACAAATGTGCACGTGATTCCTGGACGTGCTGTACTTTAAATTAGTTCTTACATTGTCTACAGTGAAAGCATGCGTTTCTTGCCATTTCACCTTCTGGTACTCTTCCATGATTTGGAGACGAAGTTTGGGGTCAAAGGCTCTATTATTTGTAGTCTCCACTTTCTAAAAATAGGTAATCAAATAATCGAAAAAAAATTCACATGTAAATAAAATGTTAAATAAATTAAGGGGTTTCAGAGTTTCGAAAATGAGTTTTGTCATTAGTTTCAATTTTGTATGAGGTCAGCTATCATCTCTTTCAGAACACTTATTTTTGAAATTATGAAACCTTGTGAAATTTCTGCAAACTCTTGATTATTTTTTTATAAAAATAGCGCTTGTACCTTTTTAACAGCGCTAAAATTCTTAGCGTTTTGAGCGATTCGAAAAAGACTTTAATTTTTATTAACTGCATGATGTTTTTAAAAAAATCCTTGGTTTCTTCAGTTTCCTTTGTCTTCTAATGTAGGTTACGTAACTCAAAATCTTGAAAAAAGTACATTTGGCCAAATTAAGTAAATCTGGTCTTTTTTGTTAAAAGGTGCTCTTTTTGCCAGTGCTTATTGAATTTTGAGTACCGAAAATAAAGATTTTGACGTAAAACCTCAAAAGTAAAAAAAATCGGGTTTCAAATAAATTACAACTGTTTGAACAAAAAGTACATTTACGTCGCAGCTGCACAGCCCTCAACGTAAATATGGCAAAAAAAACTGGCCTAAAGCATTTTTTGATCTGTAACAAAAACTATTGACTTACATACTGTTAAATCTCTAGAATGTCAAAAGCTGCTTTAGATCAATCTATGTTGCAATTTATTATATTTTCTATAATGCAGATTTTCCAAAAAAATCGTTGAATTCGTTCATTGGCAAACTATCACTTTTCGGAAGTCTTTTGGAGTATTTTTGAAGTGTCGAAACTGGATAGAGCCTACAAACTGTGTTTTTTCCGAAAATTACCTTTTCCATTCTTAAAACAGCCATCAATTCGTGAATATTTGAGAAAGGTCGGAGAAAACTGAGACTCCTACCAGGAACACCTCTCACAATGCACAATTTAATAATGCAGTAGTTGAGTTTGAACATCAGTGTATCAATTAGATCTTCTGTCCACTTGGTGGTCAAACACAGATTTTTTGTCAGATTAGTGTAGGCAATGTGCAATTGAGCAGGGTTGCCAGGGTGTTTGCAAATTGCGAAGTGAATACTAAAGCTGAAAATATGTGCCTGGAATCAGGGACAGGTGGTCTATGGCAGATGAGCAGGAGCATAATTGCTCTTTTAGTAGCTGATGTTCACTTTGATTCCACCTTCTGTGACTTTGCAGTGATTCATCTAGGTGCAACATGGTTAAAATACCATAATGTTTTTAATAGAAGCCCGGTACTCGTATTTTTTAAACCCCGTGAAAATCTGGAAATCTTCAATCAAAAATGGCCTTCACTCTGAAGTAGCGGAGGGGTTGGGGAGCTTCTATTAGAGAGGTAGCTCCTACTAGAAACATTACGGTAGGCAGGTTTGTAAGGTAAGTTACCAAGTAAGTGATCTGTTTGTCTTGTCCAGACCAAGCTTCTCTACCATACTTAGTGTCGCAGCGTTGAAATAAGAACATGTCTAGGAGCTGAGAGCAAACATTGGAAATCCATTTATTTAGCTGAAATTGCGCCAATATTACATCTGAAACTACCAATATGTTTTTAAAATCAAACTTTTGGTCCTAATATGTCCTCTAACCGTTTTAGTGAAATTTACCATCCAAAAAAAGGTTTTAAAAGTTAACTACATGTGTTTGAAACGTTTTCTGTAATTTTATATTAGTTTATGATAAATTTTGTTTATTACCTATTTATTTATTATCTATTTTTGAGCAAAAACTGTAAACAATGACTTACACTTTCTTGACTTTTAAGTACATTGTCACGATTAGCATCAATCGCAGCAGTGATTCTGCTTATGCAGTCTGCATGGGCGGACATCTTCTTCTATAACAGAAAACACACATTAATCAAGCAATCAAATATAAAATTTTGGCCCCAGTAGCGAACGCACATAAAGCAAAGGTAAAAAGTTTGACTCAAAGGAGCATATCTAATCGCTCAAAATTAACCTCACTTATTTGAAAACTTTTCCAAATCATCGAATCTCCGTATAGATTTTTTGACTGGGTTTCTAACAAAACTATTAATTATATCAATCTCGCTGGTACCCGCCTTTGACAATATTTCCATTGGCGACCGGTATTCCTTTAAAAAAAATTATGTGATTTTATTCACCACTACAGTCAAGTCTCGATTTAACGAACCCCTGGGGACCGCCAAAAATGTTCGTTAAATCGAAGGTTTCGTTAAATCGAGAGCTTATTTTAGTCATTTTATTTAATCGGTGGCCAAATAGCCACTAAAAAAAGGTTCGTTAAATCAAGAGTTTCGTTAAATCGGGGTTTCGTTAAATCGAGACTTGACTGTAGTACCAAATCGTCCTTTAAAAAATACCTCGAGTAAAAAAACATTCTTTTTGTTTTTACTAATGTTGACCTGCAAACTAGATACATTGTGCTTGACCCTTTGGATGTGCTCTGTTTTTTCTGCTATTTTAGCCTTTAGTTTTCTGACTAATTGTTGCTTGCGATAGTGGTCTGACTCAAAATCGATCTGTAAAGGTAAATAATTAAATTCTCAGTGAAACGTAGAGACAACTAATTTACCTGAGCTCCGAGATGCTCTTCAATAGACCGGCATATTTCGGCCTTACGGAGAAAGGCTACTTCAAGTGCTTCTCTAATCTTGTTAAGACTGAAATTTGAAACTGATAAATTTTTTATATGAATGTTTACTATTTACTTGCGTGAAATTTGCACACTAATTTAGCATTTAAGTAACTTTTCCCAACAATTTTTGAAGGAATTGTTTGAACATTTTCAATGTTTAAAGAATATTAAAATGGCTAAGTAATTTTTTGGAGTTCAGAAATGTGAACTGCCGTTTTACAGGCTTTTCTTTCATTCAAACAAAAGCAAATACAAAAAATTCGGAAGCAACTTTCTATGAGATCCGGACCGGCATTTAGCAACCTTGTAAAAAAAGACCAACAAAAGCCTGGAATGATGGAAAAATGATTCGCGGTTTTTCCGATTTTCCATGTTTTTTCGGGGCAATACTTTTTTTGTCACAGATTCACTTCTTTTGTCACAGATTCACTTTTTTGTCACAGATTTGATTTGTCACAGATTCACTTTTTTCTGTCACAGATTCACTTTTTTTGTCACAGATTCACTTTTTTCTGTCACAGATTTCCTCTTTTCTGTCACAGATTTAGCTCAAACCACAGGGGGACCAAGCACTTACAAAATTGGTCAAAAAATTTTCTCTCATAACAGCCTGAAAGTTTTTCTATAACGTTTTTATCATGTTTTAAGCATTTTCGCCAAAAATTATTTTTTCCGCAAAAATTTTTGCCTTGGGGACCAAGGTCCCATTTCAGGCTCCTGAAAACTTTGGACTACCTTGGTCCCCCAAGGCAAAAATTTTTGCGGAAAAAATAATTTTTGGCGAAAATGCTTAAAACATGATAAAACGTTATAGAAAAACTTTCAGGCTGTTATGAGAGAAAATTTTTTTGACCAATTTTGTAAGTGCTTGGTCCCCCCTGTGGTTTGAGCTAAATCTGTGACAGAAAAGAGGAAATCTGTGACAGAAAAAGTGAATCTGTGACAAAAAGAAGTGAATCTGTGACAGAAAAAAGTGAATCTGTGACAAATCAAATCTGTGACAAAAAAAAGTGAATCTGTGACAAAAAGAAGTGAATCTGTGACAAAAAAAGTTTTGCCCGTTTTTTCGTCGCCTTTTTTGTTCGTTTCCGGGCACAACTCCAAATTTTTCAAAAATATATTCTGCGTAAAGTCGATTTTCGAGCATCCCTGCTCGAAAGGGCCTGCTTTTCAAGTTTTTCGCGATTTCCTTTCCTACATATTTTTCTCTATATACCGTATTTCCTTTAATTAGGCGGCCCGCTGTAATAAGGCGGCCCCTCGACATTGAAGACCTATATCTCAGCCCAGAATTTTTCTTGCAAGGCTGTTTTTTGCATTTTACGCTTTTTAGACTTTGGGTTTTCATCCAAAAATCTTAAGATCGACCTCAAAGTTTTCCGATTTTCGGGCATCCAAAAAATAAAGCGGCCGGCCGCCTTAGTAACACTAGGATGTCGAGGAGCCATTTATATTCTTGAACTCAGAATTTCGTTCTTTGTTTATTGTCTTGAGAGGAAATTGAAATTTGACTGATTTTTGAATTTCAAAAGCAACGACTACGCTTAACACTATTCCGGTGTCAGAATTAAGGTTTCTTTAGTAGAAACTGGAATTTCGTGTTGTCAAAGTTCGTTACCTTCTGGGCCCTTTTCACCTACTTAACCCATCATTGAAACGAAAAGGACGGGCACAATCATGTTCAGCGTTCAATTCTGAGTCCAAAGAATATAAATGGCTCCCGACCGTCCTAGTGTTAAAGGAAATACGGTAGTGACACCCTAAAAGTTTGATCTCCAGCTGGCCAATTTTTTAAACTGTGTGTTAAAAAATATGTCGAACCCAGCTGGCGATCAAATTTTTTAATAGCTCTTTTAAATGTATTAAGATCTGACTTAACTGTAGAAAATTTGACTGTAAAGTAAATATGTACAAAGTGTTAACTGTAAAATTTATTGAGATATAATACATGTGTTAAATATCAAAATGTATCATGAATCTATTTCTTATAAATATTCCAAAATCAGAAACTGTTTTCCAAAATTTAGTGTTAAAATTTTCTCAACCAACTATGTTTTGCATTATGCTTCTTCAATTTTTTTTGCATATCAATACTTTAAAAATGACTTGTGACACTTAATTAACCAAAAATCTCAGTTTACAAATGATGAACAAATATAACCGAAAAAAAGAGAGAGAAAACAATAGTTAAAGGTGGAATGATAATTATCATCTATTTGTCGCCTGGTTTTTGTTCTCTTATTAAATCCCATCAGAGAATGTCAATACAAAAAGCCGTATAAAAAATTTAGCTAAAAGATTGACATGCAACTGCGCGGAAATTAACCTAAGACTTTATAAACCAGAGAAAAAAAGAACCATAATTATACAAATCCCACAAGATTTGGTTTTACTGAGGCGGAGCGCTGACGGACTCGTCGTTGTGGTCGTGGTGAATAAAGTTAGGGCTCAGCTTGCTATGGACAGACGGGTGCAAAATAGATGCTTTGCGCTGGGGTACAGTGTCTGGACGTGGGATCTGAAGCTGGCCTTCCTCGTCCGAATCTCCAGCGTCCATTGAAGTGTTGCTGACTGAAAGACTGTTGGCTGTGGGACGCAAGCCAGTTGGTTGCTCTTCGGCCTAAATTTGTAAAGTTGGGAAAAGTTCGCGTAAAAAGCAGATACTTGGATAGTGGGTGGCTCTTCATGTACAACAGAGGGCACTGGGCTGACCGTGGGGGCTTGATTTGGCTGAATCGATTTCTTCTCCTTGTTCTGGTTCATGGCATAGTCCCAGAGTCGAAGAACTTCTAGATAATATTTTTTTAATATATTTACAAAATAATCAATTTTGTTGTAATGTTTCTAAAGTACCGTATATGCTGTATATTGATCCCCGGGATAATTATTTTTCAAACCCCCGAAAAATCTTGAAATTGTAAGTCAAAAATGGCCCTAACTCTTAAATACTAGTAAAAAAAGCGATGGGTGGGGTTGAATGACGGTATGTGGCCAAAGATGTCTGTTGTTATTTTCACTATTTTCTCCCTGGTTTTCACTGTTATTTTTTCAGATTTGGCATGGTACGATTATTAGTTCATCAACCTTAGTCCACAAAACTAAGGAGGTCTGATGATTGGCAGTTGTTGTTAAAACCGAATAACGCCAAATTTTGTGGCACTAAAGTTAGATTAGAGAATCTTAAAAAAACTGAATATTGTTTATTATAATTTTTTACAGGCCGTTTTTAACGTTTGTTTTTAAATCTGACTCACTCTTTGCTGAAGTTTTTTCTGCAAGAACATGCTCTGGTTTTTGGGCGGCAACTTGCCCCCAGCAGCCATCTTGTTGATCAACAGAATTTCTTGTTGTTTCTCGAGAGACACTGCCTCGTCCTTGGTGTCCTGATCTTTGCCTTCTTGCTGTTGGCAGTCACCTCATCTCCTGCCATTTTCAGGTCTTTCTCGCCTCTCAAGTCACCTCGCATTTTTGTTAACTTTTTAAAAGGGGTAAAATACACCTAAACTTTGGTAAAATTAGCGAACTTTGTGATGAAATAAATTATTATACAAATAAAATCACGAAATACTTTATAAACCAATTTTAGGAATTCAGAATATTGATTTTTCACGATTTGATAAGCGGGAAATTAGACCACAACATGATAAATTTAGCGTATAATAATAGGGTATAATAGTTAACTCTCTCATAGTTAAATCAGTTACTAAGCGTTAATAAAGAAGAGTACCATATTTACTCTAATTGAAGCACCCAGTCTCTCTCCGTCTCTTATAGAAATAAAATCGCAAAAGCTTATTAAAACTTAACTCTAATAGAGCGGCATACCGCTCTATTAGAGGTAATACGGTAAGTTACGTCAGGGTTGATGTATGGTTAACGTTTCTGGAAAACATTTTGAAATTTTTTAGAGATTACTCACAAAGTCATTATTCTAGTCTTTTGAGTGGAGAATTTTCCGAAGACTTTCCGTAAAAGCTTTCAATTCTTTTCTGTCCGGATAGAAAAACAACTCTAATTTACGTTAATCCTGGGGTTTAAGGTAGTTGATTCTGAAAAAGAATATCAATTAACTGAAGATCAGCTAACTACACTAATCTATTGTATGGTTGTAAAATTAACCATCATACAGTCAAAAAATGTTTTGTGAAAAAATCTACCGTATTTCCTCTAATTAGTCGGCCCCTCGACTTTGAGGACCTATATCTCAGCCCAGAATTTTTCCGCAAGGCTGTATATTGCATATTTTTACTCCACGAGCTCTGCCGATTCCGCTTTTTGGATTTTGGGTTTTCATCCAAAAATCTTGAAATGGACCCTTTGGGAATCCAAAAACTAAGGCGGCCGGCTGTTTTATTAACGGCAATACAGTATGTAAATTTTAATTTGTTTGTTATAGTTAACTATTTATGCCATTCAATACTAAAAATTCAGTCAAAAACACCTTTTTAGCCATCAAGACGACTTTCCAAAACACAAGCGACTATAGTAGTGTCATTTCAAATAGAAGTGGAAATCTATCCAGCTGACTTTTTTTACTACTACCACCATTCCACTCAGTGCACAAAAATGTGCCTTGCTAAACACAAGGATAATAAGCAGTAGCGGCAGTTAGCAAAGAAGAAGCAAGAGAAGAGAAGTTTTCCCTTCTTACGTCACTCACATCAAATTGTCCGTCAAAATAAGGCGAGGGAGATTAGGCAAGATTGAGCAGGCAAAAATTATATTCATGAAAGGCAAATAAACAAGTACGCAATATACGCAGTTTTCTAAATTGGACGTACTTTAGCATACCAATTAGTATGCTGCCATTGCATAGGTGTCTGACAATTTTTACTTTTAACAGTCAGCTGTTGATCCTATTTCTTGGATCTAATTTATTATCTTAGAATTTTTGGGGTTTGACGGTGAAAGTCATGACTATCAACAAAAAAGTGTCGATTTAGGCAAAAAATAAGTAAATATAAGGGAAAATTGTTGTTTGGCGCATAAATGCAAGCTGCCGTGTTTTCTCTAATTATAGACCCCACCCCCTCCTGTTCAAAATTGTGTTCTTGGCATTGCATTTGACCCACTTCGAATATTTCTCTTAGGCAATTTGGCGCTACTCGGTTTCACCCCTCCCAATAATTTTTAGGCTTAGCCCTTAGGCTTAGTCTTTAGGCTTTGAATTAGGCCCTTAGACTTAGGCTCAGGGACAAACCATTACTGATTCCAGTTTTTTAAACAGTATGGTTTTAGGTAATTCTAAAAAATTATTGGGTGGATAAAACCGAGTAGCTTTTTTTGGGAGGGGTAAAAACGAGTAGCATCGGCAAATTACCCCTCATTTTTTAGCCAGTAAGATGAGCTATAAAATAAGTGGTGACTTGACTTAGAGAAGTACTCAAAAAGTGTGTCAAAAACACAATGCCACAAACACGTTTTTTTGAATTTAGGGTTGGGTCTATAATTAGAGAAAATACGGTGTTTTAAAGAAGTTTAAAAAAATTTATAATGTAATCGTCTATTTGAAAGCTCCCTCTTTTTTTTGCAAAACGACATATCGATTTTTTTGTCCCTTTTGAACCTGTTCTGGTTTAAGGGGACGCCCATTTTTCACTATATATATATTTTATTTTTTAGTTTTTTCTTACTTATTAAACTATAATTACTTATTAAACTGTTCATATAGGTTATCGATATAACCATGACTGCCATAAGAAACAAAAATCCAAAATATATAGTGAAAACCAAAACTAGAAAAGGTCCATTTTTTCAACAGGACACTGGACTGAAAAAAAACGGTCGGTTAAGGTTTGAAGTCGTAAAAGTCGTGTCTTAAGATCCAGTTCTCCCAATCCAACTTTTATTTTTGCACAAGTTTTTTTTACATCGCAACACCGATTTTCAATAAAATATGGCTCGCTAACGACACTTAATAAATACATATTGGTACATTTTTAACCTTTCATGTGGGTGACTAATAAAGTCGATACAGTGAATACGGCGCAATAGTCAAATGGTAACTGTGAGGCGGCCAAAACTATGAAATACTTTGCTGATTATAACAAATTTAGCACAAACAAGTACGCAACACTCGCAAATTCTAAATACGGCGTTCTTCAGCTAAGCTAAAGCTTTCCAATTAATGGCTTCTGCTGGATATATGTCTGCTGTATGCTTCTCAAGCACCCAGCTAGAATAGGAAACTAAAACAGTGAGAGAACAAGAAAACGACTTGAGTGCTTAACAAAGAACGAGAAAAAGTGCTTCTTTTTTGCGCACTCATGGCAAGCAGCTATATGTTGTTGTGTAGCAAGACAGTTGAACAGCAGTATGTGCTCTTGACTACTGTAACATGCATTCCTGTCGAGACAAGGTTTGACCCAAAATGTTTTCGAGATAGTAAAAGTGGTGGCTTTCAAATGTTCCTTGCTTTGGCATAAACGCATGAGGATTTGGCGTTTTGTGACAGAGTGCTGCTATTTTCGAAACAGCCAAACACTCCATGAGGTCAGACAAACAATTTTTGTTGTTTTGTTTTTGGATTGTATTTTACATTTAGCTTATATATGATTAATCATGTTAGATTTGCCTTAGAAAGTGTCATCAGAAAAATGAGATGGTCATACATTTTGGAATTTTAAATTTGTTTGCCGAAAATTTTATTTGTCAAAAATTTTAAAAAGTAATTTTATAAGGATCCATGCAAAATCCCAATTTTCTGTACCAGCATACTTTTCCGATAGCAATTTATAAGGTAAAACGACTACGAGAAGCATCAAAACCGCCTTTAAATTTGCACTATTCCTTGAAAAAACACAGTTTTTCATAAAATGTTCATCTTGAGGTTTTATAAATAGCAGTGTTTTTCTGAGCTCACTCCGGTGAGAAAATCACTCGCTACCAGCGAGGACAAAAACTTTTGTTCCCACTCTCACACACAGCCTGTGAAAATAAAACCTCTGCCTCACTGTCACTCACACTCAATATTATTCTCACTCAAATCTCAGTGAGGATTTTTGAGAATTTTGTCACATGGACGGTATCAATTGATATCGCTTTTGCATTAATTCAACCTTTATTATTTCAAATCATGCATCATAAATAAAGTAAGATTGTTTACAAATATGAGGTAGAAAGTTAAAAAATCAAGTACAGTCGAGCCTCACTTTAGTGTACCCGGCAGTGTACACCCTTCCATTAGTGTACACCTAGGATCATTTTGGTTGGTTTTAACTAAAATCCTTTGTAAGGCACCCCGGCATTAGTGTACACTCACTTTAATGAACACCTCGAATTAGTGTACACTTCAGGTCAATCCCGACTAAATAAAGAACACTCGCTTTAGTGTACATCTAAATTTTGAAAGCAACTTTCTAAATTTTGACTTGTCTCAACACAAAATTTTAACAATTTTCCGAATTTTGAAAGAGACTCCTTTGAAGAAACATTTAACCGATTCTTGAGCAGCAGAGAATCCGAAAAAAGGCTCGAAAAGTTGGCATAAAGGAAGCAAATAGCCAGTGCTGAAGAACTGCAGCGGGACCAAGGCATTTGAGGATGGATCTTTAGATTGCCTTAGCGGACCAAGGCAAAAATAATCCTTGTGCCAATTTGCACTTTTTCGATGTTAATAGTTCTTATATGGTTCTGAAAGAATTTTTAAATCAGGGTAGCTAAGAAAACGACCAATACAGTATGTAATTATGTCAGGTAGATGAGTAGGTATGTCAGGAAGGTGGGTGGGTATCTCAGGTAATATTATTTGAATACCTAAAATTCATGTTCTCCACCATATTCCTCATCGCGGAATCCCCAACTTCTAGTTTTGTCATTAACCGCTTCCTTATTGGTTAAAATAAAGGAACGATTGAATAATGGAAATACTTTCTCGGTTTCTCCCGATTTAGTGTACAGCTGGCCGGAGTTTTGAAAACTTCTCTCGCTTTAGTGTACATCGGTATTAGTGTACACCTCGCGTTGGTGTACGCCTGAGCCCGGTCCCCTAAGTGTACACTAATGCGGGACTCGACTGCATATGAAATTGGGTAAGCATAGCTGTGAAAGAGGTATTGAATCAAAAGATGATGATCTAGACCTGAGAAATAGCCAACTCAGCTTTCTCCTTCTGTTTCTTCTTCAAGCGAACCTTAGCAATCTTGGCAGTGATTTTCTATGAGGCTTACTCAGCTTAGCTGAGAAATCAGTAACCAGAGTGAAATGCAGGAGTGGAAAAGTATGGCTGAGCAGGCATTGGAAATATTGAGTATGCGGGCAATAAGCAGCCCATTTGAACGGACCTTCTCAGAGACGTCGAACTCAATTTCCTCTTTCGAGCACTCAAACATTTGTTTATATAATTTCCCAAAATTTTGCTGAATGAACATTTATTTTAATTCTCAGTAAGATCCTCGCACTCACTGAGAATTTTTTTCGATTGGCTGGTTCCGCTTTTTCTATTCTGTGTTTACAGTCCAAATACTTTTTTTCACTTTTTGAATTTTAGGATTGTAGTTATGTGAACTTTTGGACTAGAACTACTAGAAGAAGTTCGTATTAAAAGCAGTCTCTATTTGACTCATGGACATTGTGGTTTATTTGGCTTTGGCAGTCCTAGCTGCAGTCTTCTTATTTTCCTTGTTCATCTTGATTGTAATGTGCCATCGTAAATACGAATACAATCGACTATTGGTGGCGCAGTCTTTGCGATTTTCCAAACTCAGACAGGACAACTTAGAAGATATTATTCAGCTAGGACCTCATATTTGTAAGTAAATTTAGGATGTAAAATGCTGTTTTTTAAACTTGAAAACTAATTGTTATTTTTTATGCAAAAGTATACCTAGATTTTGACCCTCGACCATTTTTGACCCAATTTGAAGTCTTAAAAAAAGCACGATATGCTACTTCAACCTTTTGAATAAGGAAGGAGGAGCGTTCTTAATTTGCTTAATTTTTTCGGTTGAAGGGGGATAAACGTATGTAGAAAACGGGCTAGGTAATTACGCGTATGACCTCTTAATCCCCACCTAAATTTCGGGCCTGCTGTCATGCTGTACATTATGATAATCCTGAGAAAAATGTGACTATTTCATCTAGAAATGACTATTTCATCTACTGTACCATTTCATGGTACAGTCAAACTTCGATAATCCGCCACCCCGCTAAACCGCCACCCTCGATAAGCCCGATTTGGTTGGCCGTCAGAGAAACTCAACAAAGTTTACCCCCGCATGGGACCTCAGATCAGTCCCATGGAGTGGCGGATTATCGAGGTTTGACTGTAAGAGAAAAATAAAGAAAGGAACAAGTTTATGAACGAAATAATTTTTCTTTTTTCAGCTCAAAAACTGAGCACAAATGCATGGGTAGAAGAAGTGTCAGGGATTTTAGAAGACTGTGTAGCTGTCCTAAAGCTTTGCCATATACTAACTGATCAAGTAATTTTCTCACATATATATAATTTCAATCCATCTACTTAACCCATCACAGATGGCCAAAGTACCCCTCAACCAAATCAATCCCAACTAAACGAAGTGATCTGTCAGTCTACCACTAGAGTTGTGCCGAGATTTGACGCCCTCCTTCGGTCCATGGCCACCAAAAATGTTGACATAAGGGTGATCGAAGCAAGGGTAGCAAGCTTAGTGACTGCCTGCTGGTCATTACTGACCCCTTTCTACTTGATCAAGTAAATTTTGTAATCTATTTTTAGAGTAGGAAATTTCGAAAAATCAGATCCTCCATACTATATAAACATTTAGAAATGGGCATATCTGAATTTTGCAGCGAAAAATCTTAATTTTGCAGCAAAATATTTTTTGTAGCATAGAGCCTTAATTTTGCAACAAATTGTCTTAATTCTGCAGAAAATCCAAGTAATTTTGCAGCAAATCGACCATGGTCCGATCCTGTCGAGCATATAATGACTTTTTAGCGATTATTGTTATCATTTTTGCCGATATTCAAAGCAAAACCGAAAAAGTCCAAAAAAGTCATTTTTCGTTAGACAGAATCGAACCATACTCGATTGGCTGCAGAAATAGACAAAAAGACAATTTGCTGCTAAATTAAGACTATTTGCGGCTGGAATTCGTTATACCACATCCTACCAAAAGTTGATTTTGACCACTTATTCGTGCTTTTCAGGTCCTAATTAGTCGAAAAAACATGTTTTGGGATTGGAAGGAAATTTTCGAGAAAAAACTTTTTGACCAAAAATTGACTTTTTGTCTTGGGGACCAAGGTAAACCATCTTATAAAAGGTCATTTTACCCCGTTTTGGTCACTGCAGCTAGGCAAAAAGAGTCTTCAATGCATTTTTAATCAGGAGTCTTGCTCTGAATTATGTCTAAGGTAAGTGAGTGCGCGCATCTCTAACCAACCAAGCCCCTGCGCCCCCTTCGGGGGCGCAGGGGGCTTGGTTGCTTGGGTTGAGATGCGCACACCCACATACCTTGGACGCAAATCACTCGAAAGTGACTCTGGATGCATAAAAAATGTATGCATACCAGAGTTTTTTTATCCGGTAGGCCCCAGTCAACAAAACTATGTTCAAATTCCATCTTTTGGGGTGTCTGGGTCCCTCTTTATGATGGTTTACCTTGGTCCCCCAAGGCAAAAAGTCAATTTTCGGCCAAAATTTTTTTTCTCGAAAAAATCCTTCCCAATCCCAAAAACATGTCTTTTCGACTAATTACGACCTGAAAAGCACGAATAAGTGGTCAAAACCAACTTTTGAGAGGATGTGGTATAACGAAGTTTAGCCCTATTTGCTGCAAAATTAAGATAATTTGCTGCAAAATTAAGAATTTTTGCTGCAAAAAATATTTGTTGCAAAATTAAGACTTTTTGCTAGGCTTGGGCTGGATTTGGGATAATTATCCCATTTTCGGACATGTGAATCTCCATTCACCGCAAAAATAGCATTTTTCGTGAAAACGTAAAAAGCAAGCATGGGTTTTTACCCACCACTTTCTTCTAAAAATGCAATAAAAAATGAGAGTTACTCATCAAAAGTGGCAATTAATTTTTTGGACTGAAAAAACAACAGGGGGACCAAGGCAGTTTTTTGAATTTTAAGCGAATTTTTGCGTAAAATTCAAAAAAACTGCCTTGGTCCCCCCTGTTGTTTTTTCAGTCCAAAAAATTAATTGCCACTTTTGATGAGTAACTCTCATTTTTTATTGCATTTTTAGAAGAAAGTGGTAGGTAAAAACCCATGCTTGCTTTTTACGTTTTTACGAAAATGCTATTTTTGCGGTGAATGGAGATTCACATGTTCGAAAATGGATAATTATCCCAAATCCAGTCCAAGCCTACTTTTTGCTGCGAAATTCAGATATGCCTTTAAAAATTATTCCACCACTAAAAAGTTCGTTTTGAGAGGATTCTGTATTTTTGTGCTAGTACAAAAAAATTTAAAATATCAAATTTTCAAAATTGCTCCACCAAAAAAGTCATTTTTCAGCCCTGAAAATTCTCCAGCGGGTGAAACATGTGTATTTTCTAAGTGACATAGACTTGTAAATAAATTGACAAACCAAAGAGCTCAAGCATTTAAAGCATGATTAAAAATGCCGGGATTTTCATTTTTCGTAGAAGTAAAAAGTTCTTGACGGATTTTTAAGTTGGTTGTAAACAGGAAAATTTTAGTGTCACTATATGTTGAAAGCGTAGGCGTACTCAGGATTTTCTGACAGGGAGAGGGGGGGGGCAAAATAGGCTGAAAATCTTGACGGGGGGGGGTGGGGGCTAAAATGGCACAAAAGCGGATTGAGGCTGAAAAAAAACTAAAAAAAGGCTAAAAATCCTGAAGGGGAGGGGGGCTATATCCCGTGTAGTCCCCCTGGGTACGCTATGGTTAAGAGTCAACTGTACAATTTACTAGAGAATTGTGAGAGCTGCGAAATGGCAGAAATTTGCGGGACATCATGTAGCACATTTTTTTTCAGCCCAAAATACAAAGACTTATTTGGAGCATAGTTGAGGAAATGGAGCTTCATCATTCTCATTTACTTGCAGCTCTGGAGCAAGCTGAAAAACTCGACTACTTATCAAACACTCAGGAAGATGATCCGGCTTCTTCATCTGGAGCAGCCACAACCACAAATATTCAAGTAGAGACCAGCCTGAGTGAAGACAAAAAGCGGTGTTAAAGCACCAAAGTACGCCTGTGAAAAATGGAGGTGAGCAAATGGATCTAATCTTCCTTCTAGAAATTAAGTTTAAAGTTTGATGGTTTTTAGGAATTATAAGAATATCCAATACAAGTAAGCTGGAAGAGTCAAAGAACTATTAAATAAACACCACCCGCCGCAAGAACAGATTGTTGCCGAAGATCAGGTAAAATATTTCTTTTCTCGTAACCTAAACAGTTATATTTTTCGTAATTAGTACATTACACCCGGGTTGTTAACCCCCGAAATTTTAAAAATTTGGTGTCCACTTCGAAATTTTTGGGTGATGAAACACAATCGGAAAAGCGGAACCAGTAGAGCTGACGGGAGTTAAGAAAATAAACTCTACAAAAATTCAGACTGGTCTGTTGAACAGCCCTAGTCAGCAATTAAAAACAATCAAACACAATCATTGAGAAATCACATTATTTTCAGGCACCGGCAGACCCCGCTTCTACCAGATAGCCTTGGCCAGATAGCCAGACAGCCTATTTTATTACATAAAACAACAACCCATCTACTTCTTCTGCTACTACTACTTAGAGATACTCAAACATTCATTATTGTCGTTGATGCAGGTCGTTATTGTGCCCTCCCACCCTTTTATAGTTGTTAGTGAATCCTCAGCACGCCCATTATCAGGTCCACACAAACATACATGTAAATTCACATGCTCCTTTTTGTATGCTCCATGCCTATAGCCTATCTTCCTCCTGTATTGCCAGCTTTGTCTATTTTTATTAAAGCAAATCTCTTTCCCTCCTTCCATTTGTCACGATCACCTCAAATAACTCATTTTGTCAAGGGGTGTGACTTTCCGGAAAGGGATTTGAACAAAAAAAACATTTTTCTTTGGTCTCTATCAAATACAGTAAAAAAGCTTTTTATTTTTTCCTCTTAAAGGACCATGGTTTTTGAACGCAGCGACATTTACGAACTTTGAATTGGCGGGAGACACTTTTTATCATTGAGACCAATTAAATTTGAATGTAAATTATTTTTTATTTGCATTGCAAATTTAAATTTTTATTTCTTAGTCCAGGAATAACTAAAATTTCAAGTAGTCATGGTGTAGTGAAAGTAGCCGGAGTCGTCCTATCGGGCAATGCCAAGCAATGTTGGGTTCGACTAGTGAATGGTTCATACTTTTGATAAAATTTTAGATGCAAACAAAAAATAATTTGAAAAATAATTGTCGAATATTTTCAGAGTAAAAAGTGTTCCCCGCCAATTCAAATTTCTCAAATGCCGCTGCATCCAAAAACCATGGTCCTTTAACAAGCAAAAATCTACCTTTTGAATCTTTTAAATGAGAGGTTTATTTGGAGTCTTGCTTGTTTATATTATAAAATCTTAAATTTCTTATCAGTGTGATATTTCCAGAGGAGACTAAATAAAAAGCGGGTTTCTGTTCAAAATTTTCCGCAGAAAGTCACACCGCTTTAATAATACAGTCAACCCTTAAATATAGTGACACACCCATGAAGTTCGACTCCACGTGTAATCCGACTAAATTGTTCAGATTGTAAAAATTCGTAAGAAATTTTTTTTGTGAGAGTCTGAAGCTTCCTGGTATAATTAGAGTCATGTAGATTTTTTAGTCCATAGTTATCAGTATCATAATTAACAAAGATCTTCAAAATTGGATTTAAAAGTAATTTGACCGTAGGTGGAGTCGAACTCGAGTGTGTAATGGTATGTATGAAGTTGACTGTAGGCGTTCCATGTTGTATTGTTAGGCAGACTATTTGTTGCCTTTATGTATTCTTTATTATTTCCATGGGTATTTTGGCTAACTATGTGTGATGATAATTTGTTGTAAAAAAACAACTGTTTTGATATGAAAACCCGTGCTAAATACTGTAAATTACTGATATTCAAAAGTCAAAGACAAGTATAAACCATAACAAATTTGAAAAAACATGCTATCTGGATCATTTGGATAGAGTTGAGCCGGGAAAAAACAAAAATTTGTAATTTTCCTTTTTCAAAAAAAATCATTTTGGGGACCAATGCAGTTTTTTCTGGCACAAACTCAAACGCATAAAAGGCCTGTATTTCTATTGCTTTTTTCAGTAACAGTAGAAAAACAATTGTTGTTAACAACATGTTGTGTATAATTCAATCTATTGGATTGCTTTATTAGGCCAAGTGACTACAAGACGGAGTATCTTCTTTTTTATATCAATTTCATCCTTATAATTGGACTATACCTAGCGTTTGTTGTGTTCTATATTTTGAATAGAAGTGAAGAAGAAATAGGTTGTAAATCCCTTTTAGCGATATATATTACACTCATGTATCATTAGTGTTGTTATTACAATTAATTTTGTACAAGATTTGTAGACATATTTTTTGGAGAATTCACAATAATAATAAAAATAATTCTTCTAGGTTGAAAAATAATTGTTCGATCTGAAAAAATTGTTTTTGGGGTCATGAAATGTTCTGCAAAAGCTTAGATTTTTTCCAACTTTGCTTTGAAGTTGAGAATTTTTATTCTTACATATGGCAAAATTATTTATTACTGTAAGCTAGAAAGTGTTAAAGAAAAATCATCAAATCATATTTTGGGCGCAGTGGCATTTTGAAAATTCAAATTGTAGGCCGACATACTAACAAGCTATTATAAACTCTACTAAATGTCGAATAAAAGAGGAAAAGGGGAATATCGAATATTTAGAGGTTTAAAAACTTCAATTTTTTGACATCTTTAAATATCGACAGGGTGTCTTAGAAAATGGCAAAATTATTCAGTTATTAAATAACGACCCGCAAAATCAGAACCCTTGCGATATTGGCAATCAGACCGCTGAAACCGAACTAGCGAAAGACTTCGAGAACCGGGATAAAAAAAGTGCCGGGCCTTAGGTCTAAAAAAACCTGAGTTTAACTGTATTTTATAAGAGACCTAGATTATGGTGTCATAATCAAGATATTATTTTTTTATAAAATAACCTAGAGATCATTTAGATTATAAAGTAGTAGTCATGACTTGTTGATATTTTCCCATTTTGATGTCGTCTAAGTATGCTGTTAGCAGTAAGTGGTCAGTAGTAAGAGGGTGTTGATGTGGTGCAGTCAAACGAAGCCGATGACATGGTCCTCTGTCCATAAAGTTTTGCTCTGTGCCTTTCTTCCTTGAATTTGTGTCCTGAATTGATCTCATCCGCTGACATCGACCTCAGAATAGGTCGGAAGCGTCTTCTCTCGTCTTCTAGATGATCTTTCTAAAAGTCGTGTTATTTTGTTTTCCAAAGTTCAAAACTGTCTATTATTAACTTACGGCCAATTCCCTTCTTGATGGTCGAAGTATTACAAAGGAAGAGGTGTAGCCTTTAGAAAATCCATAGTTGTGCTAAAAAAATGGTCGAACTTCCGCATACGATACTCGACTAAAATGGGATTTTTCACCTTGTCTCTAAAGTATCTCCAGCAAGCAAACACTATGCTGATCAACCATAATTGTAGAGCCAAAAGCACCAAACACGAGCCAACCATTGTCCAGCCGAAGTAGGTCAAATATTGAGAGCCTTCTTGAGGTACCTCTTCCACCACCTTCTTTGGTCCATGGGATTCCATGAATGCGTGAATGGTTTCTTTGTCGCTGAAATCCCATCTTAGATTTACACAATCAGCCATACAAAAACCCTTACTTGGTCAGGGTTACGTAGACCAAAGCTATCAAGATCACACACACAGCTCCCAGCCCTATTGTCTAAATTTATTGGTTTTAGTGCTAGTATAACATTATGATAAGAACGACCATTACCTGGAGCAACAGGTAAGGGAGCAAGTAGGCAGCTGAAGCATAAAGTAGAGAAATATTTTTTTGCTTTCCATTACAATTGCGGGAGCATCGGGCATTTAATTTATTTTGAAGGACCATTGCCCCCTGTTTTGAATTGTCCCCTGCCAATTCAAAAATTTTCGCCCAATCCTTCATCTTCTGTACGGATTTTTCAGCTTGCTTTCTTACAAAACAAGACCTAGAATTTAATTTTAGGTATAGCTTTGTTAGAAACCAAGTTGAAAAATTCGTACGTAAATCCAACGATGAAGAAAAAACATTGAATTGGCGGGGACACCCGTTGTCGGAGATGGCAATGGCCCTTTAATTACAATTTCAGAGAGGCAAATTGGAGAAAAATTAAAAAATAATAACTCTATACCACTTTCTTTCCACAAAGCGCACATCACAGTCCCAGCTATAGACAATCCAATTAACAGTTGAAAAGTGGAGGAGAGAACGGCGTCCTTTGTGCCACTGTCACTGATCCAGAACCAAGCCAAGTGCCAAACTTCCAGCAGGACTGTGACACATAGCATACCTGAAACATTGAGCATAGAAAAATGCGGCAGCGCTAGATTACTGTGGTAGCAATTTTTCTCAAAAATACGAAAAACGGGTCTGAAAACTACAGTTTAAATATTGATTTTTTGAGTCGAACCCATAAAAATTCAAAATTTGACTCAGAATTTTTTGCCATGACTGAACTACCTGCAATTATGCGAACACCTGTCTAGAAAACATTAATAATGACTTTTGAATAGCTGAGTCAGTGGAGCACTTACAGTTGCATGGCTTTGATTACAACAACACCTGTACTTCTTGTCATTAGGGTCAAAGTAGAAGATGGTGTTGCAGTGGTTGTTGCTATAGCTATTGTTGTTTTGACTCATTTCAGTATTGCCTTCAAATGGGGACCAGGTCATCACACTCGCTCTCTCCGACCACCCCTGCCTCTTTTGGAAGCCATCATTCTATACAAAAATGAATTATAATTCCGAAATAGATGGGATAGAACTGGACTGCCTCTCCCAAACTTCAACTACAAATATTTCGAAAAGTTATAAAAAATTCAAAAAAAATGTATACGTCAGCAAAAATTTGTTCAAGCATCCATTTTATGAGAATAAAGGCTGTTATAAAATGTTTATCCTTATGCTTTAATACTTTTCGTCTTCTTGAAGCTCTGCTCTAATTACCCAAATTTGCGGATAATAAACAAAAATTACTAGTTTCATTTTCGGAAAACATCAATACAAAGGAGTAACTAAAAAGATTTAGACATCTATGGTAAGTCAAGAAACAAATACGCATTTCAAGGTTTTTTGGACGAAAAAAGACGGTACCTAAAAATAACCGCGTTTGCGAAAAAAGCGACCGGCGCTAGTGTAATATGCTCCCTCCCCCCCCCCCAAATCGCTAGTGTAAAATACCCCACCCAATAATTTAGGCTTAAGCACGTAGGCTTTGGTACATTAGAGTCAAGTACCGCTAAAAAATGAAAAAGTGCTTTTTCCGTTTTAATCAAAAAGCAAAAATGTGCCCGCTTTTTTGAAAATGTGCTAATTTTTAGGAAAATGTGCCCGCTTTTGGATATACAGTCGACGCTCGATTTAACATACACCCAAAAGGTTCTTCCCCACCTAGGGTCCGACACTTTTTTAAACTCACTTTCGATATTTTTTTACTTATTCATTTTTGACAGTCTTGCAAGGGTTCCGATTTTGCCGATCGTTTTTTTATATATATAGTAAAGGCTTGCAACAACAATTTCAATCAAAATCAACATTTTCATAATCTTCATCCGGAATAAATAAAAAAGAACCAGGGAGCTACATTTGGGCACAACTCCTTATCAAACAGTGTAAATTAAGTGGTAAAAAAGCACTTCAAAAACACTAATTAGTGTGTCACTAATTCAGTGCCATTGGCAATAATACACTGCTAGCACGAATTTTGTGTAATGAGTACAGCAAAAATGGCACTAATTTGATAGCGTTAGCGGCCCACACTGAACCTGCATTTTGGCAAATTTTGGCCGATTTTCGAGACTGGCACCCAAAAATCCAAATTCTCCAAAAGCACTCGACCAAAATAAAAACTCCACGGTTTCCCACCCAAAATGCTACGAGAAATCGAATGGCGCTAAGGGATTTGGCACTTTCTTTGAAATTTATTTTGTGACTTTATGACAAAAAAAATTTCAGGCCATCCAGGTGGATATCCACCTGGCCAGGTGGTACCCACTCAGGTTTTCGAGGTTTGGCGTGAAAAATCGCAATTTTAGTCTCGACAAACCAATTCCTGGCACTATTTTACACAAAATAGCATTATTTCTTTAGCCATACGAGAATATTTTTGAATTCCGTGCGGGACTAACCTAAATTTTTTCAAATCCATTTTAAAGGCCAAATTTGACTGAAAAATCCTGTGTTTCGGCCAGAATTACAGTTTTTCTGCATTTTGGCATGACCTTAATTCTCTGAACTTTTTTTTTTTGAAGCCCTCGAAATTTGGTCCGGACCTGCGAAGCAGGTTTGAAAAAATCTGACTTTTTGCTACAAAAAACTGGTTCAGAATGATAAAATATTTACATCTAAAAAGCAAAACTCGATTTAACATACACCTATTTTGGATTAAGGCGATTAATTTTGGATTAATATGTTCAATCGAGGTTTTGCTTTTTTAGATGTAAATATTTTATGATTCTGAAAAACGATCGGCAAAATCGGAATCCTTGCGATATTTGGGACCAGCCTGTCAAAAAGAATAAGTAAAAAATGTCGAAAGGTGAGTTAAAAAAGTGTCAGACCCTAGGCGGGAACGAGCTTTTTGGGCGTATGTTAAATCGAGCGTCGACTTACCATGTTATTTTTATTGTGCTTTATATGAAGCGTAATTCTTGAAGCTTAAACCGCAATATTTCTCAATGAATGGGTGTTGCATTATACGATCGCTAAAATATGCTGACTTAGTTCTGGATATAGAGGATCCTCACAAAAAGCGTGAAAATTTTTGCCTTTTTGACTTGGTAAAGTTGGGTATAGTAAAAACCAAAGTCAGAAATAACTACAGATTTGAAAAAGTTTAATTGAAGTAGTAGTCGGTCCCAGCGAAGGATCGAATCTGAGTTGTATTTCGACTGTGCTGTTCTATGTTCTATCCAAAGTCCTGCGTTAAAACCTCCAAAAGTTCCTCAAATTGAAATTATATAGCTCGATTTACAAACCAAACATTTCCAAGCGATCCCACACGAAAGTGGATATCCATACCCTTCTCCAAATCTTTGTTGATTTATGCAAAAATGCTATACACACTAGTTTTCTTCACCAGCAGAAAGAACCTTTTTCCTTCTGCCGATATGAAGCGTGAAATGGTTTTGCTCACAAGTTTTCGCTTTCTGATCCCAATCCAAAGAAAGCAAAAAAGAAGACCATATTAAGCTGGTTATGGTTGGTTAAGCTCCAAACGGATATTAGTAGAGGGAATTTCTTCACCTTAACCAGGCATATCCCTCCAATACCAAAGAGGTTGAAGGGATGCTGCATGCGAAAATGGTATTTGACTCTTCTGCTCCTCACTACACTTGAACCATGACTCTGGTGGCTATAGTCTTGGTTGTAGCTGTGGCGATATTTATGCCCTTGGTTCAAGCATGCATTCCAACGGGCAGCTCAAGTGGTGGCTGTAATTGTGCCCAGAATTCAGGGTGTGGGCCATGTGTCGCACCACCTCCGCCACCTCCCGTGTGCAATGACTGTAGTTATTCTAGAGATGCTGCATCAGCGTCTGGCTTAGGTTGTGGTAGACCACAATGCACAAATAGTAAGTTGCGATAAAATGTTTTTGAAATTAGTTAGGTTCCTGAATGAAAATGAATAAAAATCGACTTTAAAGCAGTTGGATTGTTTCTTTAATAAAATAAACAAAAAATATAAAGGCTCTAACAGGACTGTGAGCTAGCCAAGTTATCAGGCCCTATGGATCACTAGAGTTATGTAAAGTTTACACCGTAAATATCCAATACATACATTTTAAAGGGGCATACACTGCAAATTAAGGCAGGGATACCAATTTTTCAAAAATCGTTCTTGTTTTCACTTTTTTCAACTCAAATCTGATATTTATGACCTTATCCTACTTTTAAAAACTGAGCAGAAAACTTTCGTCGAATCAGGTAGAACGCCTATAGAAAATAGTCAAGAGAGAAATACAGGGTGGCGCAACATAAACGCATGAATGAATTTTCGCCATAACTTTTAAATTTGAGGTACTTTGACGAGATCCTTTTTTATTCTAAAGCTGAATGAATGTGAAATCGAATGACACCAAACTTATTGATTTTCGTGTTTGTTATCACTGTTAAAACGTGAATGGCGTCAATTACGTGCAATTGCTCCAACATCAATTCCTCCCGGCTGTTCAAGGTGTTCGAAATCTGGTCTTCATGCAAGACGGTGCTCCTCCTCATTGGTCTACTGCTGTTCGAAATTGGCTCGACGAAACGTTTCCTCTTCGCTGGATGGGTCGTGGGACGTCTACTGCTCCTGCTCCTTCGCTGGCCGCCGTATTCGCCTGATTTGACGCCGTGTGACTTCTTCTTGTGGGGGTGGATCAAGAGCCAAGTCTACACAACACCAATCGCCAGTATGAATGAGCTTTGAGAACGGATTGAGCGCGCTTTCATGAGTCTGCCGCAAGAGATGGTCAACAGAGCAATCGGAGCCTACGAAACTCGCCTCGAATACTGCCTAGAAGTAAATAGGAAAAGTACCGAACAGGAATATGAGTGAAAATCATTGTTATTTTTGTCCGTTAAAATTGGGTGTGTTCAAATAAAGAATTCTTTGCATGTTTGGTGTCATTCGATTTCTCATTCATTCAGCTTTCGAATAAAAAAAAGATCTCAACAAAGTACAGCAAATTTAAAAAGTTATGGCGAAAATTCATTCATGCGTTTATGTTACGCCACCTTGTAAATTGCTGGTCCCCCGCCTTAATTGCAGTGTAACTTTAACAACCACAGCCCTGTTTTAGCCAACTATGCGGCTCCAGTGTCAGCACCTATACTTCCTCTACCCCCACCCCCTCCACCGCCCATCTACTCTCCTCCACCCATCAACCTTCCACCCCTCAATATCCCATTCCTCACTATTTGGATGCCAGCTCCTCCAGCCAGCAATACTCTCATCAACAAGACCAACAAATCCATGCCGAAATATCATCTCTAGGTTCTTCCGATTCCAATCCATCCAACAACTATATCTACTATCAATCTTTTCCAAACCAGAATAAATTAGGCCAAAGCCATAGAATGATGACAAAAGACAAGGCTTCGTCTAAACAATCTGAGCAACCAGTCAACTATGTGGACCAGCGACCCTCACTCAATATAGCTTCCTCCACTACCACCAGCAGCTCCAATGAGTACTCGTCAGAACAGAGGGAACTGGATAGTCTCCAGGGCCAGGAATTCGTTCAGCAAGGCTATCAAGCTAAGGAGACCAGCACGGAGGTGACCAGTACTGACTATACCCATGCTTTTCAGAACCCACCTCCAGGTCCATGCCTTCCCTGACTACCATGGCTGAGCCATACCCGTCACCTCCTAAAGCTGTGGCATGGACTACGAGCAATATTCCAGGTGGTTCAACTATTTCTTCGAGAAGCACGACCACTAGTCCAGAAAGAGTGACCAACAGCACTATTCAATCCAGCAGTCAAGCCAGTGGAACAAGCAACAGGGCTCCCCCTCCATAGCTCCAACTACTCAGGAACAGGTGGCCTCATCATATGGTTATGAGGAGATCAGCACAAGTAGTGCTTCACCATACAAACAGTACAAGTACTTGGATGAGGGAAACAGGATGGAAGAACTGGATGATGGTGGTCTATACATGATCTACAGCGACCAGGTGGGTGTGTCGAAAGATGAAAAAATGGCGTTTTATTTCAACCTGCTTACTCATAGTTACTATAGAAAATATTCGTTCGCAAAAAAAACTGTTGCCAGCCGCTTTTTCCTCCTCTATCGATCTATACATGCACTTAACGTAAATTGTTATAAAACAAATTAAGTTACAAGCAGTGCTGTGAATGCCGACACCGGCTAGAATACGGGCATCTATTTCTAGCAGTTGTTAACACGTCGGGTACAGCCTCCAAGGCCTGTGCAGCTAGACTCAAAATTTCATGCTGAACACAATGGTGCGGGTCTCATCCGCTTCGATCCGTATTGACGGCGATTCTTTAGTGGCAAGCCATAGCCCCGATTCGACTACAGATGAAAGCGCCCCTAAGACAACAGATATTGTGAAATTAGGTAGAAGGCGTGTGAACCCAAAAACATCACATGATCGCGGTCACGATAGGCTTGTTGCACTTCTTCAACGACTCAGATTAAATCTGCGATCCCCTCGAAATCTTCTTAGCTTCACCAGCCTTTTTACACTTTTGCAACATTTTAATATCAGCGCCAGCAAAGAAGGTACTGCGTTCGCCCGAAAAGAATACCATACCTTCGACGGAGCTATTCTGTTCCATGCTATCCAACACCTGGTTAAGGTCACTGTTCGCCTTTTTTTAAGTATGTGAAGAGTGAAACATTCCTAGAAGCCACCTTAGAATCATGCACATCGACCGTTTTCGCAAAACTTGTCCCGTTTTCAAGAAGCATCTGATCTTCTGTTCATCTGAAGCTAGTATTCAGAAATAAAAACCAACAAAGGCAGGATACGAACATCCCAAGGCAAAGTTACATTTTGATAAAAAAAAAATGATTGATATGACGGTTGCAGTGACGAATCCACCCCCCCCCCCACGGGGACTGATCAGGTGGAGGAGATAACTTCATATTCGTTTTTCTCGACCCCGATTTCATGTGAAAGCCGGCTGTTTTCTTGATTCTGAGAAAAAAAGAATTATCGAACAACAGGGGGTATCATGGATTTTAGTCAAAATTTGAAAAATTTAAATTGGCGCCTTTTAAATTTAAAAGGGAATAAGGGCTGTATTTAGAGGGGAAGGGAATAAAAGGGGGCCACTTTTATGGCAGAACGTTAAAAATTCAAAATTTTTGTATTTTTCGCCCGCCTCACCATGTTTTCAACTGGGCCGTGGCAAAAAGAGACTCTATACGCATTTTTTGACCGAGAATCATTCTCGGAATCATGTCTAAGGTATGCGGGTGTGCGCATCTCAACTCCAAGCCCCAAGCCCCTGCGCCCCCAAAGGGGCGCAGGGGGCTTGGGGGCTTGGAGTATATCCATGTCAGGGACATTCATATTCTGAGGTTCGGTCACAGAAAACGGGCAACAAACATATAACAAAGTATTTATTGATTTCGAATAACAGGTGACCAACTTATGCACCACAAAAACATTCCAAATCTATTTCGAACGACATGTACTGAGAACGCCTAACGCTTTGCACATCTGTTTCTGCAGTTGGATCTCATTAGCTATTTCATCTTGGAGAGCTTCGAATGACTGCAACACTTTGACCGAGACGGATTCTTCTGCATATACTGCTGAAAATTACCAAAAAACCACTAGGTTGAAGTAATTGGGTTAACCTACTAAAGAAGATGTTTACAACTTCATAGAGCACATCGAAGTACGCGGACTGGAACAAATTAAGACGCAGGAAGTCAATCAATGGCAACAGTTCCTCTTCAGAATGTCCAGACAGTGCCAAATGCAATTTTTGTCGAATTCGGAGCTGTTGGAAGACAGACACAACCATTTCAGAATTTTTGCAAGGCAACTCTGTGGACATCATTGTGCTAACTAATTCGCGGTATCTCTTCAGTTTCAACAAGTGATCCAATGCGCCCAAATTCATCTGAATAGGTTTTTGTCAATGAAGTATTAATTTACATTCGGCATCAATATATCTATGACAGAAGAGTTCTAGAATTGCGGGTAACAGAGTCTATGTGAAAAAACTGAGGCCAAAAAAAAGCCAGTCGAGTTTTGGCCAATACAGCCAACTTCCGCTATAGTGACACCCCCAAAAATTCGTTCCCACCTAGGGTCCGACAATTTTTTTCAACTTATTTTTTGAAATATTTTGCCGAATCTGATTAGTCAGTCTTATCAGGAAAATCGTAGAGATTTTAAATTTACCAGTCGTTTCTGTAAATTAAACGACCCGCGGGTACTCGCTATAGTGACCCCTGTTTTGAAATAGTTTTTGAAATAGGGGTGTCACTATAGCAAGTACTCACTGGTCTTTTCGGCAACACTTTGTTCATTTACAGAAACGACCGGTAAATTCAGAGTCTGTACGATTTTTCTGATTAAACTGACGAATCAGATTCGGCAAATATTTAAAAAATTGAGGTAAAAAAAGTGTCGGACCTTAGCTGGGAACGAACTTTGGGAGGGGTGTTACTATAGCGGGGGTTGACTGCATACTACTTGAGCCAGTCCGGTTTTGACAAATATAATACTCGAACCAGTCGAGATTTAGCCAATATAATACTTAACCAATCAAGTTTTTTTCGTTTGTTTGACTAAAGCCTTGTCCACAATGTGTGGCTGTTGCGTGTGACTGTGGCGTATAGCTGTATGGTGTGTCTACAATGCACAGCCACACAGCCACACTTTGTCTATAATGAAAGCCTCAGCCACAGTCACACTCTGTATACAATATGACACGAATAACATCTTAATTCAAAGCCCGACCAACGCAACACAAATCAAATCATTCTTTCTGCCAATCAACTCCACCCACTCCATTGAAAACTGAACTAGTTTCTGGCGGATTTCTGCGGCCTCTTGACGACTTCTGTTTGCTTCCCTCCTTCTCATTTCCGCTGGTTGAAGAGATCGCAGAGGACGCTGAACTTCGCTTCTCCACAGTCCGTTAGCTTCAATACCTAGTCCGGTGTCCGCCATCACCCCCGAATTTAGTGAGCCCTCATCAATCAATAAGTTGTGGAGCGCGCAGCAATCTTCAACGATAGCATCGGCCACTGATCTCGATTGGTTTGACCAGGACCCTCCATATCACACTCATGATTTGAAATTCTCACTTTATTTTGCTTATCAATCGAAAGCTTAAAATTTCTCCAAGGGAATAAACAAAATAAAAGAGTTCAGTCCTAGAAAAAACGGCACGCCAAAGATTAGGCCATTTCAAATTGGACCGATTCAAATTGGACCCAGTCAGATTGGTCCAATTCAAATTGGGCCAAAATCAAATTGGGCCAAGTTAAATTGGGTCTTTTTCTGACTGAAGTTTGACCCTCTATGCACTTTAATACCACCTTTGACATACTTAAATTTTCGGTCGCGACATAATGGCTTTATTGCGTATCTGAAATTCATGGTATTCAGGAGCGAAAAGTCTTTTTTCCGCAGTCAAAATGTGACCAGGGTGCACAGATGTCCTGCTTTAGCAGGAATTTCCTGCTTTTTGCTTTTAAATCCTGCTTTTTGCCTTCGAATAAGCAGGAATTTTTGCACATTTTACAAATCTAAAATGATAATTTTCTTCAGTATTTTTGCTTGCGGCGCATTTGCGGCGCAAAAGGACGCCTTCCAAATTCTTTCATCTCTCAATAAGTGGGTCATCATCTTCAAAAGCAATGGAATGTTGGAGTTGAAGAAGGTGGTCAGCGCTCTTCTAAGTCCTTTCGCTTCGAACGCGTATTGTGAAACCATCTTCTCGTTGGTCAACAGAATCTGGACAGATGAGAAAAACCGCCTTGAGGTGCCTACTGTTAATGCTCTCGTCTGTATCAAATATACTCCGTTGAAGTGTGATAAAGCTTTCGATTACCTTCTGCGAAACAAGAATCTTCTCAACGAAACGCAAAGAAATGAAAAGTATGGAAAGAACGATTAGTGAGAAATGATTTGAGAGATTTCCCTGATGTCTATTGTTGTTATGCGAATAAATATGTTAAGTCCTGCTTTTTTTGGAGATTTTTTGGTTAAAAATACTGCTTTTTGAATTCAAAATCCTGCTTTTGTGATTTTTGATCTGTGCACCCTGAATGTGACCCAATTTGAATTTGGCCCAATTTGAACAAGCCCAATTCAAATTGGCCCAGTTTGAAATGGCGCAATCTTTAGCGTGCCGAAAAAACAACTAAGAGTACGTCAAAACAATTGCAAAAAATAAAATTAAACAAAAATATGAAATCTTCGAAAAAACGCCACACTCTTTTTAAATATGTTTGAAAGTGTGGCTGTGGCTGCAAATATTGCCCATTGTAGACAGAGTGTGACTGTGGCTGTAGCTGTGTGGCTGTGTGGCTGTGGCGTGTGACTGTGGCTGTGCATTGTAGACGACCCTCAGCAACAGCCATACGCCACAGCTACAGCCACACATTGTAGACAGGCCTTGAATAAGGCTTTAAGATCGAAAATTAAACATTAGTCATTCATGAATTGCAGGAGAACAGGTAAACCAGCAGTCTTCCTGATATCCAATTTGAAGGATACCTTACCTTAGCTTATCCCTGTCGACTTTTTCTAAGAAATTTTTTGCTCACAAAATACCAAAATGCTCAGCGTGAAAAATGGAACAGAACTAATGCAAATGCTTACAAGACAACAAGCGAATATAACAAAATTAAAGCTTAAATAATTTTACCCAAGACCCCACAAAACTAGGGGCTTTTAGACGAAAATACAGGTGGTTGTGGCTTGGTTTCGTTGTGTTCTCAAAATTTATAGGGTATTTTTGAAAAGAAGAATATCACGTGGTAGAGCATGAAAAACTGCACCAGATACAAGTGTCAGATCACACGTGAGACTGTTGTTTTACTTATTCTTACTTAGCCCTGATCACGCTCTCCATTTTGAGATATTACACGCCCATGTGGTAAATAAATTTGAGCAAGCACCACCGATATTTTGCTCAAAATTTTCAAATTTTTTTCTCAAAATTATATTGAAAGTAGGTCAAAGTGAATCCTAGTTAAAATACAAATCCTAGATTTTTTTACGGTCACTCACAAAATTTCACCTCTTTTCAGGTATGCACCGGCGTAACTCTTGGTCGATCTCTAGAGCACAGCAATGCCATGGCGGCCGCCGAAAAGTGTACTCTAATCGGCTGTGCTGCGGTCAACCTCCGACCCATGACTAGGGCTATGGACACAGACCAGCAGGAAGGCCAACCCAGGATGGAGGCCATATTCCTTAAAAACGCAGACTTCCGGCGATCCACCCACGGCTATAAGTGCATATCAATGGCTAGTGTGCCCATGCATAGCGTGGTAGATAGAACGGTGGATGAAAAAGAAGAGACTGCAAGTACAGCCAAGCCTAGTAAAAGAAGGTCACCCATTCTAAACTACCGACCAGCCAAATTTAGGCTGGCCTCAGTAGAGCCAAAAAAATCTTTATCGTGAAAACATTGCCTGTAAAATCGATTATTTTAGCTACTCCTTTAATAAATAAAAATACAAGTTTCAAATTAATCAGAAGATGAAAAACGGCAGTTTCTAATATAGCCGCAGATGTAGGGCCGTAATCATGGGATAAACTAATCATGTTATCCGTTAGACACAGATAACTGCCGATCCACCCTGGATCGATCAAATGGAACGAATCGTGGTGGATCAGTAACAAACTGCGGTAACATCGGTATGTCTTCTTTATTTCCTTATCTCTATAATACCCCTTCATTGGTTTTTTTAATTAAAGTCACAATTTTTAAGAAAGTTAAAATTTTTGATCAGAAGCTGCGTAGAAATGTTCCTGGAACCGTAAGTGGAATAAGGAGGAATAAGGAGTTTAGGAAGTACTTTTAGGTCAGTCTTTTAAAATTAGGGAGGAGGCGGCGTTCAACCGAAATACTACCAACCACGTAATTAAAGGGCATGCTCGCCGCCGATGGAAATATTATGAAAGGCGGGTACCACGTAGATTCGAAAAATATTATTTTTAAATGCAAATTCTTTAAAGGGTCATGGCCACGCATTCTGTATTGTCCTCCGCCAATTCAAAAATTTTCGCCTAATCATTGAACTTCTGTACGGATTTTTCAACTTAGTTTTTAACAAAACAAGGCCCGGAATTTAATATAAGGAATTATAGTTGTATAAAAAACCTAGTTAAAAAATCCATACAGAAGTTCAATGATTAGGAAATTTTTTTGAATTTTCGGGAACAATGGCCTCTAAGCAGGCTCTTGTGATACACGCCGTGTCAAATTAGAAAAATCGTGAATAGGGGAATTTTCCTTTCAAAACAAAAATGAGAATATTTTCTGAAATTTCTTTATTTTGATTATTGGATGCCTAACTGTATAATGGAATTTATGCAACATTTTCATTACACAATTCTCCATGTTTAGGCTTAAACGAAAGCTGAGAGTCAGCTCTACACGTTTATTCCAAATTCCAAGAATTTTAAAAATAGTAATTTTTTGTGATTCAAATGCTTTATTGCGAATGATGAACGTTTAAAAGAAAGCTCAGATTTGCTGCTTTCTTTTGAACGTTCAACGTTGGCATTGAGACACTTTAATCGGGCCATTTCAAATTGGGCCAATTCAATTTGGGCCATTATCAAATTGGGCCATTTCCAATTGCGCCAATGCAAATTGCGCCATTTAAAATAGGCCATGTTCAAATTAGGCCGATGCAGATCGGGCCAATTTCAAATTGGGTCAATTCGAATTGCGCCAACTTATTGGCATTTTTTTAACTGTTGTTTCATTCAAAATCGTGACCCATTTTGAAATCGGCCCAATTTGCATTGGACCAATTTGAAAATGGCCCAATTTGAAAATGGCAAAATTGAATTGGGCCAATTTGAAATGGCCCATTCTTCTCCTCCCCTTGAATCACAAGAAAGACAAAATAAATTCCTAAATCTTTTTTGTAAACTTTGGCCCGCAGGGAATTTGCAAATACTTATTATTTTGACAAGATTTTTAGCGGAGCTGAAAGCCTAGAATCTGAACTTTTAGAATTACCGACTGTTTGTCAAAATTCAAAAATTTTGATAATAAAATCATTGAAATTAAGAAAACCGGCATTTTGGAGAAAAAGGGACGCACTAAAATTTAGGTTAAATAGGGATAATATTGGCTCTATTTTCCTGCTTTTGACCATCGTCATGTAGAACTGACTCTCAGATTGTTTTAAGCCTAAATATGGCTTATTAAGCTAATAAAAGGTTGCATAATTCTAATAATTCAGCTTCCAATTGATCATAAATAAAAAATTAAAAACAAATTTTTATTTTTGTCCTGAAAAGAAAATGCGACGCTACTGGCTTATACCCCCCAAAAAAGCTACTTTCTTATACCCCCCCCCAAAAATCGGACCTACTGTCATATACCCCCCAAAAACCGACTTTTTTAGGAGTGTCTAAAAACCATTTTTATGCAATAATTTCGCCATGAAGGGACCAGAAAAGCAGTTTAAAAGGGATTATGGGCTGTATTGGGAGGGGAAGGGAATAATACAGGGGCCACTTTTTTTTAGCTGCTTTACCATGTTTTTCAACTCGGGCCGTGGCAAAAATAGACTCTATATGCATTTTATGATCAAGTGTACTTCTCGGAATCATGTCTAAGGTAAGTGCGTGCGCGCATCTCTAACTCTCAAGCCCCTGCGCCCCCTTCGGGGCGCAGGGGCTTGGGGCTTGGAGTTGAGATGCGCACACCCACATACCTTAGACACAAATCACTCGAAAGCGACTCTGGACGCATGAAAAAACATGCATACCAGAGTTATTTATGCGGTAGGCCCAGTATTCAAACTATGTTCAACATCTTTGATTTTGCGACCGAAAAGGGTTTACCCCCCTCATCAGGCCTGGGGCTACGAGCCAGAGGCTCAGCCGTCCAAAATTTACACGACAACCATCGGATCCACCGGCTGATCGGTCCGATCATTTCGAGTCCTTATACTTTTACGTGCACCACAAGTGGCTGGGTTTGAAAGTGACTTCAACGCTTAGAGAATTAATACTCTTTGGTACTTATAGGCACTATAGAAGTGGCCCTGTTTTGTCCCTTCCCTCCCAATACAGCCCTTGAACCCTATTTTAATTGCTTTTCTGGACCTTTTATGGCGAAATTATTGCTTAAAAATATGTTTTGACCACTCCCAAAAATCTTGATTTTGGGGGGGTATAAGCCAGTAGGTCCGAGGATTGGGGGGGGTATAAGAAAGTAGCTGTTTTTGGGGGGGGGTATAAGCCAGTAGCGCCGAAAATGCGATTTTACCAGTTTTCAGGAAGGCTGTAGGTGAAAACACGCACCAAAATACTGATTTCCCGCAGTAAATACATAAACAAGAGTATTTCTCGGTGTTTTTACGATCGCAAAATTTTTTTTAGATCAACAAGTAGCCCTGAATCATTAGTTTCTGATGAGCTATTAACTGGCTTCATCTGATTTAGAAAAACGAGAGAACGAATGGTTTTGAAAAATAAAAAGATGCTTCATTAAAATACATTTCCTCGCAATTTTTCTGAACACATTGTAACAGTTAATAGCTCATCAAAAACTAGAGATTCAGGACCACATGTTGATCTAAAAAAATAAATTTTGCGATTGTAAAAACACCGAGAAATAATTTTGTTTATGTGTTTACTGCGGGAAATCAGTAATTTACTGTAGAAAATCAGTATTTTGGTGCGTTAAATCAATTTTTGCCTTCCAGAAACTGGACCCTCTGTGATGACTTATTTAGCAACTAATATGCTTTAGCGACACAAAAAAACCCACAAAACTGATGAAATTATATAAAAAAAAACTGACAATGATATTTATCCTCGTAGGAAAAATAGCTTTTTCGCAGGGCTCCGAATGAAAAATTTCAAAAAAGGACATTTGGGTAAAAAAGGACATTTTGACTATTTTTGAAGTAAAGGGTCATTTTATCCAGTGCTTGTTGCCATTTTGAAGCGAAAAAAGGATAAATCTGAAAAGTGCCACCTTTTTTGAGCTTTGGTCAACAAAGCTGAAAAGTGCCACCTTTTGGCTGAAAAGTGCCACCTTTTGTTGAAAGCGCCACCTTTGTTGAATACTGCCACCTTTTGTTGAAATCTGCCACCTTTTGGCTGAAAAGTGCCATCCTTTAGATAAAAAGTGGCACCTTCGGTTAAAAAGTGCTAACTTTGGACAAAGCTTTTTTGCTGCAAAAAGAAGTCTTTTTGCAGCAAAAAAAAAGCTTTGTCCGCTAACTTTTGTCTGTAATGTGAAATTACGGATGTGCCTTGAGGAAAGTGAAGGTCGGGAAGAAAGTGGAAGGCAAGAAAACGTGGAGCGCTAGTCATTGATGACTAGGAGTCGGATTTATATGTTTTTGCATATTTTTTTGCTAATATGCTGTGGACTAAATACACCTTAAAAACGCGTTTAGCTCAGTTTTGAGCGTTTTTATGGTGTTTTACAGCATATTTTGGCATATTTTGCGATTTTAGAGCATATTTGCTGCATATTCTGACTGACGAAATGACAAAACCTCAATTCTTTTTCAAAGTAATCATTTTTACTTGCAAGCCACTTAATATCTAATTTTTATATAAACTGTTAAACTGCTGATTTTTAGTATCAAAATAAAAAGGGGTAAAAAATTTTACGTTACTCTGATATAAACCTCCAACACAACCCCCAACCCCCAATCCCCAACCCCTCCTCCCCCAAATCAAGGCTTTTTAGGTGAATGGTATATCAAAGTAGGTCCAAAGATCAGGGAGGGGGGAGCATATCAAAGTAGCGCCGAAATTTTAATCATTTTGCAGGATGAGGTATGCATTGTTTGTAAAATCTTAGAATCTTTTTTTGATAGTATAGGCTGTAAAAATATGTTTTATCTGTAAAACAGCACAATTCAGCCTATAAAACTTTTTTACGCGTAAATTTTTAGGGCATATTTTGTCAATTTTTCAGCATATTTCGCGATTTTTAGGGCACATTTCGCTGTTTTTAGGGTATATTTCATGCCCGTATTTCTCATTTATAAGAGCATATGAATCCGGTCTTTATTGATGAGTAGGGTTGTCGACTTTCGACTTTTAAGTGGAAAGGTCGAAATTTTTTTAAGGTCGATTTTTGTCCTCGGAGCGAAAATCTGATTTTACAACATATACTCAGAATTAAAAGTTGGTATACATTGTAAAATCAGATTTACACTCCGGTAAAAAAATATGCTTTAAAAAAATTTCGACCTTTCGACTTTCGACTTAAAAGTCGAAAGTCGACACCCTATTGATGAGTAAAGAAAATTATGTTCTCGTTTGAAATAGTTTCTCGTTGATGAAATGAAATGAAGACTTTCATTTGCAGGTAATTAAGATGGAATTGTAGTGGAATAATTAGTTAGAAGAACACTATAGTGTGAGGCTTCGAAAGTTGGTGAGTGAAGTATCAGCGTTGTGGCGTAGTAGGTGTAGAGAACAGTGGATAACGTGGCACATTTTAACAAAGGATGGCACATTACAGACAAAAGTTAGCACTTTTCAACCGAAGGTGCTACTTTTTATCTAAAGGGTGGCACTTTTAAGCCAAAAGGTGGCACTTTTGAGCTTTGTTGACCAAAACTCAAAAAGGTGGCACTTTTCAGCCAAAAAGTGGCAGATTTCAACAAAAGGTGGCAGATTTCAACAAAAGGTGGCGCATTTCAGCCAAAAGGTGGCAGATTTCAACAAAAGGTGGCGCATTTCAGCCAAAAGGTGGCACATTTAATCCTCGTCCGCGAAAAAAAAGATTTTGACTGAATTTTCAAAAATAAAAAAAGATTGGGGTACCGAAAAAAGGACAAGTCTTTTTAAAAAGGACGATTCGGAGCCCTGCCTTTTCGCGATTTTTCAGATTGACACGCCGTGATAAGTGAACGAAAACGCTGTCTACGTTAAATAACATCGGTAGGTCAGTAGTAAAGCAGCGGCGGTCTGTTAAACTCGTTATCGGTTCGATTCCGCTTGGAAGCAATGTTTTTCCTCAAGCTTTACAAAATACGCGACATTTTAATTCGGATGGTATTTTTTTCTCACCGCAAAACACTTGAAAATCACCGCAAATTATTTTTTACTCACCGCAATTTGATCTTCCCGCAAAATACTTTTTTCCCCCGCAAAAATACTTTTTTCCCCCCGCAAACCTAATTTCTGTCCAAGACCAACCAAATTTTGCATAATTTTGCAAGAATTCAAATTTTTCAGCCTGAAAATGACTTGGATTGTTCAGAACCCCACCCCGGAATGGCCAGAAGCCCTGAAAGTTGGTTTTTTGGGGTTTACTAAAGGGGGGGGGGTAAACTTTTTGCGAAAATTCGATTGGGCGGATCAGAATTCCGGTCCGATCGGCTTAATCGCTCAGAATTTCAGGTTTATGACGGTTTGGAGTGGTTCAGGAGAAATTCTGAGCAATTAAGCCGATCGGACCGAAATTCTGATCCGCCCAATCGAATTTTCGCAAAAAGTTTACCCCCCTTTAGTAAACCCCCAAAAAACCAACTTTCAGGGCTTCTGGCCATTCCGGGGTGGGATTCTGAACAATCCAAGTCATTTTCAGGCTGAAAAATTTGAATTCTTGCAAAATTATGCAAAATTTGGTTGGTCTTGGACAGAAATTAGGTTTGCGGGGGAAAAAAGTATTTTTGCGGTGAGAAAAAAGTATTTTGCGGTGAGAAAAAAGTATTTTGCGGTGAGAAAAAGTATTTTGCGGGAAGATCAAATTGCGGTGAAAAAAAAATAATTTGCGGTGCATTCGCAGTGTATTTGCGGTCAGAAAAAATATTATCCTTTTAGTTCTCGTTTGAATTTCACTGGTACCCGTCTTTTGAAATATTCACATCGGCGACGGGCGTGCACCTTTAAAGAACCATACTTAAAGGAGGGGGGACTTTATATACGCATCGCCTTTTGTCGAAAGTTCAAGTCCCTCTGGGGGTGTTTTAATTTACTTTTTAGTAAGTTTTTTTACTTTTAGGTCCAAAAATCATCGAGCAATCGATTGCAACCATTTCCAGCACTGCTTTGCTGTCATCAACTGCCTCAATTTTTCGATTCCAAGCAAATGACCACCTAAATTGGTAAACCACGACTCGGTACACATTATGACTCGGTACCACGACTCGGTACAAACACGACTTGGTACCACAACTCGGTACATTTTTTCATAAATTATTTTCCTATCGATTACGCCAATGCTAAAATGGTATTCGTGCCTTCTGCTACTTCGCGACCAAATCAGAGATAGAGATTTGTCGCTAGAAACCAAGTAAAAAGCCGAACTGATGATCCAATATTATGAGTGAGTCACTTTAAATCTTTGCACGCCATATTTTACCATTTCAGGAGTACTTGGCTGTCAAGAGGAAGAATCTTCTGCTTGTTTGGACACGTCGGTCCGAGGACAACTAATCATGCTGAGAGCTACCACAGCAAGCAGCGACTACATTTTTCGATAATTTTAAGCTTGGTCATTGGGTGGTGCCATTTCGGCAGGTAAGATTTATTCTTTGCATACACGGTTTCTTAATTGCATTCAGCTCACTCACACAGAAGAACTTGATGCAGTGGATGTCTACCAAGGTGATCAGCCCCAAGAAGACAGAGAACCGACTATGGTGAGATTACTCAGAGGCTGGTCCAAGAAAAGGTTTATTTTTCTACGTCCTTCTACGTCAGTAATTTATTAGTGCTTTCTCAAATTTAGGACAAGATCTTGTAGTTCTTTCCAGCGACGATGGCATCAACCGGAAGGGCAGTACAACGAGAAAATGTGCAAGTACCTAACAAGAGTAAGACGACTGATGGTGTCGAGACGACTGATGGTGTGTGTAGCGAGTCGTGGTACCGAGTCGTGTTTGTACCGAGTCGTGGTGCCGAGTCATAGTTTGTACGAGTCGTAGAGCAGTCACCTAAATTAGAGTAAACCAGCCAAAATGATGCGTACTTATCCTTATATAGCCTGAGCCTCCACCAATTTTATTTATTTTCCACTCGTTTAATGACTTTCTAGAGTCAGAATTTCATGGGAACAAGATAGAATTTTTTCACACTAAAATCATTTCAGAAAAACAAGGTAGTTAGCGAAGGTTTGACCAAGGAACAATAGAGTACTATTGAGGGGGAGGATTCGGTATTATTTAGGAACTGACTTTTATTGCGATTTCAATTCACATTATTTTATACAACCGTATGCTGAACATTATTTTATATTTTACATTATTTTATACAACCGTATATTCATGGGATGCCCCCAATGGGCCGTGTCCGTGTCCGTATCCGTGTCCGTAAACGCGGGCGTGAAACGGTCCGTGTATTTCCACCCAATCGGCCGTATCCGTGTCCGTAAAACGGGCCGCAAACACGGACGATTTTACGGACTACGACACGGGTGATTTTTGTTGGTACTGTTTTTTTCGTTTGTACGATTGTTTTTTATTTATTGTCCCTGGCTACCTTAATTATTATTTTTATCAGGACCAACATGGATATCAAAACAGGAAAGAAGATTCTCAATGATGACCTGATTGCTGTCATCCAAGGACATCCATACATCTACGACAAGTCGATGGACAAATATAAGACGCACGACAAGACTCAAACGTGGAAGGAAATTGCACATGTTGCTGGATTTCCCGGTTCGTCTTTAAAATGTGTTTGCTAATTGATGTACTCATTATCGTTTGCTAAACTATAGATGGAAAAGGAGCCCAAATTCGATGGAATAGCTTGCGCGATTCTCCTCGGCACTATTGAATCTGGACCTGAAATGGCGGACTGCATCACCAAAGCAATTGCGGCTCTTCACAACTACTGCCTAGATGAATGCTCCATTGACCCGCTGAGGCTAGCCGATGAAAGAGACCAGTCAAATGGAATGTGGAGAAGACTGGTGCCTGAAGCAGTTTGTCAGCCGGTGCAACCTCGTCAAATCACTAGATCCGGGATCGAGGCAATTTGCGTGCGTAACAAACTAGTGAATTTCGTTAATGGAGTTGGCGCTGTAGAATGGCAAGAAAGGATGTTGTAGAATAATAGGAAAAAATGTTCTCTTGCTGAATGTCAATTAGTGAATAAATTTTGGTAGGCTGTATTGATGTTGTTCCGGCTCGTATCGAATCGTATTATAATAACGAATTTCCTTTACTCATCTTTATCAGATTTCGGAAATTGACAGGATTAACTTAGGTTTTGAAATTAGTGCACAAATAATTTGTCCAACGAATGTTCATTGAAGAAAGTACTAACCAATCAGATGAGCATAAAACTAGTTTTCGTTGTTTTGTGAGTTGCTAGGTACTGTTTCTCGCATTAGTTACACTTTTTGCTGCCTTTTGGTCAAATTCTCAAAAAAAAATTTTTTGCAAAAATCCGTATTCTACACGGACCGTACAAAAAACACGGTCCGTGTCGAAAAAGTATCAACTCTGCATTTCATATTTTCACAAAAAAATGTCCGATGTTTTTTTACAGGAACGCTGCTCATGAATTTGGGCGTTCGATTAAACTGAAAGCGGTATGCAAAAAATTAATTTACCTGCTAACTAAAAAAATCGGCGCAAAAATTTGACGGACCGTATCACGGTCCGTTACACGGACACGGATACGGCTCATTGTGTGGAAATCCACGGACCGTTTCACGGCCCGACTTTACGGCCCGTTTTACGGACACGGATACGGCTCATTGTGCATGAAAATACGGTCCGTGTCACGGACGCGGACACGGATGCATTGGGGCATCCCATCACTCTCTGTGACATTTTACTCTCCGGACATTTCACTCTTTGGGGCATTTCACTCTTTGCGACACTTCACTCTTGAAATCATCAAGAAAATTCAAAATGAAAATCAAGCAAGATTGTGTTTGAAATTTGCAGGACCGTATGCTGAAAATGACGGCAAGAAGCGGGCTACATTTTGAGTGTAAGGTTGCAAATTAATATGTAAATAAAATTGGGAAAAACGTCAGTTTCAGGATACTACCGGAAAGTACTGAGATAGTCATATTGAGCCAATTTCATCGAATTGGACATGGTTCAACGTTTTTTATATTTTATCTCTGACTTTATACTAACTTTTCATCTGTATGATAGCTCAAATGAGGGCCCAGAACTTTGGCGACATTTTGACATTAAATTTGTAAAAAAAGGAGAAAAAAACAGGGTTTGCACCCAGTGGTAGTCGAACCTGTGGGACACGGACGTTTCACTCTCCGGACATTTCACTCTCCGGACATTTCACTCTCCGGGACATTTCACGACAGATACCCAAGTGCACCCCCCCCCCCTCGAAAATTTCTTGTACTTTTAAAGAAAAGTACCCATTTTTAGCTGAAAATTTTTATTCTGATGCACCTTAGTATGCGAAAATCCTCAGCAATCCGAATGACAAAGCAGAATATGAAAAATATTTTCTTGCTGAGATATGATCTTAAGTTGGAGTAAAGTTAAGTGGCCATTTTTAAAAATATTGACACTTCAACTTTAGGTCATATCTCAGCAAGTAAGTATTTTTTTTTCAAATTCTGCTCTGTCATTCGGATTGCTGAGGGATTTTGCATACTAGGGTGCCTCAGAATAAAAATTTTCATCAAAAATGGGTACTTTACTTTAAAAGTACAAGAAATTTTTCGAGGGGGGGGGGGGGGTGCACTTGGGCTTTTACGCATTTCACTCTTTGCGACACTTCACTCTAAAAAACGAAATCATCAAGAAAATTTAAAATTAAAATCAAGCAAGAATTGTGTTTGAAATTTGCAGGACCCAGTTTTAAGAGGCCTTACGTCCCATGAAAAGCCGCTACCTTGGTAGTGCCCAGGTATCGGTACTCTGGTAGAACTGCCTAGGTAGTACTACTTAGGTAGTAATATCCAGGCAGTAGTACCACTGTATCGAGCTACCCTAAGTGATGCTCAGGTGCATAGTTGCACGGGCGCCAGGCGCCGACCTGACAATTTTTGAGCCGACCTTTATTTTTCTAAGAAAAAACAAAAAAGCCGGCGCCGTCGCCCGTACAACTATGCTCAGGTGGCGCTATTTAGGTAGTGGTACTTGAGTGCGGTACTCAGGTGAAGGTACGCAGGATGAGGTATTTCAGATTTGGTATATTAGACCATTTTTTGAAGTAAATCAGACCATATTGTAAGGTGGACCAGATCATCTGAGTAGGTGCATCAGTATCAATTTTTGACGGGACACCGATTTTTTAATTTGCAATGTGGAGTGTGCTGGACTTGGCCGCGAAGCGGCCAGGCCTTGGGCGGTACTCAAACGTATATTTGTCAGCTTTCCTATCAAAAATATCTTCATAAGTATTTAGATAAACTTTTGGTATAATAGTTAAACTATATAGTGAAACACTTGGGATGAGATTCAGAATTTCTTGTAGTGGCGATTGTGAATCGTCATTAGGTGCAATGCAGTTTTACTTAACCTGAATACCTATAATGCACCGGACGAATCCTCGAAATGTGGCACGTCGAATAAGGTATTGTTTCTCCTAGTTCAATAAACTTTTGATGCACTAGACCCCGGAGAATCTTAAGTGGACTAATTGGGTTGGTGTTCAGAAATTCATGCATACCATTATACTCATTTGAAAATTTCATAAGAAAGCATAGATTACATCAGACCACAGCAACCTTAGAACCAGTTTCTCATGTAGAATCTAAATCCATAATCAGGTCTTTGAAAAAATCACAGAAAAACAGATAATTATAGAAGTTTATCCCAAAAATGTATATTTCAAAAAATGTAAAGTAGTTTTGAAATGCTTTTTTGGTCGCAAAATTCAGAATGTATGGAAAGAAACTGATATTCATAAAAAATATTGTTCGCTCAGCTACAAAATAAACTATAGATTATGATTTCGTCATGAACCAACTCGAAGATCACGGGGTTTTTCCGGTACTGGTGCACAATATGCGCCACATTTTTTTTCTTGAAAAATGCCTTGGTCCCCCCCCCTGTTGTTTTGAAGGTGACTATGTTCAAGGTGATCATGTTAACCATAATCACCATGATCACAATATTATCATAACTCCAATGGACAGGGAGGACCTTCAAAACAACAGGGGGACCAAGGCATTTTTCAAGAAAAAAATGTGGCGCATATTGTGCACCAGTTCCAGTGTTTCAAAAGTCAAGGTCAAGTTCAAGGTCAAGGTCAAGGTAAAACTTGACTTTAAAACTTCAAGGTCGCTTTCTCGATTTTTAGTAAGGAAATGGTCTGAATTTTTTTTCCTATCCCCTAAAGTCAAGATTTTGCGCTGAACAAAACGTACTTTCAGAATAACGATATAATTTTTGCACGATGAGATATAGCCTAAAGTCAAGGTAAAATCACTTGATTTTAGCGAAAGTCAAGGTCAAAGTAAAATCAAGGTGATTTTACCTTGACTTTAGGCTATATCTCATCGTGCAAAAATTATATCGTTATTCTGAAAAGTACGTTTTGTTCAGCGCAAAATCTTGACTTTAGGATAGGAAAAAAAATTCAGACCCATTTTCCTTACTAAAAATCGAGAAAAACGACCTTGAAGTTTTAAAGTCAAGTTTTACCTTGTACTTGACCTTGAACTTGACCTTGACTTTTGAAAACACTGACCAGTTCCCAAAATAAACTATAGATTATGATTTCGTCATGAACCAACTCGAAGATTACGGGGTTTCAAAACTCGAATTTGTGTTCAGTTTAACTCAAACAAAACGCCAAGATTTTCAAAACGGTTTTTTCATTCAATTTCGAAAATTCTGTTTTTTAAGGCTCAGGCTCAGTATTGAGCTTCTTTTTTCGCCAACAAACTTTCCGACCCAAACATTTATTTGAACATTCATCGTCATCCTCGCAACAATCTCCATATCGAACAAGACATTTCGCAGGAAAGAATATTGGATAATTTTACAACAATTTCGCTTCTATTTCTTTGGCTTGCAAGTCTTCTTTCATCCCTATTGACAACAGCATGCAGCGCTTCTATAGACTGCTCAGAAATAAGACCCAAAATAAGTGCTGATCCATCCAGCAAGCGGTCGAACAGATCGTTAACCTGAGAAAGAGATTAAGTTACTACACTACACTCGCAAAAAGACCCACCAGATCGAAACAGTCGGTTCCGACTTTAGCTAATTGACCAAGCATTATGTTTTCAGACAGCCTAAAGTTTGAGGACAAATGCATAACCATGACATAAAAGAGTAAAGTAAATAAGTAAATAGGACACCTTTGACTAGATCGATTTCACAGTGAATAGCTGCCTCAACCAGAATGCCCACTGTTTCCTCGAAAGAGCATCGCATCAAAGCGCCTACTTCTTTCCTGTTGATCACCTGTCGATTGATTGTCATCAAACGTCCTAGATAAAGAAGTGGACTATACAAAGATACACACAATCTAACAAAAATTTACCTTTCGTAGTCATCACATCACACAGCAAAGCCAAATGCATGCTCAACTTCTTGTCCGTCATTCGCTTGCGATCCAACTCAGGTCTCAGCAGCCAAGGACTAGCATTCATAGGATTGAAGTCGGGCATTTCCTGGTAAATGCTGAGCCAGTCACGGTCTTCTTCGATGCATCTAAACTGAGAGGGTAAACTGCTGTTCCTTCTCTACGGCCAATTTTGCTACAAAAATCTACATGTTTTACATTCCGGAAACATTGGAAAATATAGTCACTGAAAAATTCACTTACGTAGACGAATTTTTCCTAGCTTCTTTGCTTGATCACCTGCTATTTCCTTAGTTAGCGTCGAGCGTTTATAATTCTTCCATCTTTTCTTGGCTGCGTCTTGACGTATTCCCAGAGAGACAGACTATTTTGTGGGTATTGACCATTGCTAGATCTGAAACATAAATCTTTGTCTCGCATAAAAAACTTAAAAATTCTTGTTCACCTACTTGTAGCTGCTTGCCTCCTTTTAGCCGACAGTACTGTTCTTGATTCGGCCTTCAGACGTGCTGATTAGCTTGCTTTACTGAACAAGCGCCTTAGAAACACGTACAACACGAAGAAATAGCTTACCCAGACGAGCTTTACGCATCATTCCTGCTTGTTCTTCTGCTTGCTTTTTGGCTTCTATTTGCGTCTGCTTCTTCAGCTTTCTTTTTCCCATCTTTCTTGACTGCGGCTGCACGAATTTCGGAGAGAGACAGTCCACTTGACTTAGCGCACATCCTTCTGGTGGAAACCATCTTCAGATCTAAAATTATTTCGAATTTGTTTTGTATCGAAAACTCCAAATTTTGTATTTTTTAGCATCTTTATATACAAAAAGAAGTTAAGAATCTCTTCTATCTTTTTACCAAAATAGAATTTTCAAAACCAAGAGTTTTACAAACGAGAGAGCATCAACAGCAAACAACTGGCATTTTCTCGGGTGAAAATAAGGATTTTTGCGTTTTCCATCTAAATTTTGCATAAGACACCCTAAATTTGCATTTTTGGCATACGTCCTTGGTACCAAAATGCAGTAAAATTACTCCTCTATCAATCCCTAGATTGCTTTTCTCAGAGAAGAATCAATTCAAAAGAGCATTCAAGCTTTTTTAGAACGACACTCAAATTCTTATTTCGATATTTTTAAGGATAATCAATCAAAATTTTCTAAATTTCGATGGTTTTGGGTGAGTGATGGCCCTATCGATAGCCCAGATCACAGGAATCTTACAGTCAGCAAACTTGACAAACTTGCTACAAATTATTCGTAAATGACTGAAGCAAAGGAAAATGAAAAATTAACATAAAATTGATAAACTGGGATGAAATTTTTGAATTGGCGCAAAAATCCCTACTGAACACAAATTCGAGTTTTGAAACCCGTGAGATATGAACAAAAATACAAAATATCACTAAAATTTTGACCAAAAATTTAAATGCGCGCCTTTTGAATTTTTTTTCGCACAAATAGGACAGAAAATAGTGCAAAACTATTCTTAATACTTTAAAAAACACGGAATGTTTTATTGTCTTTACAGGGTGTGCAGTGCTTACGAATATGGTATCTAAAACATAATCTTAAAATCCTTATGTTCCTCAGACGGACTTATAACACTGTATTGTGAGTCGGGCTGGGAGGCACGTATAATAACGTAACACGTTATTTTGTAGCGCAGAATGTGTTTTTTTCAGATTCCGTGAAGTATGCTTCAAAAAAATCGATACAGTCAAAGTTATAGCATTTTTGTGAAATAACTGCGATTTTCAAAACTCACATTTTAGGGATCTTTGGTGAATTTATTTTTATTTTTGGTCTAAGTGATAATTATTAATACAGAAGAGATAGAAGAGCTAATGAGAAGCATTTATAGTTTTTGAAACACATTAAAATCATATCTGTAAAAAAGTTATAGCCTGATCTAAGTTTGTAGAGCCGGCATATGGGTCACATGTTTCAAAGGTCGATTTGAACCACTTTTTAGATTTGAAAAGAAAATCTGAAAAAGCCATCGTGTTCTCCATGAAATTCTGCTTCAGAAATGGCAAAAGTCACGCATGAGGCTCGGAGTGTTAATGATGCAAATGAAAATAATTCAAAGTCAAATGCGCGCGGACACTTCTCTTTCGTATCGCAATCTACTCTTCGGAGTTAGAGACGAAAGAGAAGTGTCCGCGCGCATTTGAATTTGTCAAATTCTCATTTGGATCAACAAGTATGGTCTTGCAAGTGCTCGCTAGGCTTCATTTCCACCTGGAAGACGTACTTCCTACGAAAGAACGTGGGGTCATTGGACGATCAAATTTGTAACGGTTTTTGGGGATGTCTTTATCAGTAAAATTGTAGTAAATAGACCTTTATTGACAGACATGACACGAAGAGACGGCCAGATATACAGGCTAAACAACACAATACGTTCCTAACAAACAACAACGAACAACTATACAACAACAGCAATGTTCACTTATCGTCCTTAAAATATCTTTGAACTCTTGAGAATTTTCGCTGCCCTTGAGCCTGTATTTGTCGCCGAAGATTTCTTTCATTCTATCTCCGAACTGCTTCCATGAATTGACTTTTAGGCTGCGGACACGCCAACTATCAGAAGAGTGTAACCAGATACTGAAAAACAAAGGTAGATGATTATTTAATTACACCGTCATCCTCGAATATATGGTATCGTCTACGGCTGTGAAGCATCCCTGACAAACTACTATAAATAACTAGTATCCAAGTGTAGACAATTCTTAACTGTGAATAGCAACCATTACAGCCGGAGGATTACACATTTTATTAAACATTTACAGTTGGAACTAAACTATACTTATGGCTAAACACACTTAGATGAGTATGTACAGGGTGGCGCAAAAAAACGCGGCCACTTAAAATTTTTTGCTTAGGTAGCTCCTTGCCCATCGATTTCCCAGGAAAATCGATGACATAGTTAAGCTACCTAGGAGCTCTGTGTTCGTGCTCTTCATCACAGCCGGCCGTTATTGTGGAGGTTTCCAAGGGCTTGCCACCCAAAAATCAGAAACCGACAGGGTAAGGGTTACGTACGCGAACTTTTCAAAAGTGAATTAATTTTTTCGCGCCACCCTGTAGGATTTAACTGCCTGACTGATCGTATAAGTCATTAACCAGACCGACCTGTGATCATTGTAGCGATGAGCGGGCCCGCTTGCATAACCAACCCTGAGAAAAGCTGAGGGCGAGAGATTTCAGAAGTTTTGAGAGGTCTAGCTTGTTGCACAGCAGCACGAATACCCAGTCCGAAAAACAGTGCTGAAGTGACTCCACATCCTAAAGTTTTATGATAGAAACACGAGCATATTTAGAAATTGTAAGTGAAACTGGAGTTGGCAACCAACTAGTTTGATCCACCCAAAAGCGCGCCTTTCTTCTTTGCTCTTTATACTATGTGAAGCAATCGCATCTGATCTATCCTCCATTGAGAGCTTGTATGAATTAAAAATGGTTTAGAACTAGGGTTGTCGAGTCGAGTACTCGAAATCGAGTAATTTCGAGTATTATTCGAAATTTATCGAGTTTCGAGTATCGAGTCGAGTACTCGAAAATTTCGAGTTTCGAATACCGAGTCGAGTACTCGACTCGAAAATTTCGAGTTTCGAGCATCGAGTCAAGTACTCGAAAATTTTGAGTTTGAAGTATAGAATTTAATAATTAAAAATGTGCTCGAGGACAAATTTTTTCTTTTTTATGGCTTTATTATGCCTTACCAACTTCACATGATTAAATTTTTAACCTAAATTTCGACAAAAATTCTACTCGAAATCGAGTAATTTCGAGTATTATTCGAAATTTTCGAGTTCGAGTATTGAGTCGAAAATTTCGAGTATCGAGTATCGAATCGAGTCGAGTACTCGAAAATTTCGAGTTTCGAATATCGAGTCGAGTCGAGTACTCGAAATTTCGAGTATTGATAAGATTTCGAGTCGAGTACTCGAAAATTTCGAGTACTCGACAACCCTATTTAGAACGGAAACATGACTACAAAATGATCTTCTCAAAAAAAATTTTTGCAAAGGTATAGTCAAGGTTGAGCCAGAATGTGTTGGTTCCAGCGCTATTCCGTTCTGGTAAATTTTTGATTCTTGGTTTTAGTTTTTACTAGAGCTTCCCGCTGCCGCTCACGTTTTTATTTTCCGCCGACTCTCCCGAATTATTTTCGATCTATTTCCGCTAATATTTCTGCACCTTTTGTCGATATATTTTCGCTGATATTCCGTAGCATTTTTCGATTTATTTCTTGCTAATATTTCCGTAGAATTTTTAATTCACTTTTCGATTATTTCACCTTCAAAAAAAATTTTAAGATCTTAAGATCTATGAAATCAAATGTGAGATAACTAAAATCACATACCGTCACTCTCAATTACTTATCCACTCTTCACACAGCTGACAAAGCATCTATTTCTGGCGCGAGATTCACAAAAGCGTTCGCTTTGTACTCTATGGTGACATTCATAAAAGCGTCTTTTTGTGTCACGGGATTCATAAACACACATAACCGAGACATGAGCCGTGAGCTATGAAATCCTTTCCGAGACTCTCAGAATTACTCCATTTGCTAACTTTTCAAGACGTGTGTGTGGGTATTGATAAAGGCGTATTTATGTTGTGCATGATTTAAAAATGCGTTTGTCTTTTTCCTGTGGTGAAACTTGTAACAGCGTCTTCTAAACTGCTCCAGATACTCAAGAAGCGATAATGAGAATACACGAAAATTCTCCATGAAGAAGACTCGCGAAAAGATTCAATTTCAAACATATTCTCAAGACATAATTAATAATTTCCTTTGATCCAAAATGAGCAAATATAGCGTAAGATACGATCATACTACACACGACACAGAAACTATGATTCATACTAAAGTTAAGACAATTTCAAAAAATTTAAAAGACTCGAGTTCAAATATTCAATCCAATATTGAAACTCAATCCAAGTACTTGGATGATTTACAAAAATTCGAGAAAAAAGCATGACCGTCTCACTGAGTCTCGACCACAAACTTAATTTGAGAGAGCCGACATCTCATCACACTTAAAAAAGTACTAATAACGACTCTCGCTACAAAGACTCGAGAAAGAAGAATTACTTTTTATTCTTATCTCGAGACAAAACATTTTGTGGCATTCAAAATTTTGCGATGACTGACATACAGACAACTCTTTTTTCGTATATAAGATTACAAAAAAAAATTAATGATTCTTAAATGATTCTCGGGTAGGATTTAGTATACAGAAGCCATTTAGTTCTCATTTTATACATGCTACATGATCATGACACAAAAGACATTGAACATGAGACATATAGAAGAACATGTACGACGCGACATAGGAGACACGTGACATCTCACATTATACGCTCCACATTCACGACACACAGACAATACAGACGTATATTTGAGACGTTTTTTTTGCATATTTGAGACACAACCATGGATCACAGTATAGTCTAAGCAATTTGAGTATTTACCATTATTGAAGCACTTGGACTGAACTATGATCCATACTTGAGTTAAGAAATTTTCCAAAAAAAATCGAAAGACTCAAGTTCAAAAGATTCAATCCGAAATTTAAATTCACTCTAAGTATTTAGATGATTCATAATAAGTCGAGAAAAAATAAGAGACTTATTGATTCGGAGTTTCATTCGGATTCTTGGATGATTTACAAACTCAGAAGTAATACATGAATTCAATCATGAAGATTTTCGAAAGAGTCAACTGCTCATATTTCCTTTAGAAAAAAATAGAAAAACATTTAGACAGTGGTTTATCTATTCGTGCTTGCTCGTAGCGTCTCTCGAGCATTTTTACTTTTAAAAATAAATTGATTAATATCACTCTCAATTACTTAACCACTTTTCACACAGCTGACAAAGCGTCTTTTCCTTTTGCAAGATTCACAAAAGCTTTCGTTTTGTGTCAAAAGACTACTCTCGAGACCGACAATTTTGAGACACTATTTTTAAAAAACGCGCGGACAAGCATACAAATACTTCTCTAGTAGAGGTAGAGAAAACGTGATTTAACCGTGTTAGCAAGCTGAATGCTTACGATGCTACAAATGCACAAATGAAACACGAAACCGCTCAGGGAATTCACATCTCGAAGTCAACCAACTCCTTTAATAAACAGATAAGGCAAGTAACAATGCATGGACACGACGCATCTGTATTACAATAGCGCACACGAAAAACCATACATGGAACCACACATTGCGAAAACCACCAAACTTTATTGACAAACAAATACAGGCAATGACATTACTGTGATTTAGTGAACTTTATTCTTGAGGCATTCAACAGGAAAGCTTGCTACAACCAGAGACCAAAAGGCAGCCATCGGTTCGAACGCTTGAATAGTGAGAATAGACGACTCGTGACATGAGCACCTGCAAATTATACGAATAAATAATGATCACAACTTGCTTTAAGCAGAAAGCCGAATCATCAAAAGAATGACACGTGACACAACATGAGAAATGAGCCATGACCAAGTCATATGAGACAGGACTGTGAGAGATATTGTTAAAACATAACTATGATACGAAGACATGACCACGACATGTGAAACATGACCATGTAACATGAGAAGAGGTTATCATGAAGGTTTAATATGATCCACGATAGCATGCTTGAAGTCACGCTTTTTCTGAAGTACTCTACTTGGTTACATTTCACTTTGAGAGGCAAGCGTAAATCACCGCACAGCCCAACCCCTTCAAGTATTTACCATTATTGAGGAAGCTGGAATGTACCGTGATTCATACTTGAGTCAAGGTCGAATACAATTCACAAAAACAAAACATGATTGAGTAAAAATTAGGAAAAAATGAAAACAACAATGAGACCGCATCATGAATCACAGTCTTACCCTTAAATATCTTGACTTATTCATTCTTCAATTTGAGATACAACCATGAACCACAGTACAGTCCAAGCACTTCAAGTATTTACCATTATTGAGCACTTGGACTGTAGTATGAATCATATTTGAATCAAGAAATTCTCAAGAGTATTTAAAAAGGCTGGAGCACAAAAATTTCTTCAGAAAATAAGAATTTAATCCAAGTATTTGGATGATTCACAAACAACCATGAGAAACATGAGACTCGAGCACGAAATTATCTCAGAGAGCCAACTGCTCAACATGATCAATAAATAATAATGAGCTTATCACAATACTCTCGCTTTAAAGACTCCTCTCGAAACCAACTTTCAAACGACAATTTTGAGACATTTTTGAGACAAAATCGGACGGACGGACACAAACTCTCTTTTAGTATATAGGATGCTTATTGTCCGGATGTAGCACAGCCCTGGTATCGGACAAGATGCACGAAGCACTAGCGAAAAAATGTTATCTTTAAAAAAAAAGAAAATTCAACTTTTTTTACAATAACGAACTCAAACAAAAAAAGACATGGACACTCATCCAATTTGCTCAATGAAAATCTCCATGGGGACCAAAGTCAAAAGCGATTAAGAGACGTTTACTATAATTTTGCAGAAGTCAATTCGATAAGGAACCTTGTTAACGTAATTTTTTAGCGAAAATTTCTTTCCGGTTCATTGTGTTCCCCTACTAATTCTGAACAACTTTAATTTTGGTTGACGAATTTTTATTAAAAATTTTGAGTAGGCGCCTTCTTAAGTTCTTAATTTTTGCATTATCCTATGAAAAATTAAACGTGCTTTCTAATATAATGAGATTTCTTTTTGGTGGACCCGTTTGTCTGTTGTGTAGAGGTCTTTTAAAGGGAGTGTGCATGTTGCGTGGGATTTTTTACCATTATTGTTTTTTGTTTGCTTGACCGCATTTTTATTTATAATTTCTTATCTGTTGATACATCCCTTGGCCAACTTTTTATGCAGAATCTGAAAATGTTATCAGAATAAAAATATCTTTCGAAAAATCTTACGAAAAACATAAAAGCTGACCAAACTATTCATGCCGTATTTCGAACGGCATTCATCTGCATCCATTTCAATTGGCAACCATTGAAACTTTTGATTAAAAATCGACAATTTTGACAGTAAAAGTTTTCGGAAAGTCACCCCTAATACCAAAATCTCTTCCTGAATCCGAATCCGTTGAAATCAGGTCTGAAAAATTTCAGGAAACTGAGATATTGATATTTGAGTGGACCACACAAAAAATTCGGACCACCTCCCTACTTTAAAAGATATCTCAGCTTCCTGAAATTTTTCGGACCTGATCTCAACGGATTCGGATTCAGGAAGAGATTTTTGTGTTAGTGGTGACTTTCCGAAAACTTTTACTGTCAAAATTGTCGATTTTTAATCAAAAGTTTTAATGGTTGCCAGTTGAAATGGATGCCAGTTGATATTTTACCCCGTATTTCTCTCACGTACCTCTTTAAGATTCTTGTGTTATGGCTTTTCGTTTTGGTTTCTTTTAAGATAATTATTAGGCAACATACCACTCAAAATGTCGCTTACTGTCTTTACTACCGTCTCAGCGGTAAGTTGTATGCTAGCTGTCCAGAAAAATTAATCAAAATATAATGACAGCAAAACGGTTTTGAATAGAAAAAGGGCATGTGAGGAAATCCGGTAGGAATGTTTTGGTCAATTTTTATGTTTTATGAGATTTTTCAATAAATATATTGATTGTGATAACAGTTTTGGAACCTGCGTAACAAATTGGCAAAGGGATGTATTAACAGATGAGCCATCATCAATGAAAAGTGCGGTTAAGAAAAGAAAATAACAATGTTCAAAAATCCCACGCAACATGCACCCTCCCTTTAAGGGTGAAATAATTGTTTTAGGGACTATTTTTCCTGTTTAGAGGCCTGGGTATTGATTTTTCAAATGTCATTTGCAGAATTTTTTTCTGCAATGTGAAAGAGCTGTCCATTTTGCGTCTGAGAGTATATAACTTGTGAATACAGAGTACAAAAAGACTTACAAACACACAAAAGAAAAAAACTGGCTGTATTGATTCTCGGCGTTTCCCGTTTCAAAAAGTGCAAGTTTCAAAAATGGCCGTTTTCGTCATTTGCCGTTTTCGTCATTAGCCGTTTTCGGCATTTGTCGTTTTCAGGAGCTTTTTTCAAAATATTCCGTTTTCGACAAGATGAGTTTGGGAATTTAAGTTTTTTGGAGAAATGAGTTTGGAAATTTGAGTTTTTTGAGAAATGAGTTTGGGAGATTTTGTTTTCGGAGGCATCTGAGTTTGCACACTCTTTCTTGGAAAGCTTTGTTATAGGTCAGTTTTGTGCTTGTTCTTTTCTCATGTATATGTACATAGAAATCATCGAAGACTCCAATTTTTTCACCGATCCTCTCTCCAGGTCTACATAACCACCCTATTGGTCCTTATAACCACTTTACTGATATACCCACCTACCATACAGGCCTACCTACCCACCCTAGCGGCAGAGATTGATCTATTTACCTACGAGTACCCAGCTGAGTAGTTGGGGTTGGAGTTGGTGAAATTTTTTTGGTCCTATCAAATCGTGTTTTGTATGAAATTTTAAGTATGATAGCTAGATTTTTTTAAATTTTTTGAAGATTCTTTTGGGACATCCAGGTGGATGTCCACCTGATTCTAGGCTACCTAGGGTTGTCGACTCGACCGGTCGATTTCGACCTTTAAGGTCGAAAAGTCGAAAATTTTCGACTTTCGACCTTCGACTCGACCCGACCGGTCGAAAATTTCGACTTTCGACCTTCGACTCGACCCGACCGGTCGAAAATTTCGACTTTCGACCTTCGACTCGACCCGACCGGTCGAGTCTTTCGACTTTCGACCTTCGACTCGACCGGTCGAAAATTTCGACTTTCGACCTTCCATCGAAGGAAATTTTTGTTTCAATTGCATATGTTCTCACGACGAATAAATTTTCAGACTACATAACCTGCACGAATTTAACTGCACGAGTCAAAACAGGATTTTTGTCTCAACAAACTGTTTTCAGCACACAATTTTGGGTTGAATATCATGGTTTATTCGTTCCGAAAAATAATAAAAATTTTGTGGACAAATTGACAGCAAAATATGTATGATAATTGATATTTCTAGTGAAAAATGCTGCGAAGAAGGCTCGTGAATAAAACAACGTTTGCAGCAAAAAAAAAGTATTTTAGCAGCGAAAAGTATATTAGCATAAAAAAAAAGTCTTTTTGCAGCACTTTTTTAGGGCAAATTGACCTTTTTGGGCGATTTGCCCGATTTGCCCAAAACGTTTTATTTTCGCTAGGTTGTCGGTCATTCATGTGCAAAACTGTTAGATTACACGTCAGATTCATGTTCAGCGTAGTTAATTTGTCTTTAAAATCACTATTTCAGTAAGAACTCAGATCTCGATTGGCAAAGCAAACGGCAGCTAACCTGCTCATCATCAAAGCTAATCTGGTGGATGAGACTTTGAAGAAGACGAAAAAAACAAAACAAAGCGATAATTAATTTCAATAAAATTGTTGTGCTGTTACGTGCATTTGTCCGAATTTTGACTTGACCGGTCAAAAATTTTGACCTTCGACCCTACTGGTCGAAAATTTCGACCTTCGACTCGACCGGTCGAAATTTTCGACTTTCGACCTTCGAGTCGACTCGACCGGTCGAAAATTTCGACTTTCGACCTTCGACTCGACCCGACCGGTCGAAATTTTCGACTTTCGACCTTCGACTCGACCCGACCGGTCGAAATTTTCGACTTTCGACCTTCCATCGACTCGACCGGTCGAAAATTTCGACCGGTCGACAACCCTAAGGCTACCTATCCCGGGTTTCTGCATTTAGGTAGGTGAAATCGAAATTTCGGTCTTAACAAATCCGATTTCTGATGTAAGTGGGTGCCATTTAAAGTTGGAAATAGTGGTTTATTAAAGATTATACCTAAATTTTGCGGGAATTTGAATTTAGTCTCAACCAACTAAACCAAGTGGTCGTCCACTTGGATCAAATTTTTTTTACGTTTTTCATGTTCCGAAACCTGTTTCCTGGACTAATTCGGGCATGCTGAAGATGGTTTGACAGTGGTAAAATGCCGTTTTCTCAGGTATTTCTTGAGCTTTGGGCAATAATTGATTTTGGTAAAATCAATTATTTCCCAAAACTCAAAAAATACTAGAGAAAACGGCATTTTACCACTGTCAAACCATCTTCAGCATGCCCGAATTAGTCCAGGAAACAGATTTCGGAACATGAAAAACGTAAAAAAAATTTGATCCAAGTGAACGACCACTTAGTTTAGTTGGTTGAGACTAAAATTTGAATTCCCGCAAAATTTCTCAAAATGCATGAATTTGGAAAGAGTAGACCAATTCGTGTGTGGATCAATTCGGTGCCGCCCTCAATTTATCAGACCAGCCAAGTGGATATCTATCTACCCCAGGTACCCACCCAGGGTTTTCTGATTCGGGTGGCGGAAATATGAATCTCAGTCCTAATTAACCCGATTCCCTACACGATTTAACGTCATAATGAGTGGTTTGTTTTTAATGTTGACCAAATTTTTATTTTTCAGGCCAGCCAGGTGGATATCCACTGGCCAGGCGGTTCCCCAGGTTTGGGATTTGGGTGGGTGAAAATGAAGTTTTAGTCCTGTCAAACAGGATTCGCCACGCAATTTTGAGTATGAGAGGATAGTTTGTTTTTGAATTTAAAAATTTTCATTTTTTCAGGCTAGCCAGGTGGATATCCACCTGACCATAGGGTACCCAAATCAGCTTTCAGGGTTTAGTTAAGTAAAATCGAATATTTGGTCTTATTAAACCTGGTTCACCACACGATTTCGAATCAGAAAAAATGATTTGTTTTGATTTTCAGCGTGACATATAAAAAGGATATCCTAAAAAGAGACTGCAGACAGAAGTACCCGATATTAGCGAATTTCCGAACTAATATTTTTGACAACGGAAATATCCAAATTAATTTTTTTGAGAACAGAAAAATTTTATAAATATTATCGAAAACCGAAAATCTCCAAAAAAATTTGTCCCAAAACGGTAAAAGATCAAATTTATATCGCTCAAAACGGCTGATGACGAAAACGGCAAATGACGAAAACGGACATTTTTGAAACTGGCGCTTTTTGAAACGGAAACGCCGAAAATCAATACAGCCGAAAAAACTCACTCTTTAGGAATTTTCAACAAAATATTTTTTTAAACGGCACCTACTTAAAAAATTTTCAATAAAAAAATTCGTCAGCTAAATCTAAAGTTGTTAAGAATTAGTCAGGGAACAAAATGAACTGAAAGAAAAATTTTGCCAAAAAATTACGGTAACAACGTCTACTGCAAAATTACAGATAATGTCCTTTAAAATCTTATCAAAAATTATTCCCAACAAAATCGTTGCTTTGATCCCATCAATACACTCAAAATCATACTAACCAAGTAATTTTTTGTTTAAAAACCAGTATCTGAAGCTCTTTTAATTAATAACTTTGTCTCGAGCAGAAACTTTTCAAGTTGAAATGGCTAAAATTGTTACCATAGAGTTGCTAGTTTAATTAAATTGTGTGGCTGCGCTCACCCAAATTGTTCATTCCTTTTCTTTTATGGCCATGCATTTTTTTATAGTCTTCTCTCAAAATTAAATACCGCGACCAAAAACCATCCTCTTAAAAACCAAACAAATTTTGCCAGTTTTAGCTTATACTCATCACTTCCAGCAACCATGCCAGTCAACATTGACACTATTACTGAAGGCGATCGTAAGTTTCTTTTTCTATTTAAGACTGGCGAATTCTGCAACTTATTTATTCTTTTTAGAAAGCACATATCCACGAAACGGCCAGACTGTCAGCTGGTAGGTTAATTTTTCAAGTTGTGTTATTGCAACCGTTATGATTTTTGCAGCCACTATGTGCTAACACTGGAGAACGGCAAAAAGGTTGACAGTTCTCGTGACCGTGCAAGGTAAGTTTTGAGTTTCGATATTGTGCGATCTACATATAATCATTCAATTTTCAGCCCTTTCAATTCAAGATTGGAAAAGGCGAAGTGATAAAAGGATGGGACGAGGGAGTTGCTAAGGTAATATTATCGCTTGAAAACTGTTTGCGACTGCAAAAGACATCTGAGTCATAACCTAAAATAAATTAAAAAGTCATCTAGGTTCAGAGAAAAAGGTGAGATCTATTAGATATTTGCGGCTGGACTGCTAAATAGGATTCAGCAAAAAATTTATGCCTTTAATTTTCCGAACCTCCTTGTACTTCTAAAAATATTAGAAAAATTTAGGATTTCTAAGGCTGTGATGGTTACTCAGAATATATTTTTGACAACTAACTTCGTTACATACATGCAGAAATTTTGAAAATTTCCGACATAATAGGTTTTGGGTCACTTCCCTGTTTTGGTTTATACATGGCTCGATCTCAAAATTTCGTAAATAAGAAATTTGCCTAAAATAAGGATATTTTACAGTATTTCAGCAAAAATGTTATTTCATCCGGTGCTTTTTCCTCTTTTGGTGTTAAATAATAACATTTTTGAGGCCGAAAAATAGTAAGATTTAGATTTGATTAGAGCTCTTCAATAGAAACTGTAATTAGATTAATGCCTTTCACGCTATACCAGACGGCCTATCTCTTTTGCTCCTCCCATTCCCATACTGAGTCTGTCCTATTCGACTACCCCTTCCTACAAAAAGGTATTAGTGCCGTTGGGATCTCCCACGCGGATTAAAAAATGGCCCAGAGTCATGTACTAAACTTCTTTTTACTGCTTAAACATTACTGCTTAAAGGACCATAGCCGTCGCCGACAGCGAGAATTTCAAATGTTTGAATTCGCGCGTGACAGTTCTCTTTCGTCTCGCACTGTACTCTTTTGACTTGCTTCGAACGACTCAAAAGAGTATAATGAAAGACGAAAGAGAACTGTCCCGCGCGAATTCAAAGATTTGAAATTCTCGTTGTCGGCGACGGCTATAGTCCTTTAAACAAATTCTCATACTAAGAGTATTAACTTTCTCAGAAAATTTTACTGCTCAACCAAATTTTAACCAACTCTCAGCCAAAATCTTTTTAAGTTATTTTTGACTAAATTTTAGCCTCGTTTAGGTCAAATAAAGGTGAAAGCGATAAAACACAAAGAACAATTGTTTTAAATTTAAAACATAAACTATTTTGGTTCACGCTTAGGCCTGAAGGGCAGGCCAGCGTAAGGACAAAACTAAAATGTGTTTTTCTTACTTTTTTGTAGCTCGGGAAACATGTATGAGTCTGTCCTAACAGACACTGGCCTAGCCTAAATTTAAAAATAAAATTCACCAATATAAAAATATATGTTCAGATGTCCGTCGGCCAACGGGCCAAGCTGACCATCTCTCCAGATCTTGGCTACGGAAGCAAGGCGTCGTCGGCGGAACCATTCCAGGCAACGCTACTTTGATCTTCGACGTGGAACTGTTGGCTGTGAAGTAGATCAAGAAAGGAGTTTGAGCTAATTTATTGATGGCCTCTGGAGCTAATGTTAGAACACAACCCCAAATACACTCATCACCCTTTGCTTTTTTATTTACACTGATGATAATTATTTGCTTAGTAATTCAATTTATCTATCAAATTCTCCCATTGTTTCTTTACTTAGACACAACAACAACAAATACAATACACACTTTTTGTTTTGTCTGTAAAATAAAAAAGTTTTTAAACTATTTTTCACTCAGCTTGAAATGATGGGATTTAACAAAAAAAAAGCTTTGTTGGATTTTGGCCAAAAAAGTGAAGAAACAATGCAAATGTTATACGAGCAAACCTCCGGGATCAAAATGCATTAGGCGTTTAAATTCGGCTATCTGAATATATTTGATAGGTACCACAGGCGCCTATCGGCGCCTCTATTGTATTTTGAAATTTGAAGGGATTTGTGTGCTAATCCATCACATATAACCATTGATAAACATTTCCTAGTACCACTTCCCCTATTGGCTATTCTCTTCCTGTGCACACCTTTCTGCATACAAACTTACTCCTCCTCGGGTACTTTCCTGAACGCTTTGGGGGTTTCCAGGTAGTTCAGGCTCTATCTTGGTTGTTCAGATACTTTCCTGGTGATTCGGGCCGATCGGACTGGAATTCTGATCCGCCCAATCGAATTTTCGCGAAAAGTTTACCCCCTTTAGTAAACCCCAAAAACCAACTTTCAGGGGCTTCTGGCCACTCTGGGCGGGATTTTCAGCGATCCAAGTCATTTTTGACTATAAAATTTGGATTCTCGCAAAATTTACTGCAGTATCTCACCGAAAATTCAAATTTGACGGGGTAAATCAGTAATTTGACGGGGTAAAACAATTAGAGCCTATAAAAAATGTCCAGTACGAAACCTGCACCGGCTACGGCGCTGGCACCGCCGATGCCGAAAATTTGAAGGCTGGTGCCCGGTGCGGGTGCCGAAATACCGAAATTTACAGCACTTGCAGCAAGTGGTAGTAATTAGAAGTGCTAATTTCGAAAATGTTCCATTCCCTTCTTATTGATTTCATCCATGATGTGCGAAATTTATTTAAAAATATACTTGTATTATACAGTTCACAAAAATCTCAACGAGGATAATTTCGTAAATGCCAAAAAATCTTAATCATTATAATTTATTTGGCTCTCGCCTGCTTGAATTTAGACATTCTTTTGGCTCCTTTTGGCATTTCTTTGCTAGTTTGGTTCTCATCTAGCTGATCTTCGATTCTCTCCACTATTTCGTCTTTGATGGTCTGCAAAAAATATTTAGTTAAAGGGACAATAAGTGTCGTTTAATCGATTCAAGCGTCAAACTCAGCGTTTTTAAGGCGGAAAGGGCTACAACTATTTTTCGTATGTTGGTAATATTTTGCGGTGAAGAGTTAAAATTCTAACTTTGTATACTCTTTACATATTGTTTCAGCTATGCTAGCTATAAACAACGAGTTTTGCTGGTCTTTTATGGTCGACGATAATTTTAACTGGATTCAAAGATAAGGCCGATTTGTGGAACAAATGATATGGTAAAGAGTAGAAAAAGTAAGAATTTAAACTCTTTACCGTAATGTAGTCAATTTTTTCTGCTACAAGGACAAGCTACGTGACGATTTAGTGCCAGAAATAATTTATTTAATGCTAGGAACTATAGATTTGGAAGCGTAAACTAGTCGTAGCCTTTTTTATATTATGATATTTTTACATTGTTGTAAAAATCGTATATTTTGTAGTTAGGGAAACACGTTTGAGCCCGTCCTAACATACCCTGGCCTAACCTGTCGAAGCACAAAGAGTGCTTTGACAGTCGAAGAATCTTACTAATTTTTTTGTTTTTCGAATTCGAAAGTCGGTTTGTATTGTATTAATGGCTGTTTTCGATAGACGTTTTCTAGACAATAAATAATTATTTGAGCGATTCTACGAGAAAGCAGAAATTTCTTCATGAAACGTTATTTTATTATTGTCAAGGCTTCCTTATAAAAACCGAATTGGTACAAAAAACAAGTTTTGGAGCATGAAAAACATTTAATTTTTTGCACTCAGTGGACGACCACTTGGTATTTGGAACTAATGTTGGTTCGCAGAAAAACATTTCAAATAACCGGGATGCTTTAAAGACAAAAATGTGGCAATACAATTGGATCGAAAAAGCTTGGTGAACTGGCCGCGTGGCCAACTGGCTGTACACTAAAAATCGGTTAACTCTTCCGATCTGGAAATATCGAGCAGCGTTGGTCTCGACTAGTCAATGGTTCGAAATTTTGAAAAATTTTTAGATGCAAAAGAGAAAAATGCAAAAAGTGCAAACGAAAAATAATTTTTCAGTATTTTTGGGGCAAAAAATCTGCTTGTTTTCAGAGCCCTGTACTTTAGAAAACCGATAAATTATTCTGCTAATTTGTCCAACTATAAATAGTCAAATAAAAATACCTCTTTAGAAACAGGCACAATTTTTTCACTCCTCTATCGTCCATCTTTTTAACTGCTTCGTTGTCAACTGGAGACAAGATATCTTTGTTTTTTAAAATAGGCTTCTGAAAATTTATTAGTACAACTTAATATCAAAAACATCTAACTACTACCACCACTTCAACCTTAGGAGAATTACTGGTCATGGTAGCTTCTTGCTCAATTTCCTTTGTGAACTGGACTTTCTTTTTAGCGTTTGTTTTCACTTCTTGCTCTTGTTCATCCACTTCGGAAATGTCAGATAGGGACTCTTCCTCTGCGTCTTCCTCTTCCACGGCCAGTTCCTTCATTATTTTCATGAAGGAATTAAAATCCTTAAGTTAACTTGGTAATAGAGCAATATAGGCAATGTTTTAACAATTTAACTCATATTTTCCAGTGACTTTGATCCCAGTTAAATTCCATTGTTTTTGGAAAACGTTGAAAAAAAAATCCTTAAAGGGCCATGGCCACGCGTTCTGGATTGTCCGCGCCAATTCAAAAATTTTCGCCTAATGATTGAACTTCTGTACGATTTATCAATTTGATTTCTAACAAAAACAAGGCCTAAGATTTAATTTTAGGTTTAGTTTTAAAACACCCGTACACAAGTTCAATGATTGGGCATTCAATGATTTTTTTTAATTGGCGGGGGACAACAGTGGACGTAGACGGGCATGGTCCTTTAACTTTATTAACTGTAGTACAGTCAGCATTTTACCAGAATATTTTACCTACTTTCAGTATACAACACGAAAAAGCTTTAATTTCTTATTATTATTTGATAGCTTTGATAGCAATAGCTACTATCCAGAATAATAGCAAGAAGCGCTACGTGATTTTTGTGGATTTGACCGATTTCTTCACTATAAAATTTTAAGTTTTAAATAGTGATCAAGTTGATTATGGTGATTTTATTAACCATGATCGACATGATCACATTAATAAAATGATTACTAATAGACGGTAACGGAATTATTATGAATATTATGATCAACATGTAAAAATATAAATAAATTTTTGATGAAAAAATCGGTGGACCACACCCCCCCCCCAGCCAAGTACATAATGTCCATATTTCGGCCAAAGAACTATTTCTTGTTATTACATAAGATTCTTCCAAAAGAAGGATAGATTACTAAAGATCCAAGCTTGTATGGCAGGCTACCAGTAGAAAACTCTATATGAAGTAAAGTTTATGATCTTTTAGTGAATTAAACTCTGTATAACGTAAAATTAACTTTTTTTGCCGGTCCCTTGAATTACGTTGTATAGAAACTTGACTGTATTTCTCATTTTATAGCTACGAAGTAATAACTATGGCCATAGTTATGAAGTGATATTTAAAAATATACGTTGAAAGCTAAACAAAATGGTGATAGCGAAGCAAACTGACCGATTCTAGTGAAATTAAATACCTTGTCTGAAACGCCTTCTGGTTTTTGTGAAATGGGCTGGTCGTCTTTCTTTGCTACTTTTTCTTCCAACTTTGGATTTTTGGTTGAGTCTGGGGAGTTAAGAGGAATGTAGGTTGAAACAGGCTTAGAAGCAGAAATTTTTTGAGTGATTTTTATACCGGACTTTACATCTTCTTTCAGCTCTTTTTCAAATTCTTCCGGCTTTTCAAAAGTCTTTGGTTTGTGTGCTATCCTTCTCCTACCTAAATATTTTTAAAATTTTATAAAAAATAAAAAATTATTTTGTTGTACGAGTGGATGATAAAAAATTACCCTTTGCTTCAACTGGTTTGTCCTCCACTTCACGTATATCTACTAGGCCTTTTTTGTTCTACAAAGATTATTATATTTTAATAAAAAATGAAGTCAAATTAACCAACCACAGAATTGAGCATCTCAAATCTTTTTTGCATGCCATTCTTTTGCTTCTCCAGGTTCTCCACCAATCTTTGCCTTTCTAAAACTCGAGTTAGGAATAATTTCACACATAGTTCTTTATAAGAATCATAGTTTTTGATGACAATGAGAATTTTGCAAATGCGCGCAAGATACTTTTTCACTAAAAAATTATACTTTTAAGTCTATTTATGATGAATGATCAAAGAGGATAGACTTGAGATGCAGATCGAATCCGTGACAAACTAACACAATCCTTTGCTGCTCTACAATTGATCTCCGGAGGCCAATTGAGTAGTTGTTTTCATTGATTAGTAATGCCCAACCAACTCTCTTACACAAAAATTACAACGTTCAAAAAAGTATATTTGGTGAAAAAACTGTCCCACACGATATTCGATTTGCTAAAATCTCATTGTCATGAATAAGTATAGGCTTTTAACTATATTTTATAATTTACTGGATACATTTGAAAATGACAATTTTTTGCAAACCTATCAATTTTGCCACCCACCTCCAATCATCCTGGTCAACATCTGTCTTCCCTGAAGCTTAGTTCTCTATAAAAGCAGGAATTACCACCGCTGTAAAGTTGAATTATATTTATTTGTATTCAAACCTTGACAAACAGATTGCACCCGATAAACACCATACACATGTCTCCACTGCCAGACTCCAGTTCTTGTTTGGCTTCGTTATAAACTTCCAGTTCATGCTTTTTCTCAGATATCAAATGGTCCACATTCTGAATGGCCTGAATACACAGGGTTAACAGAAAAGGTAGGATGGAGAAATGGCAGGACATGACTTACAACTATGGTTTGCTGGAGGTAGAGAGCAGTGGAGTCCGACTGAGTGGCGGGACCATAAGATGTATTGTTGGTATCTGTACTGGAACAAGCTTGGCTGGACTCTATCTTAGAAGTCATCGAGAAAGGACTGAATAAAGCTAAAATTTAGACTTTTGTAAAAGCTGTCAAATTAACTTAAGATTGGACTGATTAAAAATCGAAATTCTACAATAAACAAGTCTCATAGTCAATTTTTTAAAAATAAACACAAATATTACAGAAAATGTATGGGTCATGACATGATAAATTAATAACAAACATTATGTTGCGCACAATATGTTGCACAATATGTATCTAATCTATTGAATTTGAATGTTTGGCAGCGAGTGGCAATGTGTTTCTAATGAGAAATAAAAAGAAATAAAGTCCCGTACAAACAAAAGGTTTAACAAGAGGGTTTTGTTATACCGAGGACGTGAGAAATTATTTTTTAATAGCTGGCCAATTAGGTACATTTAATCGAAGCACGAAGACACATCGCAAGCAGGACATTTATCAAAGAATGTTACTTGTCCAGTTTACTATGTACCTTTTTTATTTGATTCGGACTTCTGTTCAATGAAATTCTTTGCAACCGACAAGAAAGCTACTTCCAGTTTGTGCAAAAAAATAAAAACTTTAATACAGTCTGCTCTCGATATAACATCGCTCTTGATATAACACCGCCAATCGACGGTCCCGGAAAATATATTTTCTCGAGAGTGGACCGTATTTTGAAACAAATTGTCATAGACTCAATTTTTCAAAATTGAAAACTATTTTTTTCAAATTTAATCTTCTCTTGGTATTCACTGACCTCCTTGTTGCTCTTGCCTCGGGTACCTTCTCTTTTTGTTCTTTTTTTCAGCCTTCGGTTAAGTCATCCAAAAGAATCTAAGACGAACATGCGTGCTGGTATTGTGAAATGGCGTAACTGCTTTTTGTCTTTATCTTTTTTCTTTCATTCGTTTTTCTCAGCCTTCGGTTTTTTGGACTTCAGTTTATAACATGTCGCAGGCAAGAGAAATGTGCACTAGTTAAGAATGGGTAGCAATTTTTTGCTTTGGTTCCCTCTGTTGTTTTTTCGGAATTAAAAAAGTTCGTCTTGGTGCGCTCTGTTCTTGTTTTTTTCTAAAAATTTGCTTTTTTGTGTTTTAGAGCTTGGCTTATTCTATAACTTATTGTTTTCCAACCAGGTCATCATATTGGATTATACAACCCTGATAGAAATGTATTATCAAGCAACTAAAAATCTAGATTTTCTACAGAAATCTTTTTTGTCGTAAAGATAATAATTAATTTTTTTGTAAGCTTAGAACTTAAAAAGAACTTTTATTTGCAAAGAAACACAATAATGATTTGAAAAATAGTTAAAACGAAAATAAGGACAATTTTTCCAATGTACAATTAAAGTCGGTTAAGTAGTGCCGGAACACAAAAACATACAAAAAATACTATTTACAATGAGAATGAGACCTTGCCTGAGATGATGAAAGAAGAAACAATTTTTATCAATCTGGTAAGTCTAGACTAAACACCTCAACATCAATTCTCGGTTGAGTTGTGCCGGAGCTCCCAACATAGCTATAATTTGGAACATTAAAGTGAAATTTTCGCATATATTTTACTTCAAGGACCATTGCCGTCTACGGCATCACCATTTTGCTCCAAAAATTTACGAAACGTCTTTTGAATACTTTTTTTTGCAAATTTAAATTGTTGAATTATACGAAGCAAATCTTGCAGTGGAGGTATTCTAACTACTACGGTCTGGCAATGTCAAGCAACATTGGGCTCGATTATTTCAAGGTTCCGAATTTTAGGAAGATTGTAATTGAGGCAAAAATTATCAGAAACATATTTTCAGGGTAATTTAGCTGTCTCTCGCCAGTACAAAAAGTCAAAATTGCCATGCACGTAGACTGCAATAGTTCCGCATAACATTATAAAGTTGAAATACATCCCCCTGTCCCCCAGGGGTCCTATCCTTGAACATTTGTTAAATCTCTAATAATGCGAAAAAACGGACTTTTCACGCATTTAGGCTTAATCAAGGGCAGTTCAGTGCGCGTTAGGACAGCCTCGAAAACCTTTCTTTTTTTAATCGATGGGGGTGGTGGTTTGTTTTTGATTTGTGCACTTAAGAGTCTCACTTCAAGGGCTGCACTTAATATGCTGTCCAATGGTCTTTTTAAAAATATTAAATATTAAGAAAGCCAAACCTTTAGAGTTGTCCACAAGTAGACGTTGTCCTGGCATTAGCTGAATGGTGTGAGTGGTCTCTGAGCAAATGCGGCCAAACTTCTGCAAGCTTTCATAAAGTTTCTCTACTGGTTCTACGATCATTGAGCTGGACCGAGCTACGTTATTGAAAACTCCCTGGAATAAGAAAAAATTTACTTACATAAATAAACATATTTTTTTTCATTTAGAATTATAAGTTTTATAAGGTTAGCTACATTTTTTACGTAAAGCTTTTTTAACTGTACTATAGTCAACTGTAGTGCAATTAATAATGACAGAGTTAATCTCCCTAATTTATGCTACCATTAAATGTATAGAGGTTTTTTTTCTCAAAAAACTAAATTTTTATAATTTTTAAATTAACTAACTGGGACAATTTTTCCATCTTTGATTTGACAAACAGGATGTTGCGATCGAAACAATCCTCAGAGTACTCCAGCATACACTGAGCAAGAAATTCAAATTGAGCAGGATGTCTTTTGAAGAGCAAAGCAAGAGCTCTGAAAAAGGAAGGTAAAGCAAAAGTAGGGAAATTTATCAAAAAAACATACTGGGTAGTATCTACGACGAAAAGTTGAGCTGATCTACCATTCAAAGACTCGACTGCACAAACGGCGGGAAGTTTTTGCATGTGAGGCCAAATAGTACCAGATTCCTGAGCTGTCCCTCGCCAGTAAAACTGTCCGACTACGTGCTTGGCATCAATAGGACTTGCTTGAACAACAGAACATGTTTGGCCGTTGAGTGGAGCTGATTCGGGAACTGATTCAGAGCTCTGGAGAGTGACTAGAGGTAGTTTGGAATAAGCATGGAATGAGATCGAGTTGGAGATGACTTTGAGGGGGTGGGTAGACGATTGCACGTTTTCACGCAGAAAGTCAGAAGAGTAACTGGAAAAAGTAAAGTTATTATAATTTGTTGACTCGACAATTGTAAAATTGTTGTTAAAGACAATAAAGATCACTAACAAATTCCTAGTATTTAGTAAATGTCGCGAAAATTCCGATTTTGAAGATTTTTTTCCTAAATCCTTTTACGTTGCCATAAAGGCATGCGCCTCTCTTTTTAACGGACTTTTACTTTTTATATAATCAGATATAATCAGTTAAACCGAAGGCTGAAAAAAGGAACAAAAGAGAGAAGATACCTAAGGCCAGAGCGAAGGATGACAGCATCAACAGAGAAGAGAGCCAGAATTTTTTATATAATCAGTTTATATAATCGGTCGCCGGTCTTTATAATAGTTTTAAAGGATTTGGGATAAATGATCGGCGAATTCGGAATCCTTGCGATATTTCGAACGAGACCAACCAAAGACAACTGGCAATAGATTTAAAAAATCAAAGTAAAAGAAAGGTTAGATCTTAGGTGCAGACAAACTTGAGCGTTTGTGAGACACGAGAATCGAGACCATATAAAAGTTGCACAAATTAACCTACTTTGTAGCACTGAAAGGCGGCCAGACCAAATTTAAGGCATTCCTAGAGCAATTGACTGCTTCTGGTTTTGCGTTTAGGTCTAGATGTACCAAACTAAAAAGCAAAAATTTAAAATTCATAGCACAACTAACAAAAAAATTCTTGATCCTACCTTGGCCTTTTCAAACTGTTATCCCTCAACCACAAATAATTAAATGATGCCATAAGACCATCCTCCCACTCCACTTGAACACACTTCGACATCTTCTGAGCTTGTTTCAAGCCCCACATAATTACTAATAATCAGTAGCAGTGAAAATAGTAATACCAGCGGTAAGAATCGGGAAATCCTTGCTTTTGTAGGTTATATACATTTATTCCTCCCTCTGCACCAACCAAGGCCAGCCCACTAGTGGGGAAACACCACCCATCAGGCAGGTAGTCAGACACATAGGGGAATTCCTCCACTAATTGATCGCCTTCTTTTTCTAAATGATAATCATGTGTGCTTGAATAGAGCTTTCGTTGAAATAGAGTGCACAGTTTATTCACGTTTTGCTGCTGCTTTCTCCTCTTTTTTTCGGCGCTTTGTTTTGGCTTGTGTGTATATTTCTTCTTTGTTTTGCTACTGCATTGATAGCCAAAGTGCATTGGCTAAGTTCCATTGCTTGGTAATAATAATGTGACTACTACTATCATCGATGTTGTTGTTTTTTGTTGGCTACTGCTGACAGTTATACTATGAACTTGTTTTTTTACTTTTTTTCTTTCGATTGAATGTGTTCTTTATTCCCACCAAGATGAAAGAAAAGAACTAAAATGCTCTATAGTTTTTAATAACCAACTGTGACATAGTTAACAAAAAATTGTTAGTTATGAGACAAGGTATAAGCACAAACAAAGCACTATCTGACCTCGCTGACCAGTCTGATAATCAGCTATGACATAGTTAGCGGTACTGATGCACCGTAACTCACCATTTTCGATTATTGTATTTTTAATTATTTAGAAAACAATTTAAGAAAACAAAATGCAATCCTAGTTCTCAAACGTTTATCTAGTTTATCGAGTGCCAGAAATATACGTGCTGAAATATGCCTTCATTCACAGCTTTCAGAAAAACTCTTTATTGTAACTAGCCAGTTGGCTTCTTGCAGCATGGTCAGCTCGACTGTCTAAAATCAGAGAGATTACCTGGTAAATTAGGTCTGCTTTCATGTGGCCATGTTCAAATTTTGATAAATAACATTGAATACTTTGCAAAAAAATAATGAATTGTGCAATGCTTTGGGCAGGCAAATATTGACAGGGTAAATTAGGTTTTGTATGTTTATACTGCTCTCAAAAATATATGCATTAGTTTTATCTGTTTTTGTGTCGTGTGATTAGGTAAACGGAATGCGAGCCTAAATTAGGATGTACTGAATTTTCCCTGCGCCGGCTGTGCCTTATTTCAAAACAATTCCTCATGCTCACGATCGAAGTGCAGACCTGGCTCATCCTCACAAAAAGAAGGCAAACGGCGTCAAATGAGGCAAATCTCGTGGCCATGCAAAAGGAGAATTTGGGATTCTACGGCTTATCCATAACAGCGGTAAATACTCATGCTGCCACACTTTTGCTTTCTTTAATGAGCCATTCGACGCACTTTGCCTTTTCTGGAGATGTGTAAAAAATAAACTTTCAACTGAACACGTTTTTAAAACAGAAACGGCAACAACCATAAACCGCTTTGGTACCAATTGGTTTCCTAACAATGAAAGGTCTCGTCAAAATATTAAAAATTAAAAAGTTTATAACCAATATAAACTCGCTAAAAATTTAAAAAAATATGTGAAAGAAAAAAACCAATTTTTATATTTATAGATAATTTTTTGCTGGACTACCATGATTTTTCACAATAAATTTAAAAAAATATGTGAAAGAAAAAACCAATTTTATATATTTATAGATAATTTTTTGCTGGACTACCATGATTTTTCACAATAAATTTAAAAAAAACTTAGCAAAACAAAAATATAGACTTGTATTTTGGTACTTTACAAAAGAAACCACCTCTGAGCGAGGACACATTAAACTAAATTGTCGTTTTTATCTAATTATGTTTCATTGAAATATAAGCATGTATTGCCAGCCAGCCGACATGTGCTCAACATGTGTTATGTGAAAACTACACATGGCGAGAGTAACTGCTCTATCTTCTATCACTGAGGCAAGAAAATCACAGCTGGGATCGCCGCCAATTGAAATTGCCCATACCCACAATAAGTCACTTGATTTTTTGCTCCTTTACGTCTATAGCAGAATTCATTGAAATGAGTTGCGATAGAAAAAATGAAATGTCAGCAAATAATAAAAGAAAGAAAAAAAAGAAGCAAGATCACTGCCTATTGATTCGTAGTTTTAATCAGCAAAAATTTAATATACGTAAAAAACTAATTTGGCAAAAAGGTAAATAGAAACAGTTTTGGAGATTTAGAGAATTTGGAGCTTTAGAGTTTTAGAGAGACGATTTTTTGCATTTTGTAGAGAAAAACTGTTACGAATGGGCAAAACAATCGGCTGGATATGGGTATAAATGTTCGTACATGGCATGAGTGAAGTTAACAGACCGTATTGACTTTAGTGTATCAGACGTAGCCCAAACGTCTATCTTGCAGAAAAATGTAATCATACCTATTTTTTTAAACCAATTTTGTAAAGGGCATTCGGCCCTACAAAATAATTATGAACATGTATAATGAAAAGCTTGTTTAAAAAGCAGAAAAAAATCTAAAATAGTGACCAAAGCATCCTACTGCTTTGAAGCTTTGAATTTCTTTCGAATCTATTTTTTTCACACTGGGCCATATTTGAAGGAAAAAGTTAAAAAAGACTTGCACGATTCCCTTGGCAGCCGTTGCCGCCTGACTTGACGCCTGCAATTTTTCGGGGACTGGATAATAGGGTGGTTCCAATGGATGCCGGAAGTCGGATGTTGAAGTCTTTGAGGTGCCGTAGCTCTACGAGTTTTCGATATTTTTACATCCTGTTAAGTGATTTTATCTATTCTCAAGTCTTTCTTGAAAAATAATAGCTCTCCAATAGTTGGACAAGAAAAATAAAAGTTTAAAATCGGACTACCGGCATCCGAATTCCTATCTCTGACTTCGACATCCATTGGAGCCGAGCTATAGTAAACAAAGAGTCGTATCCACTGGTATATTTATTGGTGCACCATGGTGACATGGGAACAGGGATACAATCTGGAGAAATAATATGAGAACTTGATATTAGAGAAACTGGAGATTCTTTGGATTCCTCTTTCGCCACAGTGGCAGCAGGCACAACTGGAGAGCCGCCGAACTTGACTTCTGATCATGAGACCAAAGGCTGAAAATTGGACGAGACTTTTTCCCATTCACCTATGGCAGGCACCTATAGACCACCAGCTGGAGACATACTTTCGTATTGCAATTGGCACTATGAAAGACCAAGTCCACTGAACGCAGTCTGTTAGTCTTGAATAAGAACAAAAGCAGAAAATCATCGGAGCCATCCAAGAACATATATAGTCCAGCATGCAATCAACAGCTATAGGTGACGTGTTTGAAGATAAAATCCAGGACAGAATTATTAATTCATGGTATTATTTTTTGTAGTCATTATTTCACTTGTGTGTTGAATTGTTTTATGACGCGGTTCCCAATTCGAAGCTAAATTCATTAGTATATCGATCTAAAACGATCTCTTTTAGCTTTCGAATTTCTTAGCTTACCAAAAAGTCAATTCCTTATTGGAACAAAGTCCACACCGTATGTTTTCTCTAACCTTCTTTCTGTCTCTGTTCAACAAATAAAGTGTGAGCAAAAAGGATGGAAACCCCCTTTCTCTCGATAATAATAATACAAACACATGTGGCATCCATCACAGTCGGTTTCGTTGATAAAGGAGAAGCAAAGTGCGAAATGGTTTCAATGAAACATAACTAAATCTTCTTCTCTGTTTATAGTTAGTTGGGGTCGGGAAACCCTAGTTCTTTGGAGAATTCCCTTTGATATAAACAACACCCAGATAAAGCTGATTGTCTTGTGATCATATTTTTACAAAAAATTATCTAAGCTATCTGTATCATTGTCTAGAGATAAGAAAAAAAAGTGATCGATGCAGTTTTCTTGCAAAAAGGCAAGACATCAAAGAATGCAGCACACAGCCTGTATATTTTAATTAATAGTAGACAGGTAGTGGAGAGCACACAGAGAACGTCACAAAACATCAATTAGAACGGTTAATAGATAATTTCGAAGTTGAAAAGCTGTTTAATCGAAAGAACTGTGATCAGTAATGTGTAGTTATTGCTAAGACTACATTCACACCTCTTGTTTGACATAACCGTGTTTGATGCGTTGGCAAAAAATCTCGTCGAAATTATTTTTCCGGCAAAATTATGGGCAAATATGAGTGTCGAACACGGTTTTAATTTTTTGGAGATTTTGCTGATAAATTTGAGAAAACTACAGAGTGAGTTGTAAAAACTTACGAACATTTTCTTATGCTATAAAAATACTTTCGAATAATTTTATGTTGAAATTTTGAATTTGAACTTGTTTAAAATATTTTGAGCCATCGACAGCTGGGCATCGCACGGGGTAGCCAATTTGCTTTTAATAATAGTCGCAGATTTATATTGGATTATCCATAAAAATTAGCTTTGAAAAGCAAATAAAAGGTAATTCAAAATAAATTTTTTGACAATTCAATTCATTTGACACTTCGATTTTTTCAAATTATACGAGCGGGATAAAAAAATAAATATTTTTTTAATTGAAATTTTATTAGTTTATGATTTTTTATATATAGTATTGTTTAAAGTTGCAAAAAAATCAAAAAACAATCTTTTCAAACGATTGAAAACCAAAATCGTTTTAAATTTTTGTTTACTAATATAAGTACATTCTATAAGTTGACATAATTATCTATTGAATGTCTATGATTACTGTTGTTGGGAATGACCATGAAAAAAGCCAATGGCTTCTACTTCTGACTTATACAATAATATCTTCATTTCATTCCTGATCCGTTGGGCAACCTCTGAAGAATAATTGGAAATGCGTTTTAAGGTGGTCTCCACATAGGCACCTAAATAATAAATTGTGGTTATTAGTGGGGTGAAGTTTTCAAATTTTCACAGATTTAGTCAAAGGCGTTTGGTGGCAATTAGTTATGTGTTTTGATTTGGCAAAGATTTCAGACGGAACTTGCCATTGACAACACGCCCTCCCTCCTAATCAACTTTCTTTTTTAAATGTACCTAAACACCCAGTATCAATTTAAGGTCCCCTGAGAAGCTCAAACGAGGCATTTTTTGAGTTTCGGTCCATTGTATTTTTATTTTTCTAAATCCTACCAAATCCATCAAAATTTTTCACACCGTCATTCAGATTGGGAATTTTGAATTATCGCTCAGCTTTCTTTTTCTATCTTTTTGGCTTACTGAAGAATCAGAACTAGAAGGAGGTGAGGGCTGCTTTTCATGTACTAATGTGGATTTGGTGTCGGAGTAGTCAGCTGAGAATCGCTGGATACAGGCTTAATTGTTGCTCGTTTAGCATTCTTGAGTTTGTAGCTGGCCACTTTGGTCTGACGCAATCGTCGAAGAGCAGAGCCCGAGGGCAAAACAGTGTTAGCGTCAGAAATTTTGCAGAAATTCTCATCAAGCAGAGGAGATACTTTGGGAGCGGGCTTAGTAGAAGCTCTGTAATAATGTCAAGTGTAAGGTTATATTACTTTTGTCTACTTATAAGCATATCGAATAGAAAAAACTGAAAAAAAGAAAAAAATACCCCACCCAACGATTTCCCTTTAACAAATTTAGTAAAAAGTACCCTAATATATGTCCAGACCCCGGATAAAGTGCGTAATGGCTTGTTCAGAAACTCGGAGTTGGAGTTGGCGTTAGAGTCGGAGTTGGAATATTTGGCATCGTGAACACACTTTACTCCAACTCCGACGCCAACTCCGACTCCAACTCCAACGTCTTCACGAAGTCGGAGTTGTAGTATCTCTGAATAGTGAAGACCTTTTATGCCGGAAATCGGTACATTTCGCCCGTCTATGAGCTATTAGTGGCGGAAGCCTGGCAACTATGAGTCTGAACGATCAAGAAGCTTGAAAAATAATAATTCTTTGGCGATAAACGCGCTTACCAATCAGAGGTACTCCAACTTCAACTCCGACTTCATGAATACGTTGGAGTTGGAGTATTTTGCATCGTGAACACCCCTTACTCCAACTCCGACGCCAACGCCAATTCCGACTCCAACTCCGGAAGACAATTAGTCACAGCTTCCATATGCTAACCTACCCCTGAGCCTAAGGGCTAAGCCTAGCTTTTTTCTAATATTGGTTCATCAAAAAAAATTATCTGAATTTTTTTTTCAAATTGTGTTTAGTTTTTGCTTTTACTAAATATTTATTTTATATTCACACCGAAAGCATGTATTATTGTTTTGTTCACTGGGTGGCACAAAGTGGTAGTACCTAGGTATCCAGGCCGTGGTACCCATTTATATCCAAATTACTAGATTGGGGTTATCGGTGGTGATACACATATCCTGCTACAACGGTGGTATTACTCAGCTGGCTCTAGGTAGGTACTTCTTCGGAATACCCTGTGCACTTAGAAATTTTTCGAGATTTAAAAATTTTATACATTTTTCAAATATAAAAATGACCTCAAACATATTTTTACACTCTGATAGCCGAGTGCAGTAAGTGCCCGAATCGACTGAGAATTTCTCGCTAAAGACGATAGTAACATTTTTTTGAAAAAGTTGGTATTTGCGGGTTATTTGCCCCTCTTTCACTTTCACATTTGAATTCCTTTCGAGACAAAAAACATTTGAATTCGAGCACGTTTACAAGCTTAACGTTTAAATTAATGTTGTCTCGAACGGAATTCAAACTTCGAAAATGATTCTTTTATGTTTCAATAATTTTACAAGAAAATCGACTATGCTGAGCACGAATCCGGTGTCAGAATCAAAGGTTTGCTTAAAAATTTGAATTTTGACAAAATTTAAAGCATGGAGTTTTTGTATTTGCCATGTTTCATACAACATTTTGGGAACTGCTATACTCCTTTTTTCAAATTTATTTTATATTTCGTAGCATAAAAATAAAGAGCTATCTCCTGGTACATTTTTTTGTCACGGTACTGGCTTAGAATAATTCAGTACAGGGCAATTTTCGACGAAAAATCCTTGATGCTGAAGTAGGCTCTTTTACATTAAATGCTGATAATCCTAATAAAAAAAATTAACACCGCAAATGTTAATACACCATCAGAAAGCTCACCTCCTTGGCTATCTAAAAGTATATAAGGAGCTGGGATGTGAGTAAAAAGTAACCTCCATGCAGAGTAAAATACGGTACGTGACAATTCCCTGCCGCGCCAATTCTCTGCCGGAGCCAATTCCCTGCCGGAGACAATCCTCTGCTGGGAAAATAAAAGTAGTAATAGTAAAACCATATAGAATCAATATCCCAACTAAACAAATTGCATCTTTATTGAGAACCAACCAACGAGGTACTACTTTAGTTTAGGACCCCGTTTTAAAAAAACATATTTTTAGGCTTGAGTATAGAATCCCCCCACGGGGAGTGATCAGATCGAGAAGTAACACCATATTCGTGTTTCTCGACCCCGATTTCATCAGAAAGCCGGCTGTTTTTTTAATTCTGATAAAAAAAATTTCGATCCACAGGGGGGTATCATGGGTTTTTAGTCAAAATTTGAAAAATTTGAATTAGCGCCTTCTGAATTTTAGAGGGATTAAGGGCTGTATAGGGAGGGGAAGGGAATAAAAGGGGGCCACTAATCATACAGGGGCCACTAACAAGAAGATGTTGAACATAGTTTTGGATACTGGGGCCTACCGCATAAATAAACTCTGGTATGCATGCTTTTTCATGCATCCAGAAGTAACACTTTACTTGGCACACCCCCCAAACCGCCACCCCCCCCCCCCCCCACGGCTGACCCACTTTCGAGGTGGATTTTTAATAACCGATTGCATATTCGTGTTTCTCGGCCCGGATTTTTACGGGAAATGATCATCAGATTCTGTGAAAGTGAAAAGAAATTTTTTGGGATTTGCCTTGGTCCCCCAAGGTAAAATTTTAGAAAAATTAAAAAAAAAATATTTTTTTAATTGGCGCCTTTTGAATTTTAAAGGGATTAAGGGCTGTATTGGGAGGGAAGGGAATAAAAGGGGCCACTAATCACACATGGCCCCTAACAAGAAGATGTTGAACATAGTTTTGAATACTGGGGCCTACTGCATAAATAAACTCTGGTATGCATGCTTTTTCATGCATCCAGAGTCACTTTCGAGTGATTTGTGTCTAAGGTATGTGGGTGTGCGCATCTCAACTCCAAGCCCCCAAGCCCCTGCGCCCCGAAGGGGGCTTGAGAGTTAGAGATGCGCGCACGCACTTACCTTAGACATGATTCCGAGAAGTACTCTTGACCATAAAATGCATATAGAGTATCTTTTTGCCTCGGCCCAGTTGAAAAACATGGTGAGGCAGTCGAAGAATATAGATATTCAAATTTATAATGTTCTGCCATAAAAGTGGCCCCTTTTATTCCCTTCCACTCTCAATACAGCCCTTATTCCCTTTAAAATTCAAAAGGCGGCAATTTAAATTTTTCAAATTTTGACTAAAAAACCATGATAAACCCCCCCCCTGTGGTTCGAATTTTTATTTTGAGAACCGAAAAACAGCCGGCTTTCTCATGAAATCGGGGTCGAGAAACACGAATATGAGGTTATCTCCTCGATCTGATGACTCATCGGGGGGGGGGGGGATTCTATACTGCAACCTATTTTTTAACGGGCACCGAAAACACTCGCCAAATATTCTGTCTGTTTCAGTCCATTGGCCGATTCCTTGGAGAGATGAAGAAGGCTCAGAAACTCAGTGACTGCACCTACGAACAATTCATCCGAGGCCAGCCAGTGCCGAAGAAGAGGAGGGTCTATTTGGAAGTGGACAAGATGGTTGTTGGAGCTCTTGAGCTCTTGGTGGAGCTCTTTGATCGAAGAAACTTGCTGGAATATCTTTACAACCTAGCTCACAACTTCATTGGATATCAGTAGTAAGTGGAAATGCTATATCGTATTGCTTTGTTTTTGTTTAAGGAGTTGTTTGTCATTATTGTTCGACTTAGTTCTCAGTAAAGATGCAAGTTGAGAAATTGATTGGATATGGTTTTACTAGTACATTCTCCCGGCAGGGAATTGTCATGGCAGGGAGTTGTCCGGCAGGGAATTGGCGCGGCAGGGAATTGTCCGTCGACGAGTAAAATATGCTAGACAAACGCGGATTCAGGACCTTCCCGAGTACCCAACTTCCGACGTCCATTTCTCGAAGATAGACTATGTACGCACCAAATCTGATGACGCCATCTTGTTCAGCGTATTTTAGACAGGTTATCCAGCAGAAAACATCAATTCCCAAATTTGCGACTTTCCGACCCAAAGTCCAGTCTCTCAAGATGTGACTTTGCTATCAATTATCACACGCGACAAAAACATTTGAAATTTTAAAAATTGCATTTGAATAATTTTTGTTTCGAGCGACATTTAGTTTTTAAGTCAGCTTTTAAGCCATTTCATTCCCGAATCAATCCAGAAAACAGGTTTTGGAACCTGAAAACAGTGAAAAAAAATTCGCTCCAAGTGGATGACCACTTGACTTGGTTGGTTCAGACTAAAAAATTTAAATTCCCGCAAAAGTTTTGTTTGGAGTAGTTTTAGATGGTTTCGGGTGATTTTGGTTGGTTTTGGGTGTGTTGGGAGCTTTTATCTGGTTTTAGATGTTTGGGGGGCTTGATGTGGTTTCGAGCGGTTTGGGGCTGTTCGGACACAATCTAAAAATTTTCGAAAAAAAAACAAGAGGACCAAGGCAATTATTAAATGAAAAAAATTGCACCATCCCAGACAGCCACCTGGCATATATATCCACCTGCCTGGCATACCTACCGATCCACCGGGCATGCTATATCAGTAAAAGAGGAGAGCTTATGCAAGATTCACGAAAAATAATTTTTTTGCAAAAAAAACAACAGGTGGTATCTTTGGCATAAGGTATCTTCTGTCTTTTGTTACTTTTTTTCAGCCTTCGGTTTAAATGTTTAAATGGGGGGGGGACCAACTCAAAAATAAAATGAAAATAGTCACTGAAACGATAACGCACCAAAAAATTAATAAAGAAACCTAATGAAGAAAAATAATAGAATTGCTTAGTCAGAGAACTTCAGAAAAGCAACGTTCGCGTTACGAAAATGTTTGTTACGAAATCCGGCGTTACAAAACCATTTGTTACGAAATCAGTCCGTTACGAAATGGCGCGTTACGAAATGAGGTACAGCCAAACTTAACCTTTCTGTCGAATATCATATTCCGCTCGCGGCAAAAAAAAGAATCTGAAATTATAAAAAATCACATTTCAATAATTTTTGTTTCGAGCGGCATTTGAAATTTGACAGCAAGGTTAAGTTTTTAAGCCAGTTTTTTCAAGCAAATCAAGCATGCTGAACACGTATCCGATGTCAAAGATTTAGGTTTCCTCAAAAAATAAAAGTTTTACATCAAAGTCTTCTTTTAAATTTTTTATTGGTGTCAAAAGCGATAAAAAGACTAAAAAGCGATAAAATTTTATTTTTTCAACATTTGGCTTTAAAAATTCAAAAAAATTTTTTTTGGCTCAGGTTAAGGCTAAAATATTTTTTCGACAAGCTATCCCAACTCCCGAGTTAAATTTTGGCCGTGAGAACTGGGTGGAAAAACGATTTCTTATAACTTTAGTCCACGGATAGTGAAAAGACTAAAAAGACTAAAAGCGATAAAAAGGAATAAATTTTATCGCTTTTGACATCCATGAATTTTTTTGAGAGTCTTGCTGAAAACTTTACAGGCCAGTTTTTATTTCACCTAGAATCGTTTTTCGGTCCAGTCTTCCCGCATTTATTGGAAAAGAGCCGTTTAAAAGAGTAAATACGGTAGTTGACTCCATGGTAGTCGACTTTGACCAAGACAACTATCTTCTATATCGTTTATAAATCAAGTTATAGCTCAAAATAGTGAAATTTGTCAAAACACCAATCCTTGAAAAATAAAATAGAAAGTGTATAGAATGTACTCACTCAGCATCATCAAGAAATTTCAAATGCTGGTAGAACACCCAATTTGGCTCCTTGGCTACATCTTTGCTCTGTTTCTGACTTTTCTTCAGCAATTTTTTTCTTCGCAAATACTCTCCTTTGAGAAACCCTAAAAATTCCTTCTACTACTGTTTTTATAAATCCCCTATGAAATATGTGATTACCTATTTGGAAGCGAATCTGATCATCTAAAGAATACACATTAGGTATACAGTGTACTTTTCTACTTTCGCAAAGGTCGTTTATCAGAGTAAGTACGGTAACCCTTGTTTTAAAACACAAGAAGTTGGAAAAAGGACGCTGAGGCCAGAGCGAGCAATTGTTGGCACTTTTGCCGTTTACTCCCCACTTTGTTCAGGGTAAGCCACCGTACATAAGGACGGACTCAAAAAAGCCTGTAAACTACAAAAAAGTAAGAGAACCATAATTGAGCCACCCTGCAAGACTTATCTCTGAGCCCGGCACAAGATAAAACAACATGGGTACCAAGGCAATATAAAATGTGAGGGTGGGGAGATTAATAAGCGGGAAAAGTGCCCGATTTTTCGCGTTTTATTAAAATGAATTTCACTGTGTGCTGACTTCAAAACGTTGATACGATTTTTGTGTATTCTTTTAAAATCCAAGTCTAAAGAGTGACAGAAATTACCAAATTTGTTTTTCAGTTGTCTTTTATTTTGAAATTATAAGAAAAAATTGATTGAACCTACGTGTAAAATGGTTTTTAGCCTCATGCTTGTTAATAAATTCTGTGATCTTAGCAATTTCATGACTTCTCATGACAGGACTTCTGATAAAATCGTCATTTTCAGTGTTCCACAGCTTGGAATGCTTCTTGAATTCTTGGATTAATCGGATTTTATTCTCTGTCGTCCACTGACCGAGAGGCATTTTTAAACTGAAATCAATGAAAATTGTGGTATTTAAACAGAAAATATTTGCCGCTATTCCATTGTACCCCCCCCCCAAAAAACCAACTTTTTATATGCACTCAAAAACCATTTTTATGTAATAATTTTGCCATAAAAGGACCAGAAAAGCCATTTAAATAGGGTTCAAGGGCTGTATTGGGAGGGGAAGGGAATAACACAGGGGCCACTTTTTTGGCTGCTTTACCATGTTTTTCAACTCGGGCCGTGGCAAAAAGAGTTGAGAGTTAGAGATGCGCGCACGCACTTACCTTAGACATGATTCCGAGAAGTACACTTGATCATAAAATGCATATAGAGTCTATTTTTGCCACGGCCCGAGTTGAACTGAAGTGCGTGCGCGCATCTCTAACTCTCAAGCCCCTGCGCCCCTTCGGGGGCGCAGGGGGCTTGGGGGCTTGGAGTTGAGATGCGCACACCCACATACCTTAGACACAAATCACTCGAAAGTGACTCTGGATGCATGAAAAAGCATGCATACCAGAGATATTTATGCGGTAGGCCCAGTATTCAAAACTATGTTCATCATCTTCAATTTTTCTGCCGAAAAAGGTTTCCTCCCTTTTCCGGCCTTTGGCTGCGAGCCAGAGGCTCAGCCATCCAAAAATTCAGCCTTCACCTACACAGGGTTCTAGCTCAGACACAACCACCTCTGGACCCACCCGGATGGCCCTTGAGAGGATTTTGAGTACTTATGGATTTGGGTCCTCCACAAGTTGCTGGTTTGAGGGTGCCTTAACCCTTATTAATAAGTGGCCCGGTTTTGTCCCTTCCCCTCCCAATACAGCCCTTGAACCCTATTTAAATGGCTTTTCTGGTCCTTTTATGGCAAAATTATTACATAAAAATGGTTTTTGAGTGCATATAAAAAAGTTGGTTTTTGGGGGGGGTACAATGGAATAGTGCCAAATATTTTATGATTCAGTTATGAAAAAAGTTTGCTAAAAAGACAAAATACACTAATAGCTTGTGATTAAAAGGCTGTAGATGAGCAATTTCAGCATAGGAAATTCTGGTTGTCATTCAAAACTAGCAATAGCGATACCATTTTTCTATAATCAAAACAATTTGTTTGCCAATCAAACATTTTGAGTCAACACATCTTTATCGATATTTTGTTTAAATATTAAAATGGCTCAAACTGAAATTACCCACTAAATTTCTGAATTTCCCCACTAAATTAATTAATATGACCACTAAATTCAAATTTCCCTCAAAACACTGAATTTCACCACTAAATTTCTGAATTTCGTTCGCTACTAGCGCCGAAAATTATATTTCAGCAAAATACGGCATACATAGTGTCAAATTTGTAACCTACGACATCAATTTCTCTTAATTTTCCTAAAAACACTCTGAATAAAATGATGTCTGTAAAAATTTGCTTTTGTGAAAATTTAGTGGGGAAAATTAAGAAATTTAGTGGGGAAAATCAGAAATTTAGTGGGGAATTCATTGTTTTGAGGGAAATTTGAATTTAGTGGAGAAAGAATTCACATTGTTACAAAATGCATGTGGCGGAATATATTTTGGCGGAATGTATGCGGCGTAATATAAGACCATAACCCTTAAAATGAAGGTGAGATCGCGCCAAAGGAAGTATTTTTCTTAAACAATTAGTTATGTATCCAAGGCTCACAACTCAAAGTTTCAAAATAAAGTAAATTTTGCGAAATAAAGTACACTTGGTCATTTTAGTCAAAAATTGCCCTTATTCCAGAATATTTTGACGTAAAATCTTAAAATTTTTAAAAATTAGCTAAGACATTTTGTTGTTAGCTATATTTTGAAAGTGATCACTCTTTGCTACATTATAACTGTAAAGCTACAGTCTTCTTTTGTCAAATTGTTTGCATATGTGCTTGGAGCTGCTGCGCAATATGATACCCTATTATAACTTTAACTTATTATAACTTTAATGGACAGGGGGACCAAGGCATTTTTCAAGAAAAAACAACAGGGGGGACCAAGGCAGATTTTGGGGTACCATATTGCGCACCAGCACCTGCTCACATATAATTTCAACATTTTCCGGCGAGTTTCAAACAGTGTTTCGAATTTCGTGATTTTGTCGTACTAGTACTTCGTACCACCTAATTTAGGACCTCGTACTTCGTACTCGTACCGTGTTACGAAATGTGGTCGTACTAGTAATACAAGCAAAAAAATGCTCGTACTTGTATTTTGCTCGTACTTATTACAATTTTATAAAAACACTTGTCATTTTAACAGCGTACTTGCACGCTCACCAAAAATAAAAAAGCGCCGGCGCTTTTACATTTACGCCGCCGGCTGCAGCGCCGGGTCGTTAAAATTTTTGCCGCCGGCGCTTATAAGATGTCTTTTTTCGCCGGCGTCGAGCTGGCGCTGGTGCAGCGCCGGCTTATGTATAATATGGGTCAAATTTGAATTTTGTTTTTAAACGTGATAAAATTCACATTAACAAGATGTTTTTTTCACAACTGATAGCATTTGCATAGTACTGAAATAAATTTCCAGCGCTAGCGCCAGCGCTAGCTCCGGTGCCGGCGCTCCAACTTGGCGAATTTCACCCGGCGGCGCTCCGGCGCTCGTGCAGCGCCGGCGCGTAGCCGGCGCTGCGTGCAAGTATGTTTAACAGTATATCCAAATTTAAATGGTTTTTTTTGTTGAAAGACATGTTTATTCGGGTATGCGACAATTCATGCCCGGGACAATTCACGCCCAAGACAATTCTCGCTCCGGGAATATTCACACCCTGGGACAATTCATGCCCGGGACAATTCACGCCCAAGACAATTCTCGCTCCGGGAATATTCACACCCTGGGACAATTCAGGGTGTGAATAATAATGGGAATAATGGGAGAGGGTTGATTCGTATTCACAGAACTCGTATTCGGCTTTTTTCGTATTCAGCCAGATTCTTAAAATGCGGTATAGCTAACTCATACAAATAACCGAATTTAGTTAGAACACGAATTTGGCCGAATACGAATTTCGCGAATACGAAAAAAGCCGAATACGAAGTTTGCGACTACCACTCGACCATCTCTCTAAATAACACTCTATTTAACGGTTAATTATTTGCTTTTCGAAAGTACGAAATCCTAGCTTCAAAATGGTATATAGTTTTTGGAAAAGGAAGGGTGGAGCCAGAGTAAAATGACCACTTGAACTTAGAAGATAATTGGATAGGGCATACTTAACACTCTGAAATCCACGCAACCACTCATACATACCTCAATTCTGACACCGAATTTGTGTTCAGCATAGTCGATTTGCTAATAGAACTGATTTTAAAATTTATAAGTCATCGTCAAATTTCGAATTCCTCCCGAGAAAACAATAATTTAAACGTCGATTCTTCACCCAATTCAAATGTTTGTTGCCTTCAGAGGAATTGAATTTCGACGATGACTTATAAATTTTAAAATCGGTTCTTTGAGCAAATCGAATATGCTCAACAGAAATTCGGCCATCAAGGTCCGAGTAAGGTGACCAGCAAAAAAATAAAGCAAGCAATAACCTCAATAAAAGGTCATCTTTCGGCCAGTCTCATATGATGAAATGTTCCTGGATTTGAGAACAATTTTTAGTCTTTCTTTTGTACGTAAGGTAATTCGACGCTACTATGATATACCCCACCCGAAGAAGCTACTTTAATATACCCTCCCAAAATTAAATGTTCTAAAAGTGTGTAAAAACCATTTTAAAGTGATAATTTAGCCATAGAAATATAAGAATAGTAATTTAAAAGAGATGATAGGCCGTATTGGGAGGGAGGACGATAATAGAGGGATACTTTCTGGTCAAAATATTTTGAAGGAAATGCCGACTTTTAGCTTTTTTGCCATGTTTTTCAACTTGTGCTGTGGCAAAAAGGCGATAGAGCAAATAGGTGGCAAATAGGGGGGTCTATTCAACAGACGAAAAGTTCAAAAACCGGATAATTAATCAGTGGAAAATTCAACAACTGCATAATCAAAAGGCGGATAATTCAACAGTGGATTTTTCCAAAACCGGATAATTCAACAGAGTCATTTTTAACAGTCCCGTTATTCAACAGAGTAATATTCAAAAGTCGGATAATTAAACTTAGAAATTTTGGTTCAATCGGGAAGTTAGACCAAATGCCAAGGTTTTTGCAAAAAATTGGTGAAATGTCTGACTGTTGAATTTTACTCTGTTGAATTATCCGCCTTTTGAATATTCAGTTTTTGAATTTTCCTCTGATGAATTATCCGGCTTTTGAACTTTCCGGTTGTTTAACAGACCCCCGCCCCCACGCAAGCCTTCGTGGCCAAATAATTTTTCAGAAGTCTGTACATCACTGAATAGCGGAGAAATAGGGATTTCTAATAAGCTATTAAGTGACTTGAATCGACAACACAATTCTGTGTATCCGCGCCTTGATGTTATCTTCAAAAAATTTCGGAATTTTGACTGATTCATATTAGTGGTCATAATTATATGTAAACGCTCTATTTAACGGATATCTATTCGCTATTCGAAAGTAAGAAATCCTAGCTTTAAAATCGTATATATTTTTTAGAAAAGGAAGGGTGGAGCCAGAGTAAAGTAACCACTTGAACTTAGAAGATCATTGGATGGGGCATGATCGTGCCCGATGGGAAGAAAAGGCGCGAACCAGAAGTTCTTTTATTTCTCGATAAATTTTAACATTCGTTTTCGTCTCGATTTTTAAGTTTTCTGTCTAGTTTTTAAAAGCAGTATAAGGTCATCTATATCAGATTTGACGCAGAACGAGTGAGGAATGGAAGGATTCGAAAAAATTCGAAAAAAAAAACTGCTGGTTCGCGTCTTAACGCACGGGCATTACTCTTTAACACTCTGAAATCCAAGCCACCACTCATACATACCTCAACTCGGACACCGAATTTCTGTTGAGCATACCGTATTTCCTCTAATAAGCGCCCCCCTCGACTTTGAGGGTCTGGATCTCAGTGTAGAAGCAATATTTTGCAAAGCTGTTTGATACGTTTTCTTAACTCCCACGAGCTCTACCGATTCCGCTTTTCAGATTTTGGTTGAGCACCCAAAAATCTCGAAATCGAATTCAAAATTTCCCGATTTTGGGGGTTTGAAAAATAAGCGCCCCGGGGCGCTTATTAGAGGAAATACGGTATTCGATTTGCTCAAAGAACCGATTTTAAAATTTATAAGTCATCGTCGAAATTCAATTCCTCTGAAGGCAACAAACATTTGAATGGGGTGAAGAATCGACGTTTAAATTATTGTTTTCTCGGGAGGAATTCGAAATTTGACGATGACTTATAAATTTTAAAATCAGTTCTATTAGCAAATCGACTATGCTGAACACAAATTCGGTGTCAGAATTGAGGTATGTATGAGTGGTTGCGTGGATTTCAGAGTGTTAAGTATGCCCTATCCAATTATCTTCTAAGTTCAAGTGGTCATTTTACTCTGGCTCCACCCTTCCTTTTCCAAAACTATATACCATTTTGAAGCTAGGATTTCGTACTTTCGAAAAGCAAATAATTAACCGTTAAATAGAGTGTTATTTAGAGAGATGGTCGAGTGGTAGTCGCAAACTTCGTATTCGGCTTTTTTCGTATTCGCGAAATTCGTATTCGGCCAAATTCGTGTTCTTTTTTCCCTCAAAGATCCAGTTTCTGGATATCTTTTTTGCGACATTAAAAAGCCAAAACTCTGCCTACAAATCATTTCTAGCGAAATGATCAATAGAACATGAAAGAACAAAATCTTGCAGTTATTTTGGCACAAATATAGCAATAGTTTATCATAAAATTGAGACAAATTATGGAAAATCAATATATAAGTTGTAGCGCAACTTTTCTATAACTTTATTACCGCTTGAAAAAACTTTAATTCTGACACCGAATTCGTGTTCAGCGTATTCGATTTGCATGTAAAACTGCTTTTGAAGTTGAAAAGTCACTGTTAAATTCAGAATTATGCTCAAGACAAAAAAATATTCAGATTTAAAATTCAAATGTTTTTGTTTCAAATGATTTTCACCTTTGTTAATTAAGTAAAAAGCACCCAACTTTATGTCCCAGACCCCGTAAAATATGCGTAAACTCTTTATTAGTCATAACTTCCGTACGCTGGCCTAGGTAGCTGAGTGGTATAGCAGCGTAGTGCGGTGAATATGGTGTACGGTCAGTTCGCCACGCCGTCGATTCGCCACGGTCAGTTCGCCACACTTTTTTCAGACTCCAAGCCCCCTGCGCCCTCGAAGGGGGACTGACCGTGGCGAACTGACCACTTTAAAAAGCGTGGCGAACTGACTGCGTGGCGAACTGACCTGTCTCCGGTGAATATCGGTCTCAGGTTCGATTCCTGTGTTTGCTGTGTTATTTTCGATCATTCATTCTTAATACTTATAAATGATTAAAAAAATAATTTCGGAATATAAAAATGTCCCGCACGCATTTTAATTTTCCAAATTCCCATTGTCATCAACAAGTATGGTCCTTTAATCAAAGAACAGAAACCATTTCATTTAAAAATAATTTATAATTGTGCATTGATAAAAAAGATTTTTTCTTCATAACTATTAACTATTCATCAAAATTTTGAATAGTGCAAAATAAATTGGATCAGGATTGAGAAGATCAGAATATTTCCCATGAATGCCTGAAAAGAACAAATTATAGCAAGATATGAAATTTTCTCCAGTTTTTTAAAATTTGAGTTTCGAATCAGAATCAAACTTGCTTGAAACTCGTTTTCTGTAATTTTGAACGACACCTATTACCTCAGAATTTTAACCCCAGTTTTTGACACGTTTACAAGCAATTTGATTTTTATTTTGATTCTTCGTCGAGCGCCGAGAACAAGTCACATCGTGAGGTTGTAGCGCAGATCCAAGGCTGAAAATAAGCAAAATTTGAAAAAATAACGAAACTCTGAATTTTAAGCCATTTTCCGTCTTTTTTTAAAAAGACATGTCGCAAGATTCGTACAATGATTTTTCTCTGTAAAATAGGTTTTGTAGCTCTTGAGTCGCGCCACAGCATAGTGCCAAAACTTTATTTTATCGCTGAGCAATAAATTAAAAATTGCGCTGCTTATAGTGGTGGAAATAGCTGTCAACTTGTCAAAAAATAACATGAATTTTTAATCGATTTTTTCATAGCCGAAATCGAACAATATTTTAAAGGAAAGAAAAACGTCTTCAATGGCAGAGGTGGGCAAAGATCAGATCGATCTAGATCAGATCGCCAAAGATCAGTTCAGATCAAGATCAGATTGACATGACAAATGTAGGGGCAAAACTTTTTTTGACCCAGATTCACTTTTTTTGACCCAGATTCACTTTTTTTGTCCCAGATTTCCTCATTTCTGTCCCAGATTTAGCTTAAACCACAGGCGGGACCAAGCACTTACAAAATTGGTCAAAAAATTTTCTCTCATAACAGCCTGAAAGTTTTTCTATAACGTTTCTATCATGTTTTGAGCACTTTCGCCAAAAATTATTTTTTCTGCAAAAATTTTTGCCTTGGGGGACCAAGGTCAAATTTCAGGCTCCTGAAAACTTTGGGCTACCTTGGTCCCCAAGGCAAAAATTTTTGCGGAAAAAATAATTTTTGGCGAAAGTGTTAAAAACATGATAGAAACGTTATAGAAAAACTTTCAGGCTGTTATGAGAGAAAATTTTTTTGACCAATTTTGTAAGTGCTTGGTCCCCCCTGTGGTTTAAGCTAAATCTGGGACAGAAATGAGGAAATCTGGGACAAAAAAAGTGAATCTGGGTCAAAAAAAGTGAATCTGGGTCAAAAAAAAGTATTGGCCCAAATGTAGTTGATAAAATAGCTAAATAAGGTCAAAATTTCGCGGGAATTCAAATTTTATAGCCTGAAAATGACTTGGATCGCTCAAAATCCCACCCCGTTTTGATCAAGCGTAAGCTCTATCGAGCGTGTCTATTTGAAAAATTTTTACAGACTAAAACAACTTCAATTGAAAAAAAACCAGTAGTTGTTGTACAGTAGATATCGTTTTATGTGGGTTTGTCATATCGAAGTTTGACTGTATATTACATTTAAAGGTTAAAAATTATACTACTAAAAAATAATTTTTAATGGAAATTTTTAAAATCAGATATTTCACTTATGTTTTAAATAAAATTCCTCAAAAAACCAGATTTAGTTGTTTTCGCGCCAAATAAATCTTATATATGTTGTCTTTCAGCTTAAAAGTGCTTTCTTTTATCTTTGGTTGAAGAGTTAAGTGTCAAAACAATTTCCTTGTAGTAAATTTTCATCGAAGTTGTTAAAAGGGAGGGGAAACTTCCTATACGCATTTTCTATGGGTCAGAGGAGTAGTCGTAGAACGCACTTTGTAACGTAACACTGAAAACAGACACTAGTTTATTTAAAGGTGGCAAACATAAATGCTTTAAAAAGTCATATCTGGAGAGAGGGGGCTCCCCCTCCATAGGTTCAATTCCCCCTATGTGTACACCCTATTTGTTTTACTTTACTTTTTAGCAACTTCGCTAACTTCTAGGGTTAAAAATTATCGAGCAATCGATCGCAACCGTTTCCAGCACTGCTTTGCTGACAGCAAATGCCATAATTTTGGTATTTCATGGAGATGACAGCCCTGTGTAGCAGCCCTGTGTAGAGGATGGCATAAATCGGAAATCGTTGGATGGTTTTCGAATTCGAACTATAACTTAATATTACTTTTTTGCTCTGTTTGATAGCTCAAATTAAAGCCTATAGCCTTGGCTACATTTCAGTTTATGTAACGTGTGACTTGTAGAGAAAAATAAAAAACATCAAACGTATTCATCAAAATGTTTATCAGTCGGTGTTAGTCGAGTCTTTGACCTAGGCGATGCGTACAGGAAGTTCCCTTTTCACTTATTCCCTTTTCACTTTTCCCCCTCTTTTAAAGTCGAAAAGGCATAAATATGCTTACTTTTTTGAGAGTCTTAGCGCCATCAGATATCCCTGCGGCTCTATTTACTGACGACGTATTATTTAGTGCAATAGTTGTGTGAAATTTAGCACAAAAGGTCAAAGTATGAAATAACGCAGAAAAATAATTTGATCCGTAATTTTATCATTTGATTTATGATCAGTTTCAGACCGTACAGTATTTAGGCGGTAGTCCAAAACACATAGTATTTAGGTGACTGTTTTCAGGTGATAGTATTTGGCAGCCTAAATATCGGTACTTAGGTGCAAGTGGATCAATACTTATGGGTGAATATTTTGACGAATTACATTTTGCTCAAATTTGGATGAATTGCAATTTGGACGAACTGAAGTTTGGACGAAATCAATTTTAAACGAATTGTCTTTGGACGAATTGAATTTCGGAAGTACTGTATTTTGGACGAACTGACTGTGGACGAACTGAATTTGGCACGAAATGCCATGGCACTATATTTTCTACTTAATCAACGCATTTTAAAGCCCTGATATTGAGACTTGTTCCCTACGTTGTCCATCACACTTTATTTGCCAGCAATATTGAATGGATGGATCTGCGCACTGCATTTTACCGCATGTTAGACCTAAACTAATGAGCTTTTATAGGAAAAACTTCTTTAATACGTACCTTCGACAAGTTGGTAATGAGCAAGCATCATAAAAAAGAACACAAACAGCATACTGTTCATTCTGAAAAGAAAAATGCAAAATAGTATAAAAATTATGGGACTTTCTTTTTTAAAAAGACCATGGTTTTTGCGCGCAGTGACATGTGCAAAATTTGAATTGGCGGGGGACACTACTCTTTCGTCTCAAACTCTACTCTTTGGAGTCATTGTGAACGACTGTGAAGAGAAAAGTTTGAGACGAAAGAGAAGTGTCCCCCGCCAATTCAAATTTTGCACATGCCACTGCGCGCAAAAACCATGGCCCTTTAACAATAAATTGCAATAAATAGAATATACGGACAAAACATATTACATATATTTTGTCACTTTAGGAGGAGAGAGAGACTACCGTGTTATCTCTGATTAGCGTTCTCTCTCTAATAACATCTATTTTGAGAGTCGGTATCTCAGGAAAGAGTAAATATTTGTAAGAGCTGTTTTCGCGTTTTCTTGAATCTCACGAGCTCTACCGATTCCGCTTTTTGGACTTTGGTTAAGCACCTAAAAACTTCGAGATTGACCAATCATTTTCCCGATTTTCGGAGAGTTGAAAATTAAGCGCACGGGGCGCTAGCTAGAGATGATCCAGCATTAGAGTTTGAGGCATATATAGTTAGAGAAGGTGTGCTCAAATAATTACTCTCTTTTAAAAATATCAATTTGAAACTTTCTAATACGCTCGAGACCGCTATTTTTTCTGATATTCATGATGCTTTGTTAAACACACGGCGACCATGTTTATTTTATTATTGAATTATTATTATTGATATATAATCATCGTGTTTTCCCCAAATCTTTTTGAAATAACTGCATTTCCGCAGCTAAAAATAAAAATCCGCAAATAGAACAAGCGAAAATTCAGAAAAAAACGAAACAAAATGAAATTTGGATGAAATCTGCATTCAAATGTAAAATTAGAAGTGTCTTACCGTAAATGTTCTAATAAAGCCCCCTCGATTTTTGACTAGGGTTTCAGAGTTAGCATTATTTTTAATTGACAATTTCAAGATTTTCCAGGGATTGAAAAATAAAACCCCGGGGCTCTATTAGAGCATTTACGGTATTTAATTTGTCGAGCTTTTTTTGAAAATGAAAAATATGCGCCAAAAAAATTTGGAATTTGACCTCGAGATTTTTGTGTGCTCAACCAAAATTTGGAATTGGTACAGATCGTGGCAGTTAAGAAAACGTATTGCCGGACAATTTGAAGCCCAGCAATAACAGCGGATGATTTGTATTATAATTTGTAGAGATAGATATTTTAGTAAAAAGCCATAAAATACGTTTAGACTAGTTTTTAATGCACAGCCAGAACATTTTACATCAATAAAATAGACAACGATGAATCAATCTATTTGTTATAACATTGTGAAAAGCACATTACAAGATACTATAACTTTTTTTAGTTAAGCCGTTTTCAATTGAATTGAAAAAGAGTAAGATTTTTTCTCGAAATTTAGCATTGGTCAACTAAATGTGGTAAAAGCAATTTGTAAACTACCTGGAGCGTAATAAATATTAGCCCTATAGTAGAATTTTACGCTGAACACGATGGCGAAAAAAAATTCAAAAAAATGGTATCTGCGGGTCAGCTGTCCTTCTAAACTATCCAAGTCGAGCTTTCTAACGACACATCGTTGAGGGGTTCATGATGTATAAATAAAAATTTTTAATCAAAAGAAAAAAGTTGTGTCATTTTTTAAAAACGTCGTTGACACATAAATATGCAAAAAACCAGTGATAAAGCAGTTTGTTTATTAAACATTATTCACGATGCGACAAAGCAAGGAAAAATACACCGGATAGTGATTGAAAGTAAATAAAAAAGGGTTCTGGAGTGTTTAGCAAGACTCTCAAAAATAAACAAATTTCGAATTCCTCTCAAGACAAAAATTATTCATATTTGAATTTTTCAAAATTTAAATATTTGTTGTCTTGAGAAGAATTTTAAATTCGACAGTGAGTTATGAGATTTAAAGACAGTTTTATCAGCAAATTGACCACGCCGTGTTAGAATTTAATGTCAGAATCTAAGGTTTTCTTATATTGTGGATTTGTTTTTGAGAGTCTTCCTAAACGGTTCGTACTCATTTGCGCCCAACTCATTTGCGCCCACTCATTTGCGCCCACTCATTTGCGCGCAATTCATGAGTGCCCGCCTCCATTTAACATATTATATCATGAAAAACAGATAGTGGACTATAATAATTTTCTGGTTGCTTTATTGAGAATATTAATTTTTTATTGAGATGAGAAAGATCAAGAATAAAGAATTTTAGAAATTCTGGTGAATAGGAAGTATGACCGTCGCGGTCTTCTTGAGTTTAATACTTATCGACCTGAATTTAAAAAAGTTGAAGCTGAATTTTTTTCCCACAAATAACAGACTTTTATTTCAAAAGCAAAAGAACTCAATAACGCTAACAGAAAAATAACATCAATTTAGAGATCTTCGTCCTCATGGTTCTCTTCTTCTTCCTGCCGCATAAATGGAAGCTTGACAAGGTGATGCTGTATGGCTCTCAAAAAATTCATTCGTTGATCCCACTGATAATTGCGCACCAAAAGCTTTATGTTGGCCTCCCGCATTTCATATTCTGGTCGGCGAGGCTGACGAAGAGCTTCTGCTGGATTCACTCTAGCTCTGAACAATAAATTATTAATTCAGAACCTGATAACCAAAGCAAAAGCGAATATACCGAACAACCAGTTGACGTGTCTTTTCTTCTTCGGCCTTCAGACGAACAATGAATTGGCTCAAATTCATATTGGACTTTTGGAAGCGTTCGTTGAATCCCTTGTGCCATCCCTCAACGTGATTGTTGGTTCTTGGTAATCCATTAATTGCGGCAGCATGACAATTCCACAGCTGTATCGGAAATAGGCCATCAGCTGGAAACCCACGGACACGACGGCGTATGTAGGTCTTCTCAAAGTACTGCAAATAGTCTTAAAACACCAATAAATAGACAATTCGAAATTCCAGGTAATTACCTTGTATATTGTTTTCAAGGTTCAGTTCCTGAAACACGGGCGTAGTCTGCAAGGCTTCTTTAATTTCATCAAAGCAACGAGCAACATCTTGTTCTGGAAGAAATGCCAAGGATGGTAGACACCGTAACAGTTCACGAGCATTAGTATCGTCATAGGCGGCGCGAAGGTGCTTTGACTGAAAACAATGAGATTTCAGTAATGAAAACATGCTCTTTATTCAAATTCTTGCCTGAACATTGGCAAATGCGTTCTTAGACAAATGAAACAAGCAGAAACTTGCTGCGAAATCTTCGAAAACCTCCTCTAATGCGTTAATGACAGCGAATTCGAAATCTTAATCACAACAAGGATTTATACGTGAATGATACCATACGGAAAATTACCGATCATGATTGATTGTGGCTGAAGATCGAGATTTTTCAAAACTTGAAACATTCGCACATATGTGGCAGCAGACTTGTCCGGTAGCAAAGCGTATACGCAAGGAAGCGTTGTTTCCCCAAAAACACGTTGATAGTGTAAAGCTGGACAAAATGCTTTGGTGCGCAGAAAAAGGTCCCATCAAGAGCCCAACGGTAGTTCTCCCGCAGCAGACGAAGACCAGACGGAGACAGGAAAATAAATATTGGGGGCATTCGTTCTTCAGTCGCTCTAGAATTTTAAAATCAAGAAAAGCGATCAATGAAGATTTACCTAGAGTCATGCAGCAAAAACCTGTCACCGTTTTCAGTTTGCGTGAAGTATTCTAACCATTCAATCTCACTGACAGGCTTGTCGACACTGCTTGCTCCCACTGGTTTCTTTTTTCGCAACACGCGGTCTTGCAATGCTTTATTGGTTGGAAGAGACAGCAACTGGTTATCTGTTAGCCCATTTTTCCCGGAAGCGACTATTCCTGTTGAGTAAGATCCAAAGTTAGCAATCGCAGCTGATTTGATTCTGGCTATTACATCACGTCGCTATTAATTTAAAATTACTGCAGTAAAAAGGGAACAAAAAATACCACAAAAGCATTAGGACTTTGTCTGCAAACATGTGGATTGAGAAGGAGCAAATTTTCCAGAGAGCCGAAGCTTGGTTTTGCAGTTCCATTACACGCACGGTTTATGCATCTCCACTTCTGAACCGTTCCCGAATTGATGACGCGGCCCTTTCTGTATTCGTAGCTGTTGGCGATTAGGCATTGCTCTCCTTTGTTTGATAGCGACAAAACACCCTAAAAAGAGTAAAGATTAGAGGGTATAGTGAAAATATGAAGCTTAACAAAATTATCATACCTGGTTAGCTGTTTGAAGTGTTTTCTGAGTTTGAGCAAGCACATTAGCTAGCCAGACATTATCCACATTGAAAGCCATCGACAAAACTAAACACAATAATACAAGGTGAGGAAAATACAGACGAGTGGTGAAAAATTCGGAAATCCCAAAAATCAAAACCACGAATTCAAAATTTTGAAAAAACAATGAAGCGGGCGCAAATGAGTGGGCGCAAATGAGTGGGCGCAAATAAGTGGCGCAAACGAGTTGGGCGCAAACGAGGTGGGCGCAAACGAGTTGCGCGCAAATGAGTGGGCGCAAATGAGTGGGCGCAAATGAGTTGGGCGCAAATGAGTAGCAACGTCCTAAACTGTTTATAACCCTGTTTTTATGTTACAGTCGACTCTCCCAATAACAAACCCCAAAAAGTTCGTTCCCACCTTGGGTCCGACACTTTTTTAACCTGATTTTTTAAATTTTTCCTAGCTCTGTTTTGACAGTCTGGTCCCAAATATCGTGAAGATTCTGATTTTACCAATCGTTTTTCAGAAATCCAAAATTTCTTCCTCTAAAAAAGCAAAAACTCGATTTAAGGACAGGCTTTTTCAAAAATTCCCTGTCCTTAAATCGAGTTTTTGCTTTTTAGAGGAAAAATTTTGGATTTCTGAAAAGCGATCGGTAAAATCGGAATCCTTACGATATTTGGGACCAGACTGTCAAAACAGAATTAGGAAAAAATTTAAAAAATGGGGTTAAAAAAAGTGTCGAACCCAAGGTGGGAACGAACTTTTTGGGGTTCGTTATTGGGAGAGTCGACTGTACTTTAAATGTAGTTTTTGTTGCTCTATCGCATGGTATATACCGTTTTTCCTCTAATAAGTCGACATGACCTATTGAGCCGACATGCTCTAATAAGCCGACACTCTAGAGATAGGTCGAAAAATAAGCCGACATGCTCTAATGAGCCGACATCCCAAACTGTGTTATTAAGAACTTTAATTAATTTTTTTTGGATTTTCTGAGTAAAATAGCACTTTGCGTTGGTTTTTAAAGAGAAATTTTGCCTTGAACAGTTTGCGTTGATTTTTAGCCGCTCTTTTTCATGTTGTCTTGACTACACTCAGACGATTCATTCTCACTTACGAGGACTAAAAACATTCATTGAAAATATTTTTTTTAAAATGGAACATACATCATAAAGAAACTCTGTATGCATGGTATGCTTTTTAATCTATACAGAGTCACTTTTGAGTGATCGTATGTTTGCACATTTTAAACCCCAACCCTTTAAGCCCCCTGCGCTTTCTAACTACAAAATGAAACCGAGCAAGACTATTGACCGAGAAGGTGTCTTAAAGAGTCTTTTTGCCTTACTTCAGTGACTAAAGAAGGTACAATACCTTCTAAAATGCTTTAAAATAAAGGTGTTAGCCCAGGGCTCCGAATCGTCCTTTTTAAAAAGATTTTTCCTTTTTTTTGGCACCCCAAATCTTTTTTTATTTTTAAAAATTTAGTCAAAATCTTTTTTTTCGCTTCAAAATGGCAACAAGCACTGGATAAAATGACCCTTTTACTTTAAAAATAATCAAAATGTCTTTTTTTTACCCAAATGTCCTTTTTTTGAAAATTTTCATTCAGAGACCTGTGTTAGCCGTATTTTTGTGAAATAAGAAGAACGGCAAAAGAAATCAAGGCAAACTGTCAAAAAAGCTGCCCTAAGACGAAAAAATAACCTTGATTGTTTAGCTTTCGCCTAACATTTTCTTAGGCAACTTTGTCGCCCAAGGACAAAAAAAAACCATTCGGAATTCTGCGATAGGGCTCATATTTCTAACGCTCTGGCGTTAGAGTGTTAAAGGTATAATTTTAGTATATTACAAGGTTCGAGAGCAGTTCCGACATCCATAATCTGGCCGCCGCGCTCTCCAGACCTCACTGCGTGCGAATTTTTCTTAAAGGAACACGACAAGGATCGCGTCTATCGAAGAATATCACCACACAAGTTGGGCGAGTTTCGAGACAGGTTCCAGCGAGAATTCGACAGCTTGCCTCAAGAAATCATCGACCGCTCAATTGACACCGAAGAAGTTCGACTTCAACGCTGCATCGATGTGGGAGGACAAAGTATCGAGCAGACCTACTCTTATTGTCAAATCGGGATAAATTTTTATATTTATGAATCGTTAAGGTGTCGAAAAAATATTTGACGTAAGTACTTTTGTCCCTTTTTTCCATTCATGGAAAAAAGGGGACAAACGAATTACGTAATTTGTTTGTCCCCTTTTTTCCACTTTTTGAATTCGCGCCCTTTTTCATTTTATTTATTTGGCTGCTGTTTCATTTTTTTAACGTTTTTTTTACTCTTTTCCGAACCTTAAGCGCAGGGTAAGCCAGCGTTAGTCCATTACCAACAAACTCGAACAATCCAAACTCCAATAGATGAGCTAGGTGTCTCCTGTTCAGATGCATATCCATCTGAATGGCCTAAAAAATTAAAATTCCTTAAAAATAAAAATAAACCATTTTCTAACTTAAAGTTGTGTAGGGAGTCTGGTTGTTGAGTCCAAAATTGCGATTTCACCCATCCTAACTTCAATACTTAGGGTGGGTATTTCCCGTTAAGGTGGATATTCACCTGGATATCTCCACACAAACGACCCTCGTCCACTCGGAATTTTTTTTTAAGTTTTCGGGTTCCAAAACATGTTTTCTGCACTAATCCGAGGATGCTGAAGACGGTTTGACAGTACTAAAATCACGTTTTATATAGAAATTCTTGATTTATTGTGTGTTATTGATTTATCAAAATCAATAATTCACAATAACTCAAGAATTTCTCGATAAAACGTGATTTTAGTACTGTCAAACCGTCTTCAGCATCCTCGGATTAGTGCAGAAAACATGTTTTGGAACCCGAAAACTTAAAAATTTTTTTTTATCAAAGACTGAGGTTTGATTATAGAAAAATATTTTAAAATGATAGGAGTTCTTTGCAAGACAAATAAGTTAATTTAGAAATTTAAAACAAAAAAAGGCGCGAATTCAAAAAGTGGAAAAAAGGGGATAAAAGGCTACGACCTAAAAGATTTTGGGTGTAAAAAATTTTTTTGAACTGCCTTACTACCTCTTTTGATGTTTTTCCCCAAAACATCATACAGTCCACTCTTCATTTAAGAACACTCAAGGGACCGTCTAAAAACTTTCCTTAAATAGAGTGTCCTTATACTGAGTCCTATTTACCTGAGCCCAAAAATCCTGTTCTTAAATCGGGCGCTATTTTTATGATCAATCAAACCGTTTAAAAATCTGGAAAGAACGATCGAAAAAATTGGCCACACTTATTTATCAGGATGGGGTCTTATTCAATAGACACGTCGATGCAGCCAACACCAGTATGCGGCGTTTGATCTGATAATGCATCATCGACATGTCGATAGACAATCAAAAAAAAATCATGTGCAGTTGTTTAGGGTTTGAAAACAAGCTATCGAAGTGTCGATAGATGTATTTAAAAACATATATGTTTTATAAGACTTTAAAATACTATCGATATGTCGAGACACTACCGAAATTCCTTGAATTTGGTACACAAATTTAGAATAAATCGAGTGTCGCTTTAATGAGTCCGGACCGCCAAATATTTAAATCGAGTGTGTCCTTAAATCGGGTTGGCCAGACTTGCGGACAATATTTTGCGGAGGCGTGTTCCGGACGTGATTATTGCGGACAAAGCTTTGCGAATGAGGTTTTGCGCCTCAACTTTTGCGTCCGCAAATCTTGCGGACGCAAGATTTGCGGACGAGAATTTGCGAACTTCATATAAGCATCGCCTAAGTCACAGGTTCTACTAACTTAGTTTTTAATGCTGTCATCCTTCACTCCGGCTTGAGATACCTTCTTTTTTCTGCCCTTTTCTGCCAAACTTCGGTTTATCCGCAAAAGTCTGTCCGCAAATGTTCGTCCGCAAATGTTGCATCCGCGAAATTTGGTCCGCAAAGACTCGTCCGCAAATTTTTGTCCGCAAATGTTGCGTCCGCAAAATTTGGTTCGGAAGCGTTGCGTCCGCGAAATGTTGTCCGCAAGTCTGGCCAACCCCTTAAATCGTGTTTCCTTGTGTCGAGTGTCATTTTGGCCTTATTTAGTTCTGGCCAACCGAATCGCAAACTTAAGTGAACGTTATATAGAACTGATGAGGAATGATCGTGATATAGACTTTTGACTGCAAAACCTTATTTTAATATTTAAAAATAAACTTCACAAGATTCATTTATTAGAATTTAGTCATTTATTAAAACTGTGATCAACATACTATAATTTTCAGTGATTATATGGTGTGTGCAAGCAGGCGTTTCTCAACTGTAATAATCTTTGCTCTAACATATTTTCTCAGCTTATTCATTGAGTATTAATTAGGTTCATAATTGGATCGCCGCCGCCTGGCGGAGCCGCCGCCGGCGGCTCCGCCAGGCGGCGGCGACGGCAAAATATGAGGTGCCGCCGGCGGCGACTGTGGTTTTTCAGACGCGTCCAACTATGGTTAGGTTGTGTTGGATAATGTTTGTTTTCAACATTATCAATGGCAAAAAAACTATACTGTGAATCATCTCTGTGATTATATATGGCCACATATATCAATGAAATTAACTTTTTAACAGTAAAAGCAAATAATTTCCGGTCATACTTAACTCTTGGCCATATCAGTTTTTTTTATTAAATTGTACTATGCACGTAGGCAAAAACAAAAAAGCACCTAAAAAATCCACTAGAGATGAGATATATTGTCCTGACAAATTTTCCTAAACTTATTTTCACATTTAAAAACTGCAGTTTTTTAAAGAACCACGTAAACCACTTTTTGTGAATTTTCTTTTCATAATATTATGTCATGCCGCACTTTTTTGATCTTGCCGTGGTAAAGGTAAGTGACAACAACCGATTCAAAAAACCTCATCGAGAAACAAATTTTAGAATACGTTTCAGAATATCCAGACGCTAAAGAAAAAGTGCTGGGCGAAATACGCCAATGAATTTGAATAAGTAACAAATGGAAAAGAATGTCTACCATGCTCAGCGACCTGTCCAAAAATAGGACTTTTTTTTCGATTTTCACATTTTTAGTGAAATTTATCAAAATGCGAGAATCCAGAAACTCGTCTTCCAACGCCTTTTTTACTATGACTATATTATTTTTCGTACTCTTTTTTATCTATAAAAAATAACATCGTGATAAGCAGAATAAAAACTCAATAAAAATAGGAAGAAAAAACAGTAAATGGATAAATAAATAAACATCTTGCGTACTTCGTGGAAAATTACCGTGTTGAGCCGGTTGGCCAAATATGTTTTTCTTTTCAAAAAAAAGGGTGCCGGCTTATCGAGGTTTTGCTTTTTTAATGATGAAATTGCAGGATTTTTAAAAAACGATCGGCAAAATCGGAATCCTGACGATATTTCCGACCAGACCGTAAAAACAGAACTGGAAAAAGCTTTCAAAAGTTGAGTTAAAAAAGTGTCTGACCCAAGGCTGGAACGAACTTTTGGGGGTGCCGGCTTATCAAGGTTTGACTGTATTGGTTCAAAATATGACTTTTATATTTCAGCATTTGCAAGTAAAAATTAATTTTTATCTGCAAGAATAGTGCTTTCCAATTGCATAAGAAAAGGTCATGGTGTAAATGTTATTCTTGGTTCACTTCATCAAATAAAGTTACAAAATGGCGTCATAGGAAATGGCCAAATATACAACTTTTGGTAAAATTTTTAGCAATTTTTGTTTATCTCATTTTCTGTTGTTTGGTCACTAAAATATTTGCTAACTTTTTCTCTATCTTCTCGAAAAATATAATGTCTGAATGTGACCAATTAGTCTTATTTGGATCAATTTTCAAGCTAGCCAAAATATGACCAACTGGCAAAAGAGGGTTAAAGAAGCATTTCCGTGCGTTTCAAAAGTTAAAGCGGGAGACCAGCAATTTTTGGGAGCCATCCTCTTTTCACTCGTTTCGCGTTAGATCTGATATTTATGATTTTATTCTACTATTAAAAGTTTGACAGGAAACTTAAAAATTCTAGATGAAAGCGCATGAAAAAATTTAACGAGAAAGAAAAAAAACTAGTGGTCCCCGCCTTTTCTCCGAGTAATGCACGGCATTCCCTTTAACCACCCCTCCCCCTCCCTTTTTAGGAACACATAGATTTTTCCTATTTTTTATTTTTTTAAACAAAACAATAAAAAGGTACACTTTTTATTCAGATTAAATATATACCTTAAATCAGTTTTAACATTTTTTTCAAAATGTTCTCTAAATAAATCACAAAATACCCAACTTATATCGTTTCTACATTTCAATAGAGTCCCATAAATTTGGGGGCTGTTCGGATTCTTTTTGGATCCTTTCCTTCTGTTCTTCTGCAATGGCTGTCGATGTCTTCTATTTTTGTCCTTCTATCACCACTATTTCTCAAAGCAGAGGGAGTTCTCAACTTTTTAGATGTGGATAGCTGGGGTAGCGGAGATGGTGGTGCATAATTGGACGACATCAAGGACTGTATCGGCGGAGCTGCGGGATTGCATGGCTGCTCCACAATAGTGGAACATTCTGGTTTAGAGGTACCCAGAGCTGACATTAAAGTTTTAAAAATTTGGTTGTGGTGGTGGATAGCTTTGATCGGACTCTCCTCTTCAATGATTTCTGCCTTGACCTCCGCTTTGATGGAGTTGAGTGGCATAGCTATAGGCATGCTTGACTCATTAGGGTGGTCTCGATGTATCAATAGGTAGTTCGGCTGGAAAACCGTTACTTTGGGTGGTGCGTCTGCTGGAACCTGGATCAAAATTAGGAGTAGGAAAGGGCGGAGGAGGTGGTAGCTTGGAAAAATTTGGCGGAGGGGTGGAAAAGTCCTGGATAGGTTGACTACTGCTTGATGGTCTCATATTGTTGGAATTTTCAATGCTATTGGTGTAGGAATGTTGTTGCCTATCTTTGATATTGGTGGAGGCATTTGGTAAGAATTGGTGTTGGGTAGCTGGTGTAATTGGGAAGGAATGCCTTGCGAAGTGGATGGTGGAGGCACACTGAAATTCGGTAGACTGGGGAAAGGAGGTGGTGGAGTGGGGAATGAAAGATTCTAAAAAATTCAATTAAGGTTAACAATGTAGAAGACGAACATTTTTGAAAAGTTTGCAAAATTTATGCTAAAATGATGTTTGGGTGGAGGCTAAAGTGCGGTGCATAATTATACGGCCACCCCTATTTTGCGAATTTCGGGATTTTTCGAAATAATTCCTAAAATCTACTACCACCATTCGAAAAAGCGCGCTGAAAAACAGTGGTTTTGCTACAGTATCGATAAGTAGCCGATATTTTTGTAAGAAATTTTTTCAAAAATGTGAAATTTCGGCGGTGCATATTTATACGACCACTTAGAACAAAGCACTATTTTGCACTAAACAGAGCACTATAACAAAGCACTACCATCATTAACAGCTTTAGAATGTAAGCCCTGAATCTTAGCTACAATTGATAGGTCAATCTTTTATTTTTCATCATTCCGGAAAAAGTTATGACCATCAACAAAAAAGTGTCGATTTCTAGTCAAAATCAAAGTAAATCTAAGGAAAATGGTTGTTTGACCGCATAAATACTGATTTTTCTTAAATTTTTAATATCATAATTTACCAGTTAATGCACTTTTTGGAAGCTTAATATTTTTTCTACAAAATGACATGTCAGCTTTTTCATAAGATTGTACAGGGCTGAGAAACGGACGGTTTAAATTGAAAGAAGTGAAAATGTCTCAAAATAAAGCAAAAGTAGAGTTTTTCACTTCTTTCAATTTAAACCGTCCGTTTCTCAGCCCTGTACAATCTTATGAAAAAGCTGACATGTCATTTTGTAGAAAAATATTAAGCTTCCAAAAAGTGCATTAACTGGTAAATTATGATATTAAAAATTTTAAGAAAATCAGTATTTATGCGGTCAAACAACCATTTTCCTTAGATTTACTTTGATTTTGACTAGAAATCGACACTTTTTTGTTGATGGTCATAACTTTTTCCGGAATGATGAAAAATAAAAGATTGACCTATCAAATTGTAGCTAAGATTCAGGGCTTACATTCTAAAGCTGTTAATGATGGTAGTGCTTTGTTATAGTGCTCTGTTTAGTGCAAAATAGTGCTTTGTTCTAAGTGGTCGTATAAATATGCACCGCCGAAATTTCACATTTTTGAAAAAATTTCTTACAAAAATATCGGCTACTTATCGATACTGTAGCAAAACCACTGTTTTTCAGCGCGCTTTTTCGAATGGTGGTAGTAGATTTTAGGAATTATTTCGAAAAATCCCGAAATTCGCAAAATAGGGGTGGTCGTATAATTATGCACCGCACTTTACAAAGTTATACAGGGTGACATAAAAAAATAGTCACATTTTTAAAAAATTGATGTAAATTGACGTAAGTCCTCACCTGGCCGATTTTCAAAATTGTCAGAAATCTCCTCAGTGTATGATTTATTGATTCCAACCATAATTTATCCAACTTTCGGTATATGCTTTTTGTGTTCTGCTAGTTGCTGTGTTTGAGAAGAGATTCTATGCTCAGAGAATTCACACTCTTTGCTATACCCGAACTCATGTTAGGTACCAAACACAAAGAAAATATCATTTTCCACAAAAAATTGCAGAAGAGTAGACAAAATCACAGTTACGTTCAAAAATTTCAATTAAAAAAATGAAAATAAAAATTTTCAAAAAATGTGACTGTTTTTTTGTGTCACCCTGTACAAAAAATTCTAAATGTGCAATTTGCCAATTTTCACTGATTGGATCCCAAGAGACATTTATTTATATTCAAAAAACTTTTCAAAAAAACTTTTTTTGCCTTTTTCGAATTTCAAACTATTACCTGTTGCACAATCTTCGGCTCGACATGGTTTGTAGAAAAATCAGCAAAATTAGTTGAATCATTATTAAGCATTTTGGGTTGTTGCCTAATTGAATATATTTGATTCTAAATTACTTATTTAAAACCATTGTTGTAAGGAAACTATTCAAAACCTCTTTGCTGGCAACAGAAACTATAGGAGTATTTTGTTGTATTGTTGGAGGGGGTTGATTTACGCTAAATGCGGGTAAAGCTGTTTGTTTGGCTGGAACAAAAGGCACTGGAGGGGGTGGAGTTGTGAAATCGGTTGTTACAGGAGCTCTATTTGGAGCAGCCATGTTTCGGAATTGCCTGAAGCTGACGGCTGAGATACGCCTTGTTGTTTTAAAATCTCCGGAATGGGCGGTGGTGGTCGACTTTTGATAAAATCAAGGTTGACGGTAACAGGTCTTTGAGGGTGGATTGGACCAGCCGTTACTGCAGCTTTCTTGGACACGTAATTCATTGGCTCTTTGATAGGTGAAGAGTATTGGTGATTTGGAGGTTGCAGGCTTGAGACACTAGAGCATGTAGCAGCTTGTTGCTGGCTGTGCAGCATATTGGCAACTGAGCCAGGAATTACAGGCGGTGGTATTGCAAAAGAAAATGGTGGCGGCAAAACAGGCTGTGCAAATTGGGGTGGTTTTGCAAAGAATGGAATAACGGTTGCACTTGGAGAAATAATGGCACTGAACATAAATAAGGTTGTAATGCCGAAGCTAGAACTCGATTTTTGAGATAGCACAAATGGGCAATAGTTTTTTTGTACCAAATCTGATTTTTACCGAATTTTTTTTATGCCAAATTTACTTTTTTCATGTCAAATTTTATTTTTTCCTGTACAAACTTAATTTTTGGTCCAAGACCAAAAAAATTTTTTGAAATTTTGCGAGATTCAATTTTTTTACATAAAATGACTTGGAATGCTGAGAATCGTCTTATAACTCTTTGCAAAAAAGCAATTGGGTGGATCAGAATTTAAGTCCGATTGGCTTAATCGCTCAGAATTCCACAATTGCAGTGGTTTTGAGTAGTTCAGGGTGAAATTCTGAGCGATAAAGCCTATAGAACTGGAATTCTCATCCACCCAGTTACTTTTTTGCAAAAAGTCAACCAATTCAACTAATTCAAAGTCATTTTATGTAGAAAAGTTTGAATTCTTGCAAAATTTTGAAAATTTATTAGGTTTGGTACAGGAAAAAAGAAATTTGGTACAAAAAAGTATTGCACGCACAAAATATTCTGCCGTTTTTTATTTTTTTGTAAAGATAACCTTCTATTAGTTAAATTTTCTAAATAAATGTGCTCAAATTTTCTAGTTAGCTTTATTATAGGCAACTTTCTCTTCGTTTTCATAAATTTCATAAATCTACCTCATGGGTGGTGGTGGAGGTGGTGGACTCAGCGGTTTACTCAAAGGGGCCATCGGAGGTGGCGGCAACAATGGTGAGTCAAAAGCATAACCACTACCTGCAGCCTTTGCCACAACTTGCTCCGTAACACTGTGTTCACTAGATATGTCCATGTTCTCACAGCCACCTAAGCTACTGGAATCCGGCAGCTTCGATTGTTCCTGGCCATTTTCCTTCCCTATTTTAGGATTCTGGCAGTAGTCACATCTCTAAGTGCATTTTTTAAAGTAGACAGAAGCACCGATTTGTCCATTTTGCCAATAGCATTCTGCAGGTCTTCGCCCATAAAATCTTCCAGTTGGGCTACAGAAGTGTTCGTCAAGGAAGCCATTTGCTGGAGCAAAGCTGCTCTATCATTGGCTAACTCTGTATTGTCGGATAGGTTAGGGAAAACAGGAGGTGGCGGCAGGGATGTCTGGTTTAGGTTACTTTTGGAACCTGCTTCTTGATCATTTTCAAGGTGGGTGGTAGAAGACCTGCTAGAATTGTTGTTGTGCATATCAGCTAAATTAGGAGAACCAGGAGGGGTCTAAATTTTGTCTTTGAGTAGGTTACTATATCCGTTTTTTCTGAAAATGGAGTTACCTGAGGTCCACGTCTTGCAACTAGAGAAGTGGGTCGGTTGGGTGAAGGAGAAGTTCCAGAAGGCTTTTGATTTTGGGAGGGAGAGCATAGGTCTAGAACTCGAGAAGTGGCAGGGCGATGGTGGGAAGGTTTGCTTCTTTGTGCTTCAGGGACATTTAATGTTCCTCGTTCTAAAATATGGATTATTAGAAGTAGTGTTCTTGCAAAATTCTGCGCATTCTACAAATTAGTTTAATTATCAAATTATAAAAAATCGACTGTAAAAGTCAACCCTCGATATAACGGCACCACTAGGAGCCGGACGAAGGTGCTATTATTTTTAGGGTTCACTATATTATAAAGCTAAATATTTTCTGTAGTGGGTGTTGCCTTTTCCATGTTTCGAAAAAATACAAAAAAGTGATGGCACCAACTACACAAGTATCTTGGTTGTCAGAAGTAACTTTAATTGATTTGAATGATTTACTACTGTATTTACCTGTTCATACACAGGGCTAACACAATCGTCCAAATTAACTACCAACTTCATTATATTGTAAGGCTCTACCCTGCCTCTCATCATCTTGCTAAAAATGGCAATAAAAGTATCTCAAACCACAAAAGTTTACTTACTATCCCAGTATCCTTTCCATCAGTCCATCCTTCTTCAGAAATTTTCTGACCATGTTGCTGTCTTCAACATCACTCCTAGCTACTTCAGCTCTAGTTAGTGCTAGATAAGAAGAAGGTAAGGGTGTAGGGGGCAAGTTACTACTCATCATTTTGCTACTGCTAGCAGCTTCTTTATTGATGTCATTGCCATCTGTACTTTTTTGCTCTCTGGCTTTCTTGTCTTTCTGCTTCTTCTTGTTGGTATTGTCAAAAGCTTCGATTTCTAAAAAACGATGGTACGGAAAAGCCGACTGTGTGAAATAAACGTCAGCAAAACGGCAAAGCGTCGAGCTACCAGCAAAATAATTTATTTCTTATTTTAGCAAAGAAGCTCCCCTAACTGACATGATGTTGTTTTACGACCATTGTACAGAAACCTAAGTTGGTGATTTTCGGGGAACAGCTCGAAAAATTCGGAAATAAACCAGCGAATGCTGTGAAATAGCTAACTCACCATTCATTATAGAGTCAAACGGTGTACTACTGGTATTATTCAGCTTTTTGGTGCTACAGCAGGCCTAAAAGTTTGATAACTTTAGATCATAGCATTATTTGTTGAGGCACCTGTACCTTGGCTTTAGAGAATCAGGATTCGGCCTTTCCTGGATGAGCCTTTGTTGCCACCAAATTATTCATTCTCCAGCAATAGACCAGAAATTTTGACTAGAATTTGTCGGATAAGTTCTTCTTGAACTGTTATCATACAAAATGTCTCCCGAAAATACTCTAAAATAAAAGCTTAACGAGAAACATTTAATCTTCTCTGTGTCTCCTCATTTCGAGTCATCTTTTAAAAAATATATAATCTATTAAGGATTACTTTATCAAAATTTCCATTCTGCACAAGTCTTTTTGCATCACAACACCGAGTTGTATACGAAAACTGTCTGTAGGACGTAAGAAGTAAATATCAGATATATTTGTCACTTTTAGATAGAGCTTTGTGTATGACAAAAATTGGCGATTTCTGTGTAAGAAGTGTAAGAAGGGTAAACTGTAAATTTCAAAATCTAAAAATCTCGCGGCTGATAAACGTACTTTATTTTGAGATTTATATTTTATTAGGGCCCAAATTTTTTGAATTTTTGAGATTTTATGCCAAAATATTTATTTTAGATGCTAAAAGCTCAATAAGCACGGGATAAAAAGCAATTTTAGACGAGAAATGACCAACTTGCACTTTATTTGACCATATGTACTTAATTTGAATATTTTGAGTTTGCAGCCCTGGCCAATCTGCATGAAATCTCTTAATTTGATGTGTAGCATTGTTGTAGTATTAAAATTTGGATAACATTTCGCTTTGAAATAGTATTATCCAATGTTAAAATCGAATGTGAGTAAAAAAATAAAATGTGAGTTGTTCTGTTTTATAATTCATTCATGCAAAAACGTGAATAATTCTTTGTGGACTGAACGCCAAATAAATAAATTGATTTGAGCCTAAATAATCAAGCAACCTAATCTGCCGAAATCTGCTTAACTTTACTTTTGCTCTAAATAGCCTTTACAACTTCTTCGAGGCTTCTCACTATGACAGTAAAAGGAATGACCAAAGTATCAAAAAAATTTAGCTCTGAATAAAAAGCAGCACTGTAGTTTTTTTTAATGCAAATATAACAAAATTTCGATCTTACTTGAATATTTCTAAATCTGGGGTTATTAGGCTTAGGTTTCAGGTATTCAGGTGTCTGGGAATGTCACACAATAATGAACATCTTCCACGTGATTTTCCTTAACATCACATATAAAGTCAGAAAATGAGCATTTGAATTCCAAATCAATTATTTATTTTGGCGTTCAACCATTGGGGAATCACACAGACAAAAAAACTTTATTATTAGAATTTATTAAATTACTTATGTATATGCATCATAATATATGTTCAGAAAAACACAGAAATGTATCTTTTTAGCACATTTTGCAATAAAAGTACATTAGTAAAGGACATTGATAATAGTGATAATAACATTCTTTCAAAAATTACATTAAAAGTGGGTTTAAAAATTATTAAACAGTCAGGTTTCTTTACTATTTATAATATAATATCCTGAGGAGAATTTATGTATATGTGTGTGCATTTGTGGATGCATGAATTTATCAAGAGAGAAATTAAGAAACAGTCTAAATCTCGACATTCTTAAATGACAGCCAAAAATTTTATTCCGAAAAAAGTCTACTTGATTTTTTTGTAACTGAAATGATAGTAAGCAGTCTTTTCCATCCTTGGATTCTATCAACCGCTACATCAGCTATAAGCCGGTTGAATAATTTCCGGTCGAACAACCAGTTGATGAAGGTGATCAGCCGGTGGCCCACCGGTGCATCAACCGGTTGATAACGCCGGTTGATTAGTCAAGACTGATAGTCAGTTAGGTTTGAGTAGGGTGCCATTTTTGCCTTGGTCTCCCCTGCTGTTTTTTTTGTTAATATTTGTTGCAAGAACAAAGGGGATTATAATTTCTATGATGGCCTTAGTCATCAATATCAACAGAAAATTTTCTAAAAAGAGGCTGACATTTACGTCTAACTTTTGACATTGATTTATTTCACGCTAAAATGACAATTAGAACTTCCGTCTTCTTATTCTCTACCCTTAAAGGGTTGCGATGACCTTTATTCTTCTGCAAAATGGGTTGAATGGTCAAATTGTTTTAATGAGGTAGAAAATAAAAAGGCTCCAGTTCATATATTTATTTTTCGCATGGTATAGAACAGCGACGTGAATGTCTAAATATCCCTTCTCCCATTAAAGTTACATTTTGAAAATAGTGTTAGAAAACCAACAAGGGCCACCAAGACAAAAAAGCAACCTATTCTAGAATGAGACCGCCAGCTTGCTCATATGCATAAAAATAGCTTTGTCGTGGATATAGGATGCCTCCGAAAGGTTTACCTTATTTTAACACAGTGTACAGTCAAACCTCGATATATCGACACTCAAAAGTTGACCACGTTGGTCAGCCTTGACTAAAATTTAATCATATGAACCCTCTATATAAAGACATCCTTAGGCCGGTCCCATGGGGCGTCTTTATATCGAGATTTGACTGTACTTTGATTTGGAAGACAGAATCTTTTATTATCCTAAGATAAATTCATGCAAAAGTCAAAATTTAAACTGTTCTGTTTCTTATTGAAAAATACTTTTGACAAATTTAGATATATCCTGCTTTTAATCAACTGTTCAACAGTCATCGAATAATATAATTAAATTGGCTCCGGATAGTAGAACAGCGCCAAAAATGTAAATCATAAATATAAAACGGGTGATTTCACACACATATTAGAACCTTGACGACTTTGTAAGACTTCGCAACTGTAAACTCTATTTTCGAAGGTAAGGAGCAGGAGAAATAAACTGTCTGAGTGTGTCAGAGAAAGTCACAGAAAAAACAAAAAAAAATGGATGCAAAAGTGGAATAAATGGCAGTATAAAATCGCAAACAATAGTTCCAAAAAAATTTCTGATGTGGTGGCCAAACAAAGAAAATCGAATTCGACGAGGTATGCAAAAAAGGGAAATTGAATTGATAAAACAACAGCTATTTAATTGATTATTAGTTTAATGAAGTCTTATATCATTATAATGTCGCAATAAAACATCAAACAAAAACAAAACAAAAAAGTATAAAATAGAAGCACAGAGAAAAATTAGTCGATTGGCATGCTATGCTAGGCTAGTGTCAATTTTAAACGGTCAAATTTGCAGTATTACCTTGCATAAATAAAAAGAGAATAACAGGTCAACTTTGTAGAGTATCAAGCAGTTAACTGAGTAAACCATGAAATAATTGACTTTGTTTACTAAGGTGCTTCACAGCCTAACCTAGTCAACTGCAAAAGAGTAAACTGTACACATATACAGTGTGGCCTCTAATAATCCGCTAATAATCCGTTTTTCGAACCACTTTTGTAGAGTGATCTCGGACACTTTACCATTAAATTGTAGCCAGTAAGATGCGCAACATTTTGAGGGGTAAGTCAGCTAAGAAAGTTTTCAAAAATTGACACAAAAACACAATGCCATAACCACGTTTTTTTGAATTAAGGGTGGCGGATTAATAGAGGTTATACGGTAATTATATAGCCAACTGTGCGAAAATATTGTGAACAACTTCAACTTTCACTTATTGGATTGTTCTGCGAATTTAAAACATTTCTATAAAATAGCTTTCCAATCAAATAAAACACGTAAAAATAGGCAAAAAAACAGACAAACAAAAACCTATTTTAAAAACTTTGCAGGACATAGTTAATTTGCCCACACTTTGTTTCTTACTTTGCTGTTAACCGCATTTCAGTGGCTTGAAGAGTGTTTGTGCAAACTATTTTTTGAATAGTTTTCATGATACTCTCGTCCAACGCTTTGCTAGCATTAGTCTCTTTACCTCCTTTTTAATGCTATCCAGTGCAGGTGAGGGGCTGTAAATTTTGGAATATAAGCATTAATTTTAAAGTTAAACTAATCAACCTGCAAATTTGTGACTGTCTTCCAATCTTGTTCTTGAAGAAAGTGGAATATACAGAGGAGAACTACCTTCCATGGGGGAGCAAACGGTTGTGGGCAATGTCGCTGATGCAATGGCCAGTGAGACTGTAAAATAGTTTGCTTAAAGTAATAATATTTTCACCCCACCGAAAACCAAAAAAAATTTGCGCCTATCTCGAGAATTTTGGGTGAAAATACAAAACATAAAAAGTTGAATCGGTAGAGCTTGTGGAGGTTAAGAAAATGCAATAAACAGCTTTGAGAAATATTTACTCCGCTCCGAGATATAGAACCTCAAAGTAGAGACGGGCAGAATTAGATAAAATACGGTAATTTAAATTCTCCGTTAAACCAGCCCCTTTATTTTTAGGCGTTATGTTTTTGACTAAGTTTTTGAAAACTTCTCTTATGTAACTCACTTTAAAATCACATATCATCACATCACTCATTTTGTAGCTCATCTCGATGGCCACAAAATGGATCAAGACACAATGCCAAGAAAACGAGGAACGCTTGTTTAAAGGGCATGCCCACGCTAATAAGAGGTGGTGCCCGGAATTCAATTTTTTTTCCTGATCATTGAACTTATGTATGGATTTTTTAACTTCGTTTCCAACAAAACAAGGCCTAGAATTTAATTTTAGGCATGGTTTTGTTAGAAACCAAGTTGAAAAATCCGTACAGAACTTCAATGATTAGGAAATTTTTTTAAATTTCCGGGCGCCACATGTTATTAGCGTGGGTATGCCCTTTAATAGAGAATTTACGGTTATCATGAATCAGAACCATTTTGTCTCAGGCTATCCCAAATTATTTGACTATTTTGTTGCAAGTACCTACCCGAGGATTGGGCGAAAGTGAACGTTTGAGGAGAACTAGAAGGAGGGGAATGTGCAGAGGAGCTACTGACGTGATGCATATAGGCGGAGTATTGCTAGTGGCCGTGGAAAGCAGTTGGGCCGCAGCAAGGGAGGCAGAGCATGCAAATGTAGTATTCAAATCGCTGGCAATAGTGTTGGAATGAAGTTGGTTAGATCGGATGAACCTATAAAATGATCTTTCAGATAATAACGAAAAAGGTAAATATTAGACTTCTACTATTTTTGTCATTTTTATTTCAAACACCGATACCCGCCTTTTCAGTTAAAAAAATATTCCCATTGGAAACGGGCCTGCTAGCGAAAAAAACCCGATAATAATCATTGCCTACCTGTCGAATTTCGCTTTTTGGAATGGGTTGAAGTTGTGGTAGTAGGAGCGGAGGGACAGGTAGTAATAGAAGTGGGGTTCTGTCCTTGCGTCTACTTTCCCCACTACTCCTCGCTTTTCTCTCTTTTCAGCACATTTGGCAGCTGAGTCTACTTCTAGTGCTTTGGCCACAATCACCTGAATTTTAACGATTAGTAATCAAATTTGGGATGAAATATTAGATAAAACAAATTGTTCACCATGCATTTGTGTGTCTTTCCGTCTGCTCAGCATTTATTGGGATTTATATTTATATATTTTTAGTCGGTCATCTGTTTATTTATGTTATGTTAAGCCTTGGGGATCATTTCTTCATTAAACATGAAAAACTGGGTAGGCTGTTTTTGAAGAAAGTGCAGCTGCAAAAAAACTTCTTTCAAATGTAGTAATAAAAACGATTTCTTTTCACACAAAATGTGGTAAATCAACGTTTTTTCCTATGCTGTTAACTATATGTAATTTTTTTCCTCTCGCAAAATTAGGGTTTTTTATTACAGTGCAAAGCGGTGAACACAACGACATGGAAGAATGTCTCGTACCTTGAAATGCAGCAGCCAGAATCTTTTAATAAGCGGTGACCTAGTTAATAACGGCTTTTATACTTTAAATAATTGGCATAGGTGGCTCGGTGGTATAGTAGCGTTGTGTGATGATTGTCGATGTCGTGTTCGATTCCAGTGTCTGCTCTGTTATTTTAGGGTTGTCGACTTTCGACTTTTAAGTCGAAAGGTCGAAATTTTTTTAAGCATATTTTTTACCGGAGTGTAAATCTGATTTTACAATGTACCGTATTCTCTCTATTAGTTCCACACTCTCTATTAAACCCACACCTCCAACTTTGAGGACCTGTATCTCAGCTCAGAGAAAAAATTCAACAAAGCTGTTTATTGCATTTTCTTAACTCCACGAGCTCTACTGATTCCGCTCTTTAGATTTTGAATTTTCACCAAAAATCTCGAGATCGACCCCAAATTTTTCCGATTTTCGGACGATTGAAAAATAATCCCACATGTGGAACTAATAGAGAGAATACGTATACCCAACTTTTAATTCTGAGTATATGTTGTGAAATCAGATTTTCCAAATTTGGCCAAAAATCGACCTTAAAAAAATTTCGACCTTTCGACTTTCGACTTAAAGTCGAAAGTCGACAACCCTAGTTATTTTTGATCATTTATGTTATTACATGACAAAAGTTTTAAAAATAATTTCGGAATGAACCCGCGCGCATTTGAATTGGCCAAACTCCTATTGTCATCAACAAGTATGGTCTTTTAACAAAAATTTTCAAATCAAGATAGTAAAAGTAATAATTTCAAGAGCCACTAGGAAATATTTTCAAGTCGAATCAGGGAACTTATTTTGTTTGTTTTATTTACTGATTTTTCTTTATTGTGAAAAAGCACGGGTTTCAGCAAAGTAGACGACACAATAAATCACTTTTTTTTTAACCATTCACCTGTATTTGCCTTTCGATTTCTTCATTCTTGACCGGGTCTTCAGGCAGCTTCACACTCTGAGCACTTCTCTTGGCTGCTGCTGGTGTAGCTTTGGATGGTCTTGACCTGGACTTCTTGGCACCGTTACCTGATGCAACAGCAGCAACCACCTAGATGGAAAAAATTACACAGTTATTAATCTTCGATTCTTTGGAATTTAACGGTCTGTTAATGATTTTGAAATAATAATTTTTGGAGTATATAATACAGTCTTTTTTACAAAGCTCACTGAAAAAGGCTGAGCACAGAATTTTTTAATGTTATCTCCATGCTGACACTTCAAGAAGGCGCAGACCTTTGCGTATGAAAAATAGAGGCCATTTTATGTTTTGAACTCATTTTTCTAGTCAAATATTCTATACTTGGGTTGAAAATTCTTACAGCAGCCACAGATGAAGATGACGACGACTGAGAGCTTTGTTGGTGATTACTGTCGTTATCCACTAAAGTGTGCTGGGCTTGGGCTGGAGTAGACGAGGACACTAAGGCAGAGTTGATAGAAACTGACGAGACTGTTGGTTGAATGTTGGCAACTAATTGCATCTGATTTCGTTGCTGTTGTTTATGAAGTGCTGAGAGCGAGTTGTTTAAATTGAACTCTGCAGCTACAGCAGCAACATTTCCAGCATTCAAAGAACTAAGGTCCAGATTGTTCAGAAAGTTTTGTACCGACATCTGCTGGGTTTGTTGGTTAGCCGAGGAGGGTGCGATTGGACTGTGGTTAATGGAAGGGTTGGCAGGCTGGGCTGCGGCATTGGCTATAGGGCTGTGCAAGTTTGCGACTGAAAATAGTTGTTTATCATGCCATAAATGGTTTTAGAAAAGTCAAAAATGCGAAGTTGGATGGTCAAAAGAGTTAGTTCAAGATCTTACAAGATAATCAAAATGCTGTCTTACCTGAATTGGCGACACCAGCTAAGGCATGCAAGGTGGCAATATTTGGTTGGGGATGAGAAGTCAACAGACTATTGAGCTGATTGCTCAGTTGTGACAACAGAGGGTTGGTGTTGAGCACTTGCTGGAATAGTGATGAGCAATATCTGATAAGACTAGCTGAAATTAAAATAAACTGTTCTTAGTCAAAAATTATGTTCTTGAATTTAACATGCGCCAATCACCTCCTCCCTCTGTTCAAGTAAGCAAATTCTTGATTGATTTCTAAAATCTCACTAACCTGTCCAATACTGCCTACTGAACCTTGAGGGAACAATTGCTGTTGTGCTTGTTGCTGAGCAGCTAGTTGCTGTGCTTGTTGTTGAACTGAGGCGAAAGCAGCTTGCTGTTGCGCCGCTGCAGCCAACTGCTGTTGTTGCTCCTGCAATATGCGCTGCTGTTCTTCTCTTTGCTGGTAGTCGTTAAGTAGAAGCTCTGTTTCTGCATTTAAAACAGCTATCTCAGATTCCAACTCTGCACATTTTGTCCTGACCCTCTTATGATGCTCCAAGATAATTTTCGATCGCTCAGCCAAAGGGCCTGAAAATAAATTTTTAAGTAATATTCAATGTGAATATTCAATTAACTCACTTCCTTGATGCTGACGGTCAAAAGCCTGGATCCTTTCCAATAAATTAGTAGTTGTGTTGACTTTTTGTTTGAAATGGTTCATTTCTGTCAAATCAACTTTTAGCAACAAATCTTTGCTGTCAACATTCATCGGGCTTGGCTGCTCTGCGCTCATTTTTTGCGGTGTTTGCAGTTGTTGCTGTCTAGCAGGGATGCTATCCAAGAAATTTTCATACAGCTGACGGAGCTCATCTGTAATAAAAACTAGAATTAAACATTTTCAAAAAACTAAAGTTTTACATATTTTAAAGGCTGTATAGAAAGTTGCTGAAAATTTTAGATTTTCCCCACTAAATAGAGGAATTTCCCTCGTAATTTATTTTCAGATAGTTGTATCTGTAAAGGAAAAATGGCATACAAAAAAAAGAATTTAACCTCGATATAGTGGACCTCGTTATAGTGCGGAACTCGATATAGTGCGACCTTGAGATCGATGGACTAGGTCAAAAGCCTTTAAAAGGGAGGGTGAAAGCTGTTAAGGAGATAGTCTCGACACGAAAAGATTTATCCAGTTTTTTATTTTTCAAATGTGGTTAATGAGCCATATTTTATCGACAATTCGGTATTGTAATGTCGGAAAAACTTGTGCAAAATAAAACTTGGATGAGTATCATTAATATCAGAATTTTAAAATTCCTTAAAAAATGTCCTAAAAATCGAAATGCAATAGAAAAAAAGTAATCATCCTTTTTTGATGGTTTCTTCTTCTTTTCCATTTCGATTTTCAGGGCATTTTTTTGAGAGAATTTAGATATTCTGATATTGATAGTGCTAATACAACTTTTAATTCTGCACAAGTTTATTTGAGACTGCTACACAAAAGGATTTATCCAAGTTTTTTATTTTTTAAATGTGGTCATTGAGCCATATTTTATCGACAACCCGGTTTAGTCTCAAATAAACTTGTGCAGAATTAAAAGTTGTATTAGCACTATCAATATCAGAATATCTAAATTCTCTCAAAAAATGCCCTGAAAATCGAAATGGAAAAGAAGAAGAAACCATCAAAAAAGGATGATTAGTTTTTTCTATTGCATTTCGATTTTTAGGACATTTTTTAAGGAATTTTAAAATTCTGATATTAATGATACTCATCCAAGTTTTTATTTTGCACAAGTTTTTCCGACATTACAATACCGAATTATCGATAAAATATGGCTCATTAACCACATTTGAAAAATAAAAAACTTGGATAAATCTTTTCGTGTCGAGACTATCTCCTTAACAGCTTTCACCCTCCCTTTAAAATCTCGATGGTGCGGGTCCCGATACAGTCGAACCTGGATAACCGGAGACCCCAAAAGTTCGTTCCCCAGCTGGGTCCGACACTTTTTTTAGACCTCTTTTTGAATGTTTTTGTCAATTCTGTTTTGACAGTCTGGTCGCAAATATCGCAAGCATGCCGATTTTGCCGATCGTTTTTCAAAATCCAAAAACTTTTCACTCAACAAAAAGCAAAACCTGGATAAACGAACACCTATTTCTGAAAGGCTGTATGAGAAATGTACCACCAAATGTGAGAATTTGGCCGCCTTTTTTATTTTTTGGCCGCCTTTTTGAATTTCAAATTAAAAAATAGAAATTGGCCGCCTTTTTTAAAAAATTGGCCGCCTTTTTTTCTTGTCAATTCCTGTTTTTCAAATTTTAGCTCTAATTTGATGGTAACTTTGCTCTTAATGATGGCAAAAATGAAAGCCCAGAATCTGGGCTGCATATTGGTATGAAAAAATCGTGAACTTATAGGAAAAAATTAGAAAATGTAATCAAAACACCTAGATGGTTATTTCGGCCTCTACCTGCTAAATGGTTTTTGTGTAATTTTTTGAATTTTACCTCACAAGTTGACACTTTTTTCAAATTAGTGAGTAGACAAAGTTCTGGGCTTTCGTATTTGCTATTATAGAAAAAGATAGTACCAACTTGTAAAAGCTGTAATTCAAAAAACTTTCAAATTACACAAAACCATTTAGCAGATAGAGGCCGAAATATCCCTCTGGGTGTTTTTGATTATATTTTCTAACTTTTCCTATAAGTTCACCCTTTTTTATACCAGTACGTAGCCCAGATTCTGCGCTTTCATTTTGCTATCATAAAGAGCAAAATTACCATCAAATTGAAGCTAAAATTTGAAAAACAGGAATTGACAAGAAAAAAAGGCGGCCAATTTTTTAAAAAAGGCGGCCAAATTCTATTTTTTAATTTGAAATTCAAAAAAGGCGGCCAAAAAATAAAAAGGCGGCCAAATTCTCACATTTGGTGGTACATTTCTATTTGAGCCTTTCTGAAAAGGGTATTCACTACTAGCACCCGAATTTTTTTCGGCCCTTAGGGTGGCATTATAACGAGGTTGGACTGTATTTAATTTGTCACATATATGTGACAGTGCATAAAGTTAAGTTACAAATAATTTTTTTTAACTTACACAAAAACTTGTCCAGACTGGGGTATTTTCCGACATTTGTATCTAAGCATCCATTACTTAGAGCAGGAGGTAGAGCCAATGAAGAATTAGATGTGCTTGCAATGGCTCCATCAGAGGACAGGTCTGGAAAGGGCAAGCCCTCCATCCTATGGTTAGAGCCAGTGCTTGCTTTCTTGTTCCGTTGGTTGGTCAGATCAGCCAGAATTTGGAGTGGATCTATTAGGCCATTGTTGTGGTTGGCACCGGTCACTGCCTTAGTCATTTCTGCATAAATGATGTTTATTTAACAAGAATAAAAAAATTAAAGTTAGAAATTTCGTATGATAGTTAGGTGTTTGAGCCTCTATTTCAACTTTTACTAAAGAAAAAGACCAAAATCTGAAATTGCGTCAAAACTGCAATTTAATTTTTGGTTCTGTTCAAGTTTAGCAAAAAAGAAATAAAAATTTTCAAAGGGTCTGTAGTAACACACACAGATAATTTACTTCAAAATCAACTGTAGCTAAAAATCATTTTAAATAAGAAAATATAAAATTACCATGCATCAGTTCTATGCCTTCCTTTGCCTCATCTGACAATCTAGGGTTCTTGTGGTTGGAGTGATTGAAATGTCCTAAATCATCGATTTTGTCCGCCTTCCTAGGCCTGCCTCTATTGCTGGCGCTGCTACTATGTTTGTCCTTTTTTTCATAAGATCGCTTGACCTTTTTCTTGATTGGTGAGCTGTCTTCTTCAGTCGTATTTTGCTCACTGATGTCACTTGTATTTGTAAGGTGGGCCCCTTTTTCATTATGGACTGGAGAATTCATAGGGTCGAAAGAAAATTCGTTAGTGCTGGTCGATTGGGGACTGTGATTGTCCGATAGCGTGAACTGAAAATCGGAAAGTAAGATCAAGGCTACAAAATAATTAAATAATGATAAAGGTAGAGTACATGTTAAACAACCTTTGCGATCCCTAAAAGCGGCATGCTCACCTGTTTAAATTTGTCCCCGCCAATTAAATTTTTTTACTGAATCATTGAACTTCTAACTTCAACTTGGTTTCTAACAAAACCTTACCTAAAATTAAATTTCAGGCCTTATTTTGTTAGAAACCAAGCAGAAAAATCCGTACAGAAGTCTAATGACTCGGAGAAAATTTGAATTGGCGGGGACAAATTTAAACAGGTGAGCATGCCCCTTTAAATGGGCATGGTCACCTGTTACAAATTTTGTCCCGTCAATTCAAAAAAAATCCTATTCATTGAACTTCTGTACGGAATTTTCAACTTGATCTCTAACATAATTATAGGCTTTAAAAACCAAGTTGAAAAATGAGTACAGAAGTTCAATGATTAGGAAAATTTTCTGAATTCCCGGGCATCATCTCCTATTAGCGTGGGCATGCCCTTTAAATTAAATGTTAAATTTAAAAAAGTTACCATAGAATCTTTGGCCGACGTAGACGGTGGAGTAGCATATTCCTCGTCTGGATGACCTTTGTTTTTCTGCTTTTGTTGCTCTATCTCGCTTACATACTCTAAAAATCTATTTTATTTAGACGAAACAAATCAAACACACTTACCATGCCACTTTCTTCTAGTAGTCGGCCCGAAATCCACTCCAATACCGTTGGAAACATTTGCTTTGTTATTTTTTGAAGAGTGGGATCCCTGTCTTTAAGGCCTACACTAGACTCCCTCGAATTGCTATAATTACAACTAGAAGCTTTTTAATTTTTTACTTTGCCGAAAATACAATTATCACTACCTGGCCTTCGAAGATGGGGTCGATGAGCGTCGATCATTAGATCCTGCCCTTGCTCTGGGTGTGCTGTTTCGAAGGCCATTTCGGTCAAAGTACCTTTGCAGCTAAAATAAAGGTTAGTTAAAATCAAATTACATGCCGGGAGCAAATCAACCTTCGCCCTATTAATGACATGCATGTAATAGGGGACATAGGCAGAAGTCCAGGAACAAGGATTAGGACATTGCTTCATTTCGCACACGTCCATAATTATGGAGATGTCTGAAACACAAGTGATAAATGCAGTTTTGAAATTAGTCTTTAACCAACCATTAGCATGTCTTTCATTGCTATCTCCCTTGCCTTTTAAAGGTACATAGGGTTTTGTGGATATGATTCTGACCCATCATTCAATTCACTCAGCAATTCTTGCTTTATCCTAGTCTCCAGGTCGGATTGGAAAGCAAAATTGTTGATAAATATGATGGTGGCTTCCTGAAAAAGATAGTTCGTCAAAATATGAATCTTTCAAAAATAATGAAATTTTAATTTTAGTCCTAAGTTTTTTCGTAGTCTATCTTTTGAAAATCTGTTTCAACATATCAATTGATAATACAGTCGAAACTCGTTATAACGCGCTTCTGGGGATTGGGCAAGTTACCGGGTTCGACACCTTTGTGACATCCATTTTTTCAAACTTCTACCAGTTCTGTTTTGACAATCTAATCCCAAATATTGCAAGGATTCCGATTTTGCCGATCATTTTTTGGAAATACAAAATTTTATTCGCTAAAAAGCAAAAACTCGTTCAAAAAACAGAATTTGACGCTACTTGCATATACACCCCCCCCCAAATCAACTTTTTTTAAAAGTGTTTTAAAACACCCTATATCGACTCAAAATCGCCTCAGGAGTTCAAAAAAGACACTATTTTGAGTTCTGGTCAATAAAAAATTGAGTTTTGGGCACTTTTGAATTTTGACTTTTTACCTGTTTTATCATGTTTTGGTCACTAAAGCTGGGCAAAAATAGTCTCTAAATGCATTTTGATCAAGAGTCTTGCTCGGAATCATGTCTAATGTAAGGGAGTGCGCGCATCCCCCTTCGAGGGCTTGCGAGCTTGGAGTTGAGATGCGCACACCCACATACCTTAGACGCAAATCACTCGAAAGTGACTCTGGATGCATAAAAATATATGCATACCAGAGTTTATTTATGCGGTAGGTCCCAGTCAACAAAACTATGTTCAACATCTTCCTTTTTGTTCAAAATCGGCCCCTTTTTGGTCTATTTCCACCCTAATACAGCCTTAAATCCCTTCGAAAATGGTCAAAATGGGTACTATTTGGAGGTCAAAAACTCGATTTTTTATTGACCAGAACTCAAATATAATGTCTTTTTTGAGCTTCTGAGGCGATTTTAGGTCGATATAGGGTGTTTGGGAACATTTTAAAAAAGTTGATTGGGGGGGGTATATGCAAGTAGCGCCAGGATTTTTGTTAAATCGAGTTACGTTGCATAGAGTTTTTCCTTTTTTAGAAAAACAAATTTTTAATTTTCGTAAAACGATCGGCAAATCGGAATCCTCACGATATTTAGGACCAGACTGTAAAAACAGAACTTGCAAAAAGTTTCAAAATCGAGTTGAAAAAAGTGTTGGACTCAAGGCTGGAACGAACTTCTGACCTTAAATTGACGTTATATCGAGCGTCCTTATAACGAGTTTCGACTGTATGTGTGTAGAAAAATCATGTAGAATGTATACAATTGCCCACCTGCATGATCAAATTCCTGTATTTGTCGTCCAAAAAGTCTCCTTGTTGCAACTCAAAGGGCTGGTGCTTTTTTCCAAACCAGCTCATCCACTTTTTAAACTCTTTTTCCAAAGTCTTGGCGAATTTGGCGGGTAGAGCTGCCTAAAAGCGCAAAAAGTTAACTGGATACATAATACAAGTGATGTAGCCATGATGATGTAGTGATTCAACCTGTACAACAATCTATTATATCCGTTTATCATATTTTCTTTAATAGATCTAAAACTCTACCCATCCATTATTTAATCCCTCTAATAGGCGACTCGTCTATTAGGGTGACGATGCGATATATCAAATTGCAATAACGAACTTCAATCACATTGCAGCCCAACTATGCTCAAAAACATCGCGCCGAAAAGCTCAAATCAAGCCATCTAATTTTTATGTATTGCTTAGTCAATTCGAGTAAACTTGTGAACTATATTTTTTTACAGTAACTTCGCTTACCACTTCAATCCCGATAGCTTTTTGGACCAGAGAACCACCAGCTGCATGAATGACTAATTGGCCTACTCCACTGCCTAGGTCTACAAACACATCTTTGTCTTTAGGCTTTAGCTCATCTAGAATCATCTGCATGCGGTCAAATGAAGTCTCTCCATATCTAAAATAAATGATATAATTGTAACTTGAACAACTACTTTTAGACTAACGTTTGTGAAGAAAATGCCTCGTAATGCTTGTTCAGAGCTTTTTCATTGTCAACTGCCTTATTGTAAGAGCGAGTAATAAGTTGACGCAAAACTTCTTTGCTGGCCAACCCATCATCCTCTGGCTCAAGCTTGATGCCTGGCTGAGTCATGGCTGTTTTTAACTGCAAAACATCAAAATTATTATAGTTGTTTTAATAACTTTAAAATAGGCAGCTGTCGTACAATCTCTAAATTTTCAACCCTCTTATTTTTGTGATTGAGGTTTTATCTAATACTTTATGAGAAAAAGCAATTTGTTTAGACTAATTCTTACCATCTGGCTCATAGTTGTGGCAGCCTTGTTAAACTTTTTGGTCAGAGAGCGCAGTTCAGAGTAGCTAAAACCAAAGCCTTTTAGACTAGATACTTTTTTGAAACACAGTATTTACATACCTGTGAGCATCTATTTCCTCCAATTTACAGTAATTTTGGATGACTGTGTTAAGCTCTGGAAAATGGTTCATGGCAAGCCTAAAAAATAACTGTTAAACTTCTACAACTCTTTAATTTTTTTTGGTAAAAAAGGACGGAAAAATATTCGCTACTAAGTTCGAATTTTTTAGTTACAGTCACACATCATAAAGGACCATGTTTTTCGCGCACAGCGGTATGTGTAAAATTTTGTTTCTAAAAATGGTGGTTTTAGGCACCCTCCAAAAATTATTGGAGAGGGGATATTACACTAGCGTCGAAAAATGCTTCTATATTAAAATAGTTAGTTCTTTTTGGCTATTGGGAGTACCTCTAATTAGGTACTACCTCTATCGGTTCTAACTGGTGATTAAGGTGATCATGATCACCCTAATCAGCAGAAAAAGCGTAGCATGATTGTAGTTAGTATGACCACCTTGATCGCCATTATCAGAGCTGAAAAGAACCAATAGAGGCAGTTTCTAATCAGAGATACTCCCGATAACCGAAAAGAATCGGAAAAGTATCAAAAAATGCTTCTATACCAAAGTTGTTTTTTAAAAATGTGGTTATGTACGAATATCTCGATTTGGTCTTTTGATGTATTGGATAGCCAGTACACAGGGTATCAAGCTAATTTATAGGATTTTTAAAATTTACGCGTATTTTTCAAATAACCTTTTAAAACTATCTAACCTGACAGCATCCAGAAGTTCCAGTGCCGCAATGTTGTTCTTGTCTACTTGGCTGGAGTTGAAGTAAAATATTAAGGTTCTCCACCGGCTGGACTCTGAAGCTTTAGAGGTTTCCTTTCCTCTTGAGGTTTGGGCGCAGATTTTAGCTGAGTATCACCCATAGCTTGTGTAGCACTAGTGCCATTAGCTACCTCCATTGTGGTCGGTAGCACAGGTCGAAAAACTAAATTCGGTATTATATTAAGCGAAATTAACCAAATTTATCATGAAACAATCAGACATATAGCAAGTCAATAGCTTTTTTCTCATCAAATCTTTTAAAACCACGATCATATTAATTTTTATTAAGTCTATTTAACCTTTATGCCTAATGCAACTTTAGATATATTCTTTCTGATTAATTATTATTCGAAAATATTTGGGAAAATTGCAGAAATAACCCAAAACGCAACAAACATTTCGAAAAAGTTAGCTTATTGAAATTTTTTCACAATTTTTTAACATATGCAGACAGCTAATACCTTGTGAGAAAGAATTCCAGGGTTGTTGGATTAACGGAAAAGTTACCTTTTCAAGTTTTCATAACATATATAAGAGAATAAATGAATAAAACAACAGATATTTGACAAAAATGCTGATAAATTTTCATACTGTTAACGGTCTTATATTATTTTCGACGGTTCTAACGTTGAAATTATACACCCCAGGTGACCGGCTTTTGGGTGGCGTATGACCGAGGTGGCGTATAACTGGGGTGGCGTATAAGCGAGGCTGGACTGTATTTAAATACAGAGGGCGATACGTAGAAAGGTCACTTTTAGGTTAAGACTGCCCATATTGCGAGAAAAAATTAATCTTTTTAAGTTTTAACACCATCACGTAGCTCTGCAATTTAACTTTCTAATAAGCTATCAGTTGTTGCATTATCTTTGCAAAATGTGCCACAAAAAATAAAAGTATGAAACAAGTTAGAAAAATAATTTGGTTCATACTTCCGCCTTTTATGCTATATTTTTGAAGATGCTGCAACGAATAATACCTCGTTAAAAACTAGAATCAGAGCGCTACCTAATGGCGTTAAAAAAGTTAACATATTTATGCCTTTTTGACTTAAACAAAAAGTAGGCACTTCTTCACACCGGGTGGGCACTTTTTTATTTTGTCAAAATACAAAGTCAAATGTTTTAGAAATATTTTTTGTCTCACAACTAACTTCTTAATTTTTAAATTGTTTCAAACCGCGAGTTTCAAAAAAACATGGCTAAGCGACACCCTACACCCAGAATTATATTATAAAAAATTTCTTCAAAAAAATCAAAGATCTTAATTTTTTCAATTTTTCCGAAAATAATTTTTTATAGAAACCAAATCGCAAATCCAATTTTTTATGAGACAGAAAAATCAAGTAAAACACACAAAAGGGAATCTCTGTGAGCATTGGCTAAGAAAACTACGTTAATAGGAGAAAATTCCAACTCTAAATGATAGCATACAGCTGACTATCTGGTACGAGATGATTAGATATGATACCGGTTAAGAAGGCGAAGTTGACAAATTTTAAATAATTCAATGAACGTGAATTGCCCAAATTTTTTTTTGGCGAAATTCAATAGCCTACATTTTTTAAGTTTGAGAACCTTTCCTAGTTGACATCATAATAAGAGCCGAGCTATGATATAATTAACAATAAGACATGTGGCAGAGCTATGCCAAATTCTGATATATACCCCGAGACCACTCCACTAAAACTGGTCTTAATGGTGAAACTGTTAAGAAAAATTGCTGTATGTTATAATAATGTGCTAATTTATAATCTTCCTTCAAAATCAGATCAAAAATAGTTGTTTAAAAGTTTTTTTCAAAACAATCAAATTATTAACTATTTACTCTACTGAACACTTAAACAATCAATAATAGCCAGCCTAAATTAAGTCAAAAGTGTTAAAACAAAGAATGGCCATAATTAGGGTGACACAAACACCTCTCTCATAACTAAAGCAAACACACCAAACCCCCACCAACAGAATTGGGCGGCAGTTTGCTAGCCTCCTAACACTGGACAACGACACAGGCAATAGCAGCACTAAGAGTAGTCAATAGGCAGGGTTGTCCTGTGTGCTCCTCCACACCAGCAAACAACAATCGATAATAGCAGTAAGCAAGGAAAAAGGGGGGGGAGAATAGTGTCTATTGATTGAAAGCACCTCTCTACTACTCTTATTCTTCTCCTTTTGGTTTTAGTGCAGCAGAGGGTTGTAGTAGTCAGCAATAATCATAAAATCAATCAAACAGAGGCAGACGCCTTTGCATAGGGCGCTCCTCTCTCACCAACTCTTTGCTTGCTCTCTCCTCTCAAAAAAATCAATGGTCGGTGTTGTTGGTGAGAGAGAAGGCATAAGGGGCCTAAAAGCAGTGGAATCTACTGCTATTTAGTTTTTTGGCTTACTGTGTGAATAATAAAAGATAAGACAGTGAAAACGATTCTATTAGAACTAAAAATTTAAACATATCGTTTCAATAAAAGTTTTGTTATGTAAACGTCTTAAAAAAACATTTTTTTGAGCGCGGCGGCATTCCGAAATTGAATTGGCGGCCGACACACGCCACCTTATTTTGGAGAAAACGGAAAACCACCAAATAAGGTATCTAAGTACCCTCCAGAACGGCCTAAAAAGCCTATTTTCGGTCAAAAATTTCTTTTTGTGGAAAGTGGTTTCCCAATCGTTTTCCCTTCTTTTTTTACGTAAAAGTGGTCAAATCGGGTAAAAACGAGGTTTGAACCGGTTTTTGGGCCAGGGGGGGGGGATTCTATACTCCGGCCCGAATTTTTTTTGTTGTAATTCACCGTATTTTGGTACTTCTTTAGTTCCCCCCCCCCCATACTCGGATTTTTTGAAAAGTGACCCAAAATCACCCCCCGAACTCATTTTTTCTGCACAACAAGATGTGAGAAGCATTTCTAAACATTTTCTGAATTAGAAAAATATTTTTTTTTCAAAAAAAATTGCCACCCGCCCCTTGGGGGTAGATGGTCTCTTTTGGGTATTTTAGGGTCATTTTTAGGTGATTTATCACATTTTTCTTGCTGGAGCTGGGCAAAAATAGTCTCTAAATGCATTTTCGGTCAAGAGTCTTGCTCGGAATTATGTCTAAGGTAAGTCTGTGCGCGCATCTCTAACCAACCAAGCCCCCTGCGCCCTCTTCGGGGGCGCAGGGGACTTGGTTGCTTGAGGTTGAGATGCGCACACCCACACACCTTAGACACAAATCACTCGAAAGTGACCTTGGATGCATGAAAACATATGCATACCAGAGTTTATTTACACGGTAGGCTCCAGAAAGTAAAAACCTGTTCAAAATCTAGCATTTTTACCTATACTTTGCTTAAAAAGGTTAAAATTTGGTCAAAAATACCCTAAAAATACCATCTACCCTTAAGGGTTGGGTGGCAAATTATTTCGATAAAATTCAACTTTTTTTATTCAGAAAGTGTTCAGAAATGCTTCTCGTATCTTGTTGTGCAGAAAAAATGAGTTCGGGGGGTGATTTTCGGTCACTTTTCAAAAAGTCCGAGTGTGGGGGGGGGGGGGTGGTGAACTAAAGAAGTGCCGTATTTTTATTCAGAAAACATGAAGAACCCGCAAACTCGCGGGTTAACCGTAAAATTTCTAAAAACCCGCTCGCCAACCCGCTGGCACTCTTGGTCCCCAATACTAAGTGTTCTGGTCTTTGGCCTCGAAGCGGCCAAACAAGCTTGGTATGTCTGAATAAGTATCTCTAGAGGTGTACATATATACCCTTAGCGATATTTTACTCTTTTGGAGTTTCAAATTCGCGAAACGTCTATGCACCAGAATTTGTGGCTTCTATCTGCACTTCTACTAAGTCAATTTTGGCGGGATGTGCCTCCGCCCCACTTACCAAATGGTCCAGGCTGAAGATGACGAGATTGCGAAGCTCTTCAGTAAAAATCCCATCGGTAGAATTTGAGCCTTGAGAAGCGCCCTTGAGAGCATCAGTGGAAGCAGCAACTGCTTCCAAAGTACCAAAGTCATTTGATTGCTTGACTGAAACATAGAAATTGAGGCTTGAAAGAAGCTGAAAAGTAACATACGGGCAGTCCCGATCACACCAAGAAGAAGAAGAAGGAGAAGAATAATGGCGGCGATCACGATGAACAGCCTACTCTTGCAGAATGGCTTCTTTTGTCTTTGTTAACAACAAATATTCGGTGCTTCGCATTGTCTGACCATAAGTGTGTATAAATTGAAACAGATCATTAGAATAAACCAACCAAAGTACTTGCGACGTGGTATTTTAAATTCGACTAGACTTAAAAATGATGCAGATAGTTCTATAACTTTTTAGTAGAAAGTAGATTTTTTAGTTAAAATAAACGTACCGTATTTCCTCTAATAAGCGCGCATGCTCTACTTTGAGGGCCTATGTCTCAGCTCAGAGAAATTTTCTGCTTCACTCCCACGAGCTCTACCGATTTCACTTTTCAGATTTTGGTTGAGCACCCGAAATTTTTCAGATTTTTGGGGTTTGAAAAATAAGCGCGGCGGTGCGCTTATTAGAGGAAATGCGTATTTAAGAGACGAAAAGAGTACAAATAATGTTTTTTGGGTTAGAAATTGAATATACTATTGAAGGCTGGAAAAAGCGCAACTAATCTTTCTTTCATATATAATTTTACATTTTTCCAACGGATAATAAACACATAAAACGCATTTTTAGAACAAGCTTAGGCCAGTAGGCTTAGGGCTGACCATTATCAACCAGGGCTTTTGCATAACTTTTTTCAAATATCTTTCAAATTTTTTTAAAATATAACCTCTGAAATGATTTATCTCTGCACAGAGCACGAATATCGAAAAGGTAGCAGCAATTTTACTTACAACATGGGTATGCTCTACCAGAATATACATTTGTTCCACAATAAAATTCGAAGGAAGTTAAGAAAACTTTAATTTCCGTCATTTTCGAAATATATCTACAAGCCACGTCTCAGCATTCATATTTTCAAAATTATTTTGCAAATGGGTTTTTTAGCTCTAAACCTGCGCTATAACATATGGCGAGAACATACTAGCGATAGATACTCAATAAATTTTTCAATTAATTTAAAGGACCATACTTGTTGATGACAATGGCAATTTGACAAATTCAAATTCACGCGGGACACATTTCTTTTCGTCTCTACCTGTACTCTTTTGAGTCGCTCGAAATAGCTCCAAAGAGTGCAGTGAGAGACGAAAGAGAAGTGTCCCGCGCGCATTTGAATTTGCCAAATTTTGATTTGAATCAACAAGTATGGTCCTTTAAAGGACCCTGTCTCTTCCTGCTCAGTGGTCCCGCACCAATTCAAAAAAATTTCACTGATCATTGAACTTCTCTTCGATTTTAAAATTTCAAAATAAATTTTACCCTTTTTGGTATTCCTTGTATGTCGGGTTGGGTCAAGCTAAGTTCTCAGCACTAATGAACGACTGACAATCATTTGTTAATGAATTTATTTTTGAATAACAGAACTTGAAAAACTTGAATCGCGGAACAGAAACACTTTTTTAAAGTTAGATATTGTTTAACTTTTTTTTGATAAAAACAATTGTTTTGTCAAACTTTTCGGCTACGAAACTAAGAAGCTTCTTTTGATCCTCTGTTTCAAAATTATCATATACTTTGAGAATTTCGCCACTTTGAAATCGCAAATCTCCGGCAACATCTTCGATTTGTTGCACAAAATGATTCTTGAGCAGTTGAGCGATATCCTCTGCGACGTAGGGTCTGCTAACTCCTGCCTCTTTTAAGCTATGCACAAATTTAGAATCTTGAAGAGAGTCTTGCCAACTACAATTCTTCAAATAACGCCATTCGAAGTAGTCTGCAAATTAAAAATTGACTTTAATAACATAGATGAACATTACTATTCAGATCTACCTAACATTTCTTGTACCATATTACAATTGACAAGTTGGTCTACTTTGCTATGCTGTTGTGTCTGCTCAGCTGGTTTGTATGCGACATGCTCTTCCTGTTTGTTTGAATGAAGAGCTTTCGTGACCTTAGGCTTAGCAATCTTGTTCTCTTTGATGAACCCTGCTGCCTGTAATTTTAATATATAACAAGCTTCAACGAGCGAGCGTCACTTCTGTGTCTTTCAAGACAGTTTTTCGTACTCATTGTGAATCTAGTAGCAGATTCCGAAAACTCGACGGTTACGTCAGGTAACTACCATATTTAAGCTGAAACGCTAAAAAATCATTTTCCTCTGTAATTATTAAAAAAATTTATATATGTGTTAAAGCTTGTTTAAAAGTTGAGATAATACGCTTTCTAACGACATATTGCTTATGCATTTACCATAAAAATCTATTTTTTTTATTCACTTTATTTCTGACACCGGATTCATGTTCATGATGGTCGATCTGATGGACGGCTATCGATTACCGACGGTCAATGAATTTTTTTTTGAAATTTTTGATCAAAATCGTCAAGTTTTAGGGTAAAAGTTTCTGGAAAGTCGACCCTAATCCGAATACGTTGATATCAGATCGAAATATTTTTTATAGACTGAGATATCTACTAAAATAGGTAAATGATGCTAAATTCCTGGTCTTTCTACTCAAAATAGCTATATATCAGCCCATAAAAATTATTTTGATCTGATCTCAACGGATTCGTATTCAGGATGAGATTTTGGAATTAGGGTCGACTTTCCAGAAATTTTTTGCCCTGGAAATTGACGATTTTGATCAAAAATTTAAAAAAAAATTCATTGACCGTCGGTAATCGATATTTTACCGATCTGATTATGAAAGTGCACTAAAGAGGCTCTCGCCTGATACTGCCAAGAATTTTGTAAATTTAACTGTTTTTTGTCTCTGTCCTGTTATAAAGAAATAAAAGGATACTGTCAGTTTTTTTAATTCTTCTCGTTTAAGGTGTTTTAGCAAAAATGTCTTATTTTTGTGCTTGTCGCTTTGTACTTGAGCTTTTTCACTGCTAAAAATAGGATCCTGAAAATCTTAAAAAATAAAATAAAAGTTGGAAACTCAAAATAAAAACTAATCTTACAAATAAGGACGCATGAGAACCTTGGTCAAAAAAATCAATAACCCCTTCGCCCTGCTAGAACGATAATATCGTAAACACCCTTCCCTATTCTCCAATAATTTTTACTTAGACTTAAGCCGTAGAATTAGGCTCAGGGCTTGGCCATTACTACATGGGTTTACATTATTTTTTTAAATGGAGATTTTAGATACTGCTCAAAAATTATTGGGAGGGGTGCAGGTATAAGACCGGTCTGGTCTAGTCTGATCTGGTCTGGTCTTCCGCGGTCTGGTCTTGGTATCTTTCATAGTTCTTAATAAAAAAAATCAATTACTTTGTCGATTACTGCTCAGCTGTTTACTGCCTCATTTTTACATAAAAACACAGTACATACAATGCAAGTAAATGCAAGAAAGTACACAAAAGCCAAGGTTTCTTCACCTCAAAAAGAGCCTTTCGAGCTTGCAATAGTTCACTCTCTGCCTTGTTCTTGGCTTCAGTCAAATCGCCAATCTTCAATAAGTTTAGTATTAATTGGACACAGTGTGGAAGTATAAAGTACGAGAGATTTCACGGCTTATCTGCAGCAAGTGCAATAGCCAAATGGTATTTGCTATTCAAAAGAAAAACCGTGTTCTCTAAACACAATAAGTCTCCGCCCTATTAATAATCTAATCCGCCCTATTCCCTGCAGTTCTAATGGATCGTTCACGGACTGAGACTTAGACTAAAACTAAAGGGTGTCGATTTTTTAAATTTGAGAAATATACACACAAAACGGTAGATGAATATGAGGGATAGTCGTGGAGAAAGAAAACAAGTAAAGAAACGCTTTTAAGCTGTTTTTCAGCCGTTATAGACATAAAAGGAAGAAATAAGAAATACTACAGGAGAAATACTACAGGGTGGTCCATTTCCGGAAATTACGCGCACTTTTTTCTTTTTGTCCCAAATTTTCTAATATCTTATTCATTTTTAATTTTATTCATGCTGTCCGCATCATATATCTTTTGTTTTTAAATGCGTTTTACGTTCAGATAATGGCTAAAATCAAGAAGCAAGAACAGCGCGAAATGATTTCCGTGAAAACAATTCGAACTGAGCCCAGAAATAATGTGCCGAGTCATCGTCAATGGGTGTTCCAACAGGTTTTTATTTTTTGTTACAATTTGTAATTTTTATTGTTGAATGTTCCTGATTTTTACACGAATGCAGAGGAATGGGAAATCTGTGTTGGTCATTATTAAAGAACCCACAATTCTGGAGATTTCCGCGGGTCAGGGTCCCAGAAACGGAAGTCGTCCGGGCGAGGAGTTACTTGCACAAATTTTTTTTTGACGTGCGCGTAATTTCCGGACACCCTGTAGATGATATTATTGGAAAAACACTGCATTTCGAATTTATTAAAAAATTTAGAGGATATTTGAGAAACTACAAAAATCCTACTAAAAACGACGAAAATTCTACGAATATATTTTCGTAAAATTTTTTTCGTTTGTAAATCAATTTTAACTTGAAAATTTTACTTTGGGAAGTGCCTGTCGAGCTTGCAATAATTGACTTTCTGCATTTTTATTGGCTTCAGTCAGATTTTCAATCTATAACAAATGCAAAATTATTTTGAGTCAGTGAAAATTTTTTAGCCTGGGCAACAAGACGAGAATACGACGGGATTTCCGAAAATTTTGAAAATCTAGCCGAAATCCCAAGTTATCAAGCCCAAGAAATTATCGAGGTAATTTACTAACTAATGTATCCTAATTCTTCTGGTAAGTCCATTGTCGTAGCCAGGCGGGCAGGGGGGGGGCGGTGTTGAGGGGGCTAAAGCCCCCCCCCCCCGTCAGATTTTACTGGCTACGCCTCTGGGTAAGGCACTACTTTCAACTTTAAGAACCTATACCTCAGCTCACGATCAGTGTTCTGCAAATTTGTTTTCTTTGCGTTTCCTTAACTTTTTAAGCTCTGCGGAAAAAATCGTGAGATCGACATAAAAATTTGGGATTTTAAAAGTAAGGCTTCATCGGGCCTTATTAGAGGAAAACATTAATTTTATATTTCAGTCATTGGGAGGATCTGCTTTTGTATAACGGAATCTGCTAAGTATATACCTCAGTTTTTAGCGCCTTGACTTCAGCCTTGTTTTTGTTTTCAGTCAGTTCATCAATCTTTAAAAAAATTAGGTCTGGTTAGTGTTAAACAATGGACAAATAAACCAGAAGCAAGGCGATCTTGATATGATCGCTGACCGGAAGATCCTGAATCATCTTTTTCTTGTTCGGCTCTACATCATTTAAAGAAAAGCTTCTGGACTGCTGAACACATTTTTGACCCACAGCTTCTGGATACTTGTTGAATATAATCTGGCCAGCCATTCCAGCCTAAAAACAATCTTTAAGATATTTAAATTCTTAAATCACTATTTTTCTGCTTTTTTATGTAAGAAGTCGGATTTTCGGGAAACTTATAGGGAATATCTGACATGTTAGCCTACCCTATGTCTAAGGCTTTGCCTAAGCAAAAGAAAGTTCACTGCACATAAGGGGCATCCCGAGACAGAAAAGTGTTTTTTTAAGAGCCAGATTATTAAAGTTTCAACTTTTTTTATAATACGAAGAATTTTTTTTAAATTTCTTTTAAAACTTTTGAACCTGTAGACCAGTGCTCGTTTTACGAAGTAGGTCAAAAAAAGATCGGGCGCTAACAAAGAGTGAATGGTCAAAAATGCATGGTAACAAACAATATTTATGACGCACTGGGGTAAAGCCCCTAAATTAAGTCAGCTATTTCGAGTAATTTATGCAGAGAAAGTTATTCCCTGTAAAAACTGAGTTGTTTCAAATTTTCGTTTCAAAGTTTGTGCTTATATATGTATGAGAAAATAAACGTTAAATTTTTTGATCACAGCTGCCAAACAGGTAACCATCTTAAAATAAAGATGATTATTTTAAGTATTTCTATATTTTACAGCCAATTTTAAGATTTACAAATTTGTTAGCTGAGGCTCCTCGCACAAACTTTAGCATTTCGAGAGGCAACATCTTTTTGAGCAAAAATTTGCGTGAGTTCTTGACGAATTTCCTTTAAAATATTTAAAACATTAAAATTTGAATAAATTTTTAATTTGATTGATTTTAGTAGAAAGGTTGTATTTTGGTTGTATTTTCAAAGTATTAAATTCGTATGTTTTCAATAAGCAATTTTATATCTTATCTTTTTCGTCCACTTTTAATGCTCTTCTTGTTGGCACCTAATGCTGTGTGCAATGGACATTTCAAAGCCAGGCAAACGTACAAAGTTTGGATGCTGGACGATGCCAATAAGGGACTTACTGCGAATGGAAATCGGAGAGCACTTTTAACCCTTGAACGCGAACTGTTCCACCTATGATTCATGTCTCAGATTTTTTTACAAAGTTGTGGAATAAGCATGAAATTTGTTAATTACAAAAAGAGGTCCGTAACGGCCAAAATTCAAGTTTTTGAAAAAATATTTTTTTCTCGATGTTCTGAATGCATAATCATGAATTTGTTTTTCGAGAAACAGAAATGCTAAGCCCTGTACTATTCATTAAAAACCCGGACATCTATATAATTGGTGGTCGCTGAGAAAAACATGTTTGAAGTTCACCCCATATATGTGACAGTGCGCACAGGAGGTGTTTTAAATATTTGTATTGAAAAATTGCATAATTTTGGAAAAAATTCACGGTTTTAAAAAAATGTGAACGTGAAAAAGGGACACGGAAGTTTCGTCCTCAGGACGTTTCGTCCTCAGGACGTTTCGTCCTCGGGGCCATTTCGTCCTCAGCCGTTTCGTCCTCAGTTCTTATTATCTTACATTAATTAAAATAATCGTTCCGCCCCTGAAAAACTCATGCCCAACACCTTTTTGAGAATTATTTTTCACGTAAATGTACTTTACGGAAGAGATAGGTAGTTATCTCTCCAACTAAGTTCTCAACTAAAGGCTTTTCTACCCCGTTTTAGTCACTGGAGCTGGGCAAAAAGAATCTCTTGTTCAAGAGTCTTGCTCGGAATTATGTCTAAGGTAAGTGAGTGCGCGCATCTCTCCCCTTCGGGGCGCAGGGGGCTTGGTTGGTTAGAGATGCGCACACCCACATAGCTTAGACGCAAATCACTCGAAAGTGACTCTGGATGCATGAAAAAATATGTGCATACCAGAGTTTGTTTATGCGGTAGGCCCCAGCTGACAAAACTATGTTCAAATCACATCTTTTAGGGTATCGGTTACTTGTTAAAGTTGATTTTTTTGTTCTCTTGTGCAAAAAATCAAGTTTGGTTATACTTAGACAAGGACGAGGCTGAGGACGAAACGGCCGAGGACGAAACGGCCCCGAGGACGAAACGTCCGTGTCCCGTTTGGGCATGAGTGTTTCAGGGGCGGAACGATTATTTTAGTTAATGTAAGATAATAAGAACTGAGGACGAAACGGCCGAGGACGAAACGTCGCGTACCCTGAAAAAAAGTAAGTCTGGAAAAAAATTCATGATTATGCCTTCAGAATATCGAGAATAAATACTTTTTTCAAAAACGTGAATAAACTACTGGTAAAATCAGAATCCTTGCAGTTTTAGGACCAGACAGACCATGGCTGCACAGGTGCTGTCACCGGTGCACGGCATTTGGCGTTTAGAAAACCCAATGTACAGGCGATTTCCCGCTTATTTTTTAAAATTTTGGTGACGGCTATTCTATTTTTTACGATTTTTATTGTCTTTGGCTAGTCAAGTCGTAAAAATGGTAGGGATTCTGAATTTACCAGTTGTTTTTTCAAAATTATATAATTTTTTTTCACTAAAATCCATGGGTCTTGATCAGTGTTTTCAAAATTAGAATGCTAGAATAGGAATTTACAGAATGAGAATCCCGTCAAATTTTGACTAGATTCTGATTCTCATTCTGTAAATTCTCATTCTGGCATTCTCATTCTCATTTTCGAAAACACTGGTCTTTTGAACAATGATCTCCCTGGTCGAGACCAAACAGGAAATTTGAATCAGTATTCAAAAAAATATGCAAAAGATTTTGTCCCAGTTTTACGTCAAGGACAAAATCTAGATATTGTCCGAGTATATACTCGAGTGTTTTCTTTATTGACAAGCTTAATATTTACTCAAAATTTGGCAGGAGTTTCAAATGATAACAAAAAATAGACTAAACTTGACCAAGATTTTTCAGTTATAGAAACGGGACAGAGTCAAGTCGTAGAAAGCGCCGAATATTCGTATTCACTTGTAATTAAGTATGTAATTTGTCTTTTGGAAAAAACGACTGCATCATAGTGTGCAAATTTAAGGGTTAATGGACGTCTATTTGAAATAAATCTGCTAAGCCTAGCTTTATCAAAAGAGATGGTTATCAAGTCGTTCAAGAGTGGGTTGCTTTTTTTTTGCTACAGTCGACTCTCGATATAAGATACCCCCTCAAGTTCGTTCCCAGCTTAGGTCCGACACTATTTTTAACCTCATTTCTAAAATGTTTTGCCAAATTTGATTCGTCAATCCAGTCGGAAATATCGCAAGGATTCAGATTTGGCCGATCGTTCTGAAAAAGCTGAAACTTTTGCCAGTGAGACCCGCGACTCTCGATATAAGATACCACTTTTCAAGATTTAGGGTATCTTATATCGAGAGCCGAGGGTCTTACTGTTAAAAGTTTCAACCTTTTCAGAAATGATCGGCAAAATCTGAATCCTTGCGATATTTCCGACTGGACTGACGAATCAAATTTGGCAAAACATTTTAGAAATAAGGTTAAAAATATGTCGGACCCAAGGTGGGAACAAACTTGAAGGGGGGGGGGGGTATTTTATATCGAGAGCCGACTGTATAATCATTATTTTTCATGTACAATGGAATAGGTCCTACTTTTAGGGGGGGGGTTCACTGGAATAGCTTTGGGGGGGGGGTACAATGGAATAGTGGCCAAATTCCTATGTAAGTCGATGCTGAGCAAGCTGAGATTTTCGAAGTTCCGCGGTTCTTGGCGAATGTAAAAAAAATTCAGGGTGGTCTAGATGCTGATTTTTCAGTTCTGCTTTGTTGAGACTGTATTACATTGGTTAGGCTTAAAACGTTTGTCAAAATACTCCCGTTCAAGGCCAAAATATTTGTTAAGTGATGGTTATAAATAAATAATTTGTCTGATACTGGTGTAAAAAGTAAAGATGCTCTAGGGAAAACGTTGCTTCAACCTTTTTCGGGACTCGCTTCGGTTCTTTTTGTTATCGGGAATACCCGATTCTTACGCATAAATTGTATTAGCACGACTGAGGTCGGGTATTCCCGATAACCAAAAAGAACCCTCGCTTCCAATGAATCAGAAAATAGAACTGCGCTCTCTAACAGAAAGCCATGCCTAAAGAGCAACCTTGGGTGATGGTGGGAGGTTTAGGGGAATCGGGTTGAAAAATGGAACGTTATGGTGTTATATTAGAGAAATTACGGTAATCACGCATGGGCGCTAATTAGAAGAAATACTTTAGGGTAGATATACTTGGGGCCAAACAATGCTTTTTCCACATAAAAACTTTAAGGCCAAAAAATACCAGATATTTAGAATGTTCCAACCATAAGGCTATAAGTTTGAAATTGTAAACTCTGATAAATAATCATACACTTGCTCATACACGCTCTTCTTTTACATGCGATTTTCGATCTGTTTCTTCTTTGCCCCACATTTCATGGACTTCTGAGCTAAATAGACTTGACTTTGGTTACAGTGTCTGCCATAGTTTATTTTACAGTTTTTTCCTTATTCTGTTCTTAAGCAAAATAGGAATTTAAATTTCAAAAACCATGTTAGGCAGTAAGCTGTTCTTGAAAAGATAAAATTCTCACGACCTTTCTGAACAATTTTTTTTCAAAAAATACTGTAACTACTCAAGAAATTTCCCTGTTGGACCAAATGCTAATAATTTTTTTCTCTCTTTTGTTCAAATATTTCTTCAAAACTGCTAACTTTTTTATGTTGTTGTATTATCCGCAAAAGCCATTTGGTCAGACATTGACACACACCCCAAAACAGATGTCAATATACAAAGGGCAAGCAAGCATTCAACAGCCAACCACCCTTTTTATATATTGATTATATTGGTTATGGGTTGGGGGCAGGCAAGGCGCTCAATATCAAAGAGATTCCGCTGCCATTGGATTTTCAAAAAAATAAAGAAAATTAATTATCGCCACCCAGATTTATGACTTATGTGATGGGGAGCTGCCCTTGAACAATCCCTTCAATCACTTCATCCCCCCAAACATTTATGACAAATAGAGATGGGCAGAGGGGCAGCAATGTGTAATCCAATCTTCTACTGCTTGTTGTTTTTAGATGGATGGATGGGTAGTGGGAGAGGAGGCAGGAAAGACACAAATGTAATGTTTTGTCTTTTTCACACTTATATACACACACCTATGCTTGGAACTTAGCAAATGCTTTTTTGAATTATTTGGTTTACAAATATGATAATATAGATAGATCCAAGGGTGTTTATTTGAGGTATTTATAGATTTATTTTTGAATTTATTTATTGAATTTAATTTGGACATCTGTTCACTGTTTATCAATTTTATAATTTTTTGAAGTTAAAAACACTGTCAAGTCTCTTGAATAGCGCTACCTTGAGGCCCCCAATTAATTGGTTGTATTGATTATTTAAAATAATGTAAATAATCAATATAACCAATTAATTAATTTATTATTTATTTAATTACGACAGACAAAAAGTCCCCGCCTTATTGTTACCCTCTATGCATTGCACCCTCGTTATAGCCTTGAGGGCGGTCTTCTGATACTTTCGATACTCGACGGTCTAACGATACTCTATTGTAATGTTCTTTACATTTCATGAGTGAATTTTCGTGATAACTTTTTGAACTTGCACAGTTTCGGCGAGATTTTTTTCTTTATGTTGTGCAGACGAATCTTGATAAATGGGCACCCCCAAAAGTTCGTTCCCCCGCTGGCTCCGACACATTTTAGCTCGATTTTCAAAGCTTTTTTTTTAAATTCTGTTTTGACAGTCCGGTCCCAAATATTGCAAGAATTCCGATTTTACAAATCGTTTTCATAATCCAAAAACTTTTTTCTCTAAAAAAGCAAAACCTCGATAAACGGGCACCCTATTTCTGAAATGGGAGGTCGAGGTTTTTTTTTTAGTAAAAAAGGTTTTTGAATTCTGAAAAACGCTCGGTAAAATCGGAATCCTTGCGTATTTGGGATCGGACTATCGAAAGACAATTTAAAAAAAACTTTGAAAATCGAGCTAAAAAAGTGTCAGACCCAGCAGGGGAACAAACCTTTGGGGTGCCTGTTTATCAAGGCTCGACTGTAGCCCTATTTTTCTGCAATTGAATATAACCTAATACCGTATTTTCTCTATTAAGGAACCCCTCTCTAATAATTAACCCCCTCATATTCTTTTGACTAGGATTTTAGGGTTAAGGCTATTTTTGATTGACAATTTTGAGATTTTTCGGAGGTTGAAAAATAATGAACCCGGGTGCGTTAATAGAGAAAATACGGTATATATTTTTTCATGTCTCTGTCTCTGCAAATTTGGGCTTTAAAAAATACTCGACTTCAGATGTAATTTTTGCAGAAAAATACAGAAGAGTCGCCAGGTTCAAAAATGTAGGACAAATACGAAGAACGTTTGCTGCTCCTTGTTTGCTTTGCCTGTGATGATATGATGCTAGCGGACTTTTCATGAGGCTGTATCAAGAGCATAAAAAATCTAGCCAAAATTTGTGAAAAGTGAAAATTTCAAACCAAAAATTTCATTGATGAGAATACAAAAAATATTTTTGTAGATGAAAAATTCTGAAGTTCACTTTACAATTTTATAAAATTTAAATGTAAAAATAATGTAAATAATCAATACAACCAATTAATTGATTTATTATTTATTTAATTACGACAGACAAAAAGTACGTATTGTGTTGATTGTATATTTAAGCATGCCTTATCACACCCTCTTGTTTTATCTTCAAGCTCATTGTTTTGGTTGTCAAATAATGTTGACTGAGGCAGACAGTAGATATAGTCTTCAAAGCAAAGAAGGAGAGAGAAGCAGGAGGCTAGCAGGAGTAGCTCAAATATGGCGCTAGCTGCTCTGTCGGCCCCTTCTCTAACCCAAATAAATATATTCTGCCATTTCCTCATTTATATTTGTTCTCTTGCCCTTCCTAAATTTGGCGGAGGATCTATTGCAGCAGTAGCGAGAGCATTAGCGGCAGTGAGATAGGCCCAGCTTAATGCCTAATGCTTTTCTAGCACTTGTCTTTTTGTGTTTATTGTCAACTCAATTAAAGCTTGCTGAATGGAGCAATCCGGTGTTATAAAACAGGGTGGTGTGCCACATCAGACACAAAACAACCCTGTTCAAAAAAATTACACTCTCTAATAAAATAAAACCTTCGAAGAGATGTTAAAGAATAACTAAAATCACTTGGGCGCTATCTAATGAAGGCCACCCCAGTTTTCTGAGGGCACTAACCAAAAAGCCAAAAATAACATTTACGAAAAATTCAGAACAATAAATACAGCCTTTAAACCTTTTGGTGTATAAAATATTAGAAGTAAAATCAACAAAAGGATATTTACGGCCACTTTTTGACGGCCCCTTTTCCTCATAACCCTTTAAAGGTAATGATGAAAAATAGACAGAAATTAAGTCAAAAAGTAGCCATAAATGTCTAAATCACTTCAAAAAAAATTCAGTTGAAGTTAAAGTTAAAGATATTTTAATCGCTTCAAAATGTTCCCAAAAAACCTATTTCATTCAGCAAATACCGAATGTTTTTTTGCTGCCAATAGACGGACACAAATTTTTTTTTGTTAAAATCTCTTCAATATTTTTGCTGTGTGTGAAAGCATATTCCTAAATTATTTCTGCAAAATACTTGGAAAATTTTGCATTATAATAACACTTTTATGTTGTTGGACTAGGTTTGGGTTGACTAGATAAAAGAATGGCAATAGTTGACCAATTAATTTAATTTATTCATCTTAGCTGGCAGTTCATTTGTTGTTGTATGTGAGCCAGCTTTGTGCACATAAACAGGCAGTGGTGGTGTAGTTGCCCTCTCCTAATATATAAGCTATTCCCCAGTGACCTGGCAATGCCTGCTCTTTCACTCTTCCAGAAGAACTCATCTTCTTGTGCACCCAATGGGAATTATTTTGAGGGTAGCCTAGATGGATATCTATAGCTCTTCTCTTTTTAATGTCGCAATTATTTTTTCTCTTTAGAAGTTTTTATTGTTGGTTAGCTAGATTTTTAGGAATCATCTATAAAATAGTTTTGTTATTATACATGCAAGTAAGCAACTGTTTTGTCTTTTTCCAATGAAAGTACTTTTCATGTGAAAAAAAAATTATAAGGTCACTTACGAGCTGAGATTTAATAAGTGATGTTGAAATTTGATAAATTTAATAACAATTTAAGAAATATTAAAAATGACAAGCATCTAACTTTAGGTCATATCTCGGCGACCAAACACTGCTTTGAAATTCTGTTTTGTTATTCAAATTTCTTTAAAAAATTCATCCAATATTTGGCCTAAGAGAAAAAAATTACGTAAAAAAGCTCTTTTATTAGTAAAAATATTAAAAATTTCATATTTTACTGTCCATAGTACACTAATGTTAATCATGCTTGCATGTTTGACTTATTTTATTTGACTGCCTTTCTGACTGTATGACCATCAGAATTATTTTGAGGCTCCAAATATTATTAATTTTTTATTTTTACGTCAAAATCTTATTTTTTAGTACCAAAAAAGCAATAAGCACTGGATAAGATAGCCTATTTTTGCTAAAATACACTTATTATGAGCAGATGTACTTATTTTTAAAACTTTGAGATGGAACCCCTGCATAAGACTTTTTTATAGTAAATTTCATTACAGAAAAATCTCAATCCTCAAATAATCCGCCATACGAGCCTATATCTCAACCCACAGAATATATTTTGCAGATCTGTTTTTTGCGTTTTCTACCGATTACCCTTTTTAGATTTTGCTTGACCACCCAAAAATCTTAAAATCATTTTTTTCCATCTTCGGAGTTGAAAATAATCCGTCATAGCGAATTCATAGAAGCTTTACGATATTTCACGATATAGGCAAGAAAAAACATCAAAAGTTCCGTATTCCGAAAACATCTTTTTACATTCTGTCTATTTTGGGTAACTTACCTAAACCTTATATCCTAAATTAAAGCCCATCATCAAATGCCATATTTAGCTATCCAAATCCCATACATGTTATCCCCCAATTTCCCTTAAAGCCAAAGCCACATAAGCCACAAAAGTCGTCATCTTCATTGTCTTCTTTTTCTTTTCCACTCAAGCATCCTCTATATATACCACCACCACAAGCACCACTATTTAGGCTAGCTAATTCCTTGTTGTATTTTAATTATGTGCAGCAGCACCCAGCCAAAACAACAAATCCTCTCTATAGCCTGTCACTCTAGCATACACACACCCAACCAGTACACACACACATACATAATCTCCCTTGTTTTGCAGAGCCCATCGATTGACTGCTACTACTGCTGTGTTTGTCGGTGTGTCCCCCACCGCTCGCTTACCAACTACAACGCCAATCCGCCAAAAAAGAGAGGAGGAGAATAATCTTGTGCGCACATTGATTAGGTGCTAATCAACTTTGGCTAAATTGCCAGCAAATTTGACTCGGCTATATTTTGGATATTGTGCTATTTTGACAGTTTGAACTGGCGCTTGTTTATACTGGAGGACACTGTTTCATTAACTTGTTTGGGTTGTTCTGAGCTGTATTAAGACAATTACAAACTGCCTTTCGAAATTTGAAGTTCTTAAACATTTGCTTTAATATTACTACATTATATTTTGGGTGGTAGCTAACCACTGAGCTTGGCAAAATTCGGACGAAAACCTCCTCCAGTATGTTTCAGTCTCAGAATCGACATCCGGTGAGTTTTTTAAGTTTTTGATTCGCTAATATAATCTGGCTGGATATTTTTTATAACAAAAAAAGTTATGACAAAGAGAACATTAAACATGGAGTTTGATGATAAGTCAAAAGGCTTGCAAAACGAATATCAAGTTGTCTAAAAGTTTTTGAAATATACAGCAAAATCTTTAGCAAATGTTGAAAATTTTGATTACTTAACAATAAACATATTTAAAGGTTAATAATATTCTGCACAAAACATTGTTTCTTTTGCTTTATAGCAAAAATTGCCAAATTATAACTCAAATAAACACAACAAAAACAAATATTAAAATAATCTTAGCTTTTTTTTAACTTCGATAAGGCAAGTTTTTAACTACAAAGCACCGTTTCGTGAAAACGTAATACTAACTTTTGATAGTAAAATGGTATAATGAAGTATAAATATGGTATAATGAGTTTTTCAGTGTCTGGTCAAAAATTATGAGAAAAAGTTTGCACCAAAATTTGAGAAACGTCTTTTTTAATACTTATTTGACAATGTAATATTAGGTCGTGTCAAAAGTTCGGTCGTTTTATTTCAAAAGCAATATTTGTGGCGTTGTGTTTTTACCATAGATTTTTTTAAACATTTTTCAAAAGTTTACCACTAATTTTGTAGCTGAGAATCTTGGCTACAAAACGAGTGATAAACTTTCGAAAAATGTTTAAAAAAGTCTATGCTAAAAACACAACGCCACAAAAATTGCTTTTGAAATAAAACGACCGAACTTTTGACACGACCTAATACTTTATGAACTTTTCTAGTTGGCCTAGACTCTAACTTTTCAAAAATAACTAAATACCACCTTCTTAACTATTTTTTTCTATAAACACGATATAAGAAACATGTCTTAACACAACTTTAATTAAAAAATTTGATCTTTCTTTTAAAAACTTTATCTACCATGGGATAGTTTACTAATTGTTTTATTTGTCATAGAGCTGTTTTAGAACTCTTTAGATGTTTCGAAAACCATTTGCACTAGCATTATAGAATACAGGCTAGCATTATAGAATACAATTTTTTCAGATATTTATTTAAAAAGTATCTGAGTATCGCACTGTCATTTCCCTTTTTTGTAAAGCTTTTCAAGGATAGAAAGCTTTTACCTATTTTTGAATAAATTTCAGCCTCTTAAGTCAAGCAAAGCTAAAAGTGATATATTTTTAACACGTTTTTTTACTTTCTGGAGCTTACCGCATATGGAGCGGCATCTTTGACAAAGAGAAGAAACTGTTTTTAACTCTTAGTGTTCTAAACCATTTACAAAAACACTCACTCACTGATTTATTGCAAATGTTAGTAAGCCGGACCGAAGAATTGAGAGGTAGTGTGTTTATGCAGTTCATTGGTTGAGCACCTAATGAACGGCATATATATGTGTCACCCATATGCACACAAGAGGCACATCGGTGAGTGGTAGAAGGGGATATTAATGGATGCACACACTTAACATGCCTGTCTGTCCTAATCTTCATCATCATGTCCTCTTTTCTAATACTCCCTATACAATAATTGCACTGCTCACAGGGCCATTTGGGTAGTGCTCAATAATAGGGCAAAGTGTTTGGCTTTATTGCATTTTCATCTTAGAGTATTGAATTATTTAAAGGAGGGAGGCTATTTAAGTTTGAAAAAGTCGCCTCTAAAGAGCAGTGACTACGCGTTTGCGTTGAATGGTCCAAAATGGTGCACAGGTTTGATCCCGCATGCCTGCATTGCTCTTTTTTGGCTTGTTTGACTAATGTCTAAGGATATTTATCGAATCTGACGCTTTAAAAGTCGAATTACTGAGTAATTATTACTCTAAACATTGGTCAAAAGAACCGAAAAAGTCAAGTGCACGCATGCGGGATCGAACCCTTTTTGGGACAAAAAAAACAAATATACAGCCACCCCCTCCCTTTACACTATTTTACGTGAAAAACGTGAAAAATTCGAAGCGATTCTAATTTTTCTGAATGTCGTGCTAGTATTATGCTAGCACTATTATAGTATTAAAATACGTAAATGTACTTTTTTAAATATTTGTATTATTGAGGAACCCAAAGTTTTTTATTTTCAAGGCTTTACGTCAAAATTTTATTTTTGGTGCTCAAAAATCAATAATCACTGGATAAAATTGCGTTTTTTGACGAAAAATGGCCAAATTGTATTTTTTGGCCAAATGTACTTTTTCAAAATTTTGAGTTACGTACCCTGTATTAACCCATTATATAGCATTCAGTAGAGATAATTAATTTCATGTCTACATCTCTGTTGAAACGCACACACACACACACACATCTCTGTTGAAAAAAGCGGAACAAAGATTTATTTATTAAGTATCAAACCATCAACTTTTAAAGTGATTCCATTTAAGGGAATGAAAAAACAATAATGTTATTCTTTTTAGGGTACTTCTCACAATAATCAATCCATGAAATTGCCGGCTAATGAGTATTTGGACAGGCTTCGAGAAGAATTTGGCTTGTTACACAGCCAGCTAAGCAATGCGCGATTGGATATTGAGAAGATTAATCAAGAAAAAGAAGTTGTACAGAGACATTATTTGGTAAACCAACTTCGTAAAAGCCCAAGTGCACCTCAACGAGAATTTTTCTCTAAGCGTACTATTTTGTGTTCCCTTGACTTTTTTTAAGTTCTCTTTTTTGTAATGTGTAGCGCGCTAACTTAGGCTTAGGTGGAATTGAGAAAAATTAGCTTAGAGAAAAATACTTTTTGCAGGAGGAGGTGCATTTGGGCTGCTGTCAACCAACATTTATAGCGAGTCATTTATTAATAAGTGTCTTTTTCAGATGTATTATGAAATTGCTTGCAATGTGAATGTGGAAGTGCACAAACAAGCAGAAATAGTAAAAAGACTCAGTGGCATTCTTGGCCATGTCATACCCCTTCTTCCGCCAGAACATCAAGCATCAGCCATCCAAGCTGTGGAAAGAGCCAAAGCCATCAATCAACAAGAGCTCCAGGCTATCGTTGGTACTCAGATGCAGCAACAACAACTTGCAAGCATGATGCCTGGCATGGCAGGATTAGGTGGTATGATGGCTGGGGACAAGCATTTCATCCAATGGCTGCAATGGCTGCTGGTTTAAAGCCTGAAGATGCAACTGCTCTATTTAGCAATTTTCTGAAAAACTCTGGCGGTATCATGCCTCCAGGTTTGAAAATTATTTCACTTAAAAATTTACTGGAAAAAGTTAGCAAAAATTTTGTATAAGCTTCGCAATTTGATGTGAGTAAGAAAGTAAACTTACTCAAGACAACAAACAAATTTGATTCATATAAAAAATTTCGAAAAATTCAATATTTGGATGTTTATTGTCTTGAGTGGATTTGAGATGAAGCCTGTCCCGAGATAAAGACTCTCAAAGCCAAGGGGGGGTCTCTATTAGATGAAATACGGCATTAATAACTGTAAAATATAGTTTTATGTAACTTTAATCCCATTTTTACGTATAAACCAACATATCTTCAGGAATGGCGGGAATAATGCCAACATCATCCAGTGCAGTTATGCCAAACCACAATAATATTACTGGAAGCGCCCCAAATTCTTCATCTGTGCCTCCCAGTAACTCGGCTGAAGGTACAATTAAAATCCTCAGAAATAATTTATATGTTATTTTTAACCTATTAAGACGGCCGACATAGCCTGAGCAACCACAGAGCGGCGTCTGCTTCCAGACCTAGATCTACAGGAAGCCCGGGTGGTTCAACAAGAGGCTCCACTACTACCCCTCAGTTAAAGAGAGCCAAGCTGGAAGTAGCTGACCAAGATGCAGATGTGGACGGTGAATTAGAAATAGATGTGCAAAACGATGACGGCGGCGGAGTTTCCTCAGCACCATCTGTTTCAACACACCACACAAATGGAACCAGTCAACCTGGCAGCTCTTCTAGACAACCAAAAGATGGTCGAGAATCAGCACAATCTGCTTCATCGTCCAGAGATTCGGCTACTCCACGGTAACATACTAATTTTACTGCTTATTTACTGTATAGGTTTTGGTTAAGGATAATAAACATACAGAACCTATCTAAGCAATGGCATTTTTCGTTAACTTCGTACGTTAACTATAAGACAGTTAACTGTCAGAACATTATTGATACCCACAAGTCTTTAGTGCGAAATTGTTGAATATCGAAAAACGATGCACAAAATCGTAATCCTCGAGACTAACGAATCAGGTTCGGCAAAAAACTTCAATAGCCAAGCTGGAAAGTTGCAGGACTTTAGGCAACAACAAACTTGAGGCAGTTACGTTATATCGAAACTTCATAGTTTATTCAACTGAAATAACATAATATCTTAAGTACGTATAATTTGTTTATTGCTTTCATACGGTCGAATCTCGGTATAATGGCCTTCTATTTTTAAAAAAGGCGTACACTTTGTCAAAGTTTTCTGTTTTCAAAATCATGAGAATTTTCAAAAAGGATGAAGAGAATTAAACTCTTCGTTGACTGTATTATAAAATAAGACAACTAAATTATTTAGATCGGGCAAGCAAATAGGTGGACTTTTGTCAGGTCAAGCTATAGCACCAGACATGAACATGCTCTTAGGACAAGGGAAATTCCCATTTTGGATGCAAACCATGCTTCCAGAATGATGTTTGGTGGGTTCGGAGGTGCTATGAATGCTGTTGCACAAACAAATGGGAAACCTTGTGAGTGTAACTAGTAAATAGCACAATTTTCACCGAGTTTTTACAATAATAATGCTTCTTGAGAATCACTAAACCATCTTAAAATATAATATTTAATATTGATATTTCTAACTGAATTAAAAATCCAAATACCAAAATTATTAATCAGCAGCTTTTTGACCTAAATGGCCCCAAAAGATACCGAAAAAAAACTAATGGGAATTTTTACATTATACTTTTGTTTGAAAACTCGTTGCTTTTGTTTTGAGTTAACTTAATATCAATAAAACATCTAAATATTTTCAGCCTATGCTTACAAAGTGGTGGAAGGCGGGCAACCACAACCAGTCAATTTTCCTGCAGATATCGACCAAGGAGAAGACATCCCCAAGTAAATATGATAAATAACGAAAACATATTTTAAAAAATATATATTCTGTAAGATAAGGGTTCTGATTCGTCAGTCTAGTCCCAAATATTGCAAGGATTCGGATTTTGCCTATCCTTTTTAAGAAATGATATAGTTTCGCCATTTCGACCCGCAACCTTCGATAGTACATACACCTAAATTCAGTTTTTAGAATTTAGGTGTACGTACTATTGAAGATTGCGGGTCAAAATGGCGAAACTATATCATTTCTTAAAAACGATCGGCAAAATCCGAATCTTTGCGATATTTGGGACTAGACTGACGAATCAGAACCGATGAAACACTTTAAAAACTGGGTTAAAAAAGTGACGGATCCAGCTGGGAAACGAACTTTTTGGATAGACCAATCCAATAAAACAGAATCTAACCGAAATAGAATATTTGCGAGATTTTTGAGAGTATCGAAATCTTCAACTAATTTCAAGTGTGCGACCAGAATTTAGATCAATAAAAAAACATCATTTTTGGTTTTTGAGGGTATCCAGATATCCGTTTAGGTTGAATTGCCTTGGTCCCCAAGGCGAAAAATCAAGTTTTGATCAAAAAAAATTAGTCAAAAATGAGTTTCCCCCGCATAAAAATGCCTTTTACGTGCGCTAAAATGGTCAAATCGTCGAAAAACATCATTTAGGGGCATTATGGAATGGTTCGAAATACTACAATAATACCCGATTTTGCCGATCGTTTCTTGTCAATAGATTCTCTTTTTTTGAAATGTATAGCTGCACCACATCGAGCACTGCATCTTTTTTTCGCAATACTGTTAATATTTAAAAAAAATTGACAAAACTGGAATTCTTGCTATTTTTTTTATTAGACTGACGAATCAGATTTGATTAAAGCTTCGCAAAATAGAAGTGAAAAAGTGTGTGTGACTCAAGGCGGGAACGAACTTTTTGGGGCTTCATTATATCGACAGTAGACTGTAGTGTTTACCATATCTTCACCATAAGGTGCACTTTCAAAATTAAGCAACTAATATAAAAATTGTTTTGATTATTTTAACCACATCTATTTCAGAAGCATGAAAAAAGTTACTGACCTACCACATGGTGATGTAGTTTGTGCAGTGACTATTTCTCAGCAAAACCACCAAAACAGAAGAATTTATACCGGAGGTAGAGGGTGTGTCAAAGTCTGGGACATAAGTCAGTTGACCAGCCCGGGTTCCAGCGAAAATCAAGGGCAAGGAAAACAACAGTACCAGTTGCTTTCTACACTAGAATGTCTCCAGGATAGCTACATTCGGTCCTGCAAACTATTCGAAGACAACTCCACCCTTATAGTGGGCGGAGAATCTGAAACAGTGTGCATATGGGATGTTCACACTGAAAAGATCAAGGCAAACCTTAATTGTGAGGCCCAGGCTTGCTATGCTTTAGCCATTTCCGAAGATAATCGCCTGTGCTTTTCATGCTGCGCTGATGGAAATATAGTAATTTGGGATATAGTCAGTGAAACTAAGGTAGCCTCGTTGCATGGACATCAAGATGGTAACGGTTTAGATGTAGGTGGATTGTCTAATCTGTGATTTTTACAGGTGCTAGCTGTGTAGACTTATCTTCAGATGGGTGGAAGCTGTGGACGGGAGGTTTGTTAGCTATTGGCATCAATTTATCTTAATTTGAAAATTTTCGAAATTTTTAGGTCTTGACAGTACGGTTAGATCTTGGGACATCAGAGAGAGGTGTGAAATCGACAAACACCAGCTGGAGAGTCAGGTAAGAGGATTTTTATAGGTTGATACTGATATGGCTAAATTTTAAATAAATCTGGGTCGATGCGTTTTAAAGGGGGGGGGCATATTTCCTTTCCGTATCTGGTCCCGCATGGAAATCGTTTTAATTCAAATTACCGTATTTCCTCTAATATAACCACCGGTGGGTTTATTTTTCAAACCCCTTCTGAGGGGTGGGTTTATTAGAGTCATTTTGAGATTTTTGTGGCTTCAACCAAAATCCAAAAAGCGGAATCGGTAGAGCTCGTGGGAACTAAGAAAACGCAAAAAACAGCTTTGCAGAATATTTACTCTGTTCCGAGATACAGACACTGGAAGTTGAGGGGGTGGGTTTATTAGAGCGGATGGTTATATTAGAGGAAATACGGTAAAACACATTTATAGGTTTCAGGTTCGAGTCTCTCTGGGTGTGAACTTTTTTTTTTTCACATTTTTTCAGGGATTGAGTTTGACTCACACTGAGTGTCAGACTTATAAATACTAATCAATCGATCGTGGACATTTCCAGGATTGCTTTTTTGGTCAAAAATCATATTGAAATTTCATTTTGAAGTAAAAGAAAGCCAGCCATAAGCCATATGCTTCGATTTATATTGCCTCTAGCTGTTTTATTATTTTTCTTACAGTGATTAGCAATTTTCTATACTCATGAATGCACTAGGTACTTGACAAAAAAATTCTATACCGAAAATTTTACTTCGATAATTGGGTTGCTTGCAAAGTTTTATTTACCAAAGAAAAGGTATGATTGAATAAGGTCCCCTGCCTATGAAGCATCCTTATCCCCCCTAGCTTAGATATATATATGTGGAATCCTTCCTGATAATCTTGCTGCGTTCGAAAGACAATTACAATTATTTTGATATCCAACTAGTGAATAAAATGTGAAAAAAATAAAGTTCACACCCAGAGAGACTCGAACCTGCAACCTATAAATGTGGTTTAATTTGAATAAAAACGATTTCCATGCGGAACCAGATACAGGAAATACACACCCCCCCCTTTAAATAAATCAAGTCTTTCTTTAATTCTTTTTCATCTAATGGTCTCGAAAACCATATTTTGAAATTATTTCAAGATTCGAATAAGATTACAATGAATTATTTATTAGTGGACTTTTGGCTGCACTACTAGTCATCGTTTTGCTAATTTCTCGACTCGGAGGTTATGAATTAGACCTTTTAAAAGCAATGAGTTTACTAAACCATCTTAAAGTATAATATTTAATATTGATATTATATTGAAAAGGGCATGCAGGTGCGTTTCAAAAAGTCAAAACTTTAAAAAGCTTAACATTTTCTATAATCCATCACTCAATCCTAACTCAAAAGTTTAAAATAAGGTACATTTAGTCAGAAGGGCCATTTTATCTAGTGTTTACTGGGGTTCGAGCACCGAAAATAAATATTCTGACGTAAAATTCAGGGTCTAAAATAATGGACAAATTTAAAAAAAAAGAAGTTGCAGAGCCCTTGTTTACGGGGGACAAAATATATTTGACTTTTTGAAAACGGTGTAAATTTTTTATTTTTCAAAATTTCATAGAAAGAAGAATTTAAAAGTTTTCTTTGTTTCCCAATTTATCTAACACGGGAAATATACTTATGAAAGACCACACACTAACAGATAGCTCGGTACTAGTTCGGTTTACACCACACCTCAAATTTTTTTGTTTTTTAATTTTTACGTTTTTTGAATTCGTGCCAAAAGTATATTGAAGTAGCTCCCGGTTTTTCTTTTCTTTCTGAACATTCTGTCTCATACATAACGTGATTTTGGTACTAGTTTACCCATTTCAAAAATGAATCAACATGGCAAAAATTCAAGAGAAGGCACAAGAATGAGTTTGGCACTCATCGATCAGTTTTCCGGAGCTATGTTTCTGATTTTGCATGGCGTCGAAAGTTCAATGGAAATGATGTCATGTTCTTTTTATGGTCCCAAATTGTTGAATTGTATTCATATGAATAAATAAAATACATTTCTTCGTTAATTGTTTTCAAAACAAACAAAAATTGGAGGTATGGTGTAAACCGAACTAGTACCGATAGCTCTATTGGAGCTGGTTACGAAGCCGTTCGCAAAATCAGCCACGTTAATCATTTATCCAAAACAGACCGGACAAATTTGCAAATGTTTCTTATACATTTTCAACCCAAATAAAATACCACCCGATTTACTTGGTCTAGCAAAAGTGAAAGCTCGTCAGAGTTCGTCAAATATACAATTTGCAAATTTTAGATATTCTCTCTTGGATGTTGCCCACCGATGAATATGTGGCCGTGGGCATGGAAAACAATCAGGTAGAGGTGCTAAATATAAACAGGCCAGAGAAATACGTGCTCCACGACCATGAAAGGTATTAGCTCTGAATATAGAATAGTTCATTACACACCTGTATTTAAGTTGTGTGCTGGCCCTTAAATTTGCCCATTCCGGCAAGTGGTTTGTGTCAACAGGTATGCATTTGTCGTTTTTTGAGTGCTAAAAATAAATCGTTTATTTCAGGCAAAGACAATGCTTTCAATACGTGGCGCACTCCGTCTGGCTACAGACTCTTTAGGACCAAGGAAAATTCTTCTGGTTAGTTTTAAAGTTGGAAAAAAGAGTTCGAAAAAGGAGGTTACAAGACAGTTGTTGTTTATTTGATTGGTTTTTAGGGGCCGCACCAAATCGGTCCACACTTTTAAAATACGTGTATTTTCGGGCCGAATATTTTTCACTTGTTTTGCTTTCTTAATTTTGGATCAAATCGGGTATTTATATAGATGGGAGTGCCCTAGTCTCAAAGTAGTATCTGCGACACCACTTTGTAAAAGTGAAGGGGGCCATGAAGGGGGCGGAGGGGGCTTGAGAGTTATAGATGCGCACACTCACTTACCTTAGACATAATTCCGAGCAAGATTCATGATCAAAAATGCATTTTGAGAGTCTTTGATGATTATGGGTCACTTTTCAAAAAATCCGAGTATGGGGGAATTATATAAGTACCGCGTTCTGTTATTGTCTTTTTCAAAAGTAGTCTCCTCGAGATTACTTTTAAAAGGAAGCGGATGGAATTCAGGAGTCAAACCGAGATATTTTTGGCCAAATAGACCGGACCGAGAACCGGCTCCGAAAAAACCCGGGTATCCGAAAACCGGGTGAGGCCAAATTACCCGAAGCCATGCAACTCTAGTTGAAACTATTCTACTTAACCATTCGAAATCACAAAATGCACGAATTTGAAAAGTGTGGACCAATTCGTGTGTGGACTGATTCGGGTAACGCCAGTTTTCAGTTTTCAAAATTTAGGAAGTTAAAATTTTAAAAAGCATGACTCATGATTAGAAATTAATTTAGAGAATTTTCGCCAAGTTCTAGTGAGAAAAAAAATTAATAAAAAAAATTACACAGCATCCAGCCATCATGTGTTGAGTAAGCGTACGCCAGTGGCCGCGTACGGCTTTTGTACAGGCCTGGGAAAAGTGCGATCCCACGATATCATCCTTGCAAGTCGGCGCTCTGACATTCGAGCTATCGGGTTGCCCCAGGCCTGTTTCTTATTTCTCTGCTGTCTGCCTCCCTTACAGTTGCTTCCCCAAAGCAAAGAGTCAAATTTTAGTCGAAAAAATATTTTTCAATAACTGCCTTTTCTCACCCAAAAAATGTTTTCTACAAGTCTCAGGCCTTGAGCTACATCAGAAATTGATATAACCCGATTTTCGGAAGGTGTTGGTAAAATGAAGTCCGAGCAAGCAAAAGGCTATATAAACCACTTTCAGTTCTATCCTGTGACATTTCCCATGACGACACTTACATAGTAACTGGTAGTGGCGAGAAGAAAGCCACCGTCTACCAAGTCGGCTACTGAACCAAACCCAAGTCATCCAAAACATCTTGAACACACTCACTTACAAGCCCCATCAACACCATTAAGTTGCTCTCCCCTCCCCTTTTCCATATCACTCCAGAACCCACACCTACTACAAACTACTCAGCTTCTCTTAATTGACGATGTATCTCACTCAACTTTGGCAGTTGTTATTGTTGTTTCGTTTGGTCAAGCACTTCTATTACTGCTTTTTGTTTTCTGTCTTACTTTAATGTATTTTTATGTTGTATTATTGAGCAGCAACTCTTATATTTTGTAATTCTTCTGATGGCTATTAACTAGCAGGAGAATGTTCTTTTTGTCTGCTGACTTACTGGTTGTGTTGTTTTGCTATGACCAGCTTTGAACCATCCACTTCACCAATTAACACCACATGCATTTTTTTTATTACTACTCTTATTGCATTACTTTTATTGTTCTAATAAACCAGTAAATTTATTTTTGTTAAAATTGTTAAAATACACAGCAACACTAGAAATTTGAAACATTAGAAAGGGCTGTAAATTGGTTGTAGATAGAGAAGTAAATTCATGAAATGGTAAGTATAGTTTGTTTAATAAATTAAGTATAATTTTGACTGATATTTTGTTCATTAAAGGACCATGAAACTTGATAAGCACAGAAATTTGCAAAATTCGAATTCGTGCGGGACCACCCCAATTTTGTCCATAATGTTTTTGAATTAATTTTTTTGTGTGCATTAAAAATTTGAATTCTATTTATAAGTAAATTTTTAACACGGACTCCTATAAGTATTTATGGTGCAGTGTAAGTAGAATTAGTAGTCCGATCTGGCAATAGCGAGCATCGTTGGGCTCGACTAGTAAACGGTTCTATATTTTGAAAACATTTTACATGCAAACAAAAAACAATTCGAAAACATTATTGACATAATTAAGTTGGTCCCGCGTGAATTCAAAATTTCCAAATTGCTGTGCTTATCAAGTTTCATGGTCCTTTAAAGAATCTTTTTTGCCCGCAGCAAAATTTGAACTGACGAGAGAAAGTACTGTACAGTCACTGTACATTTTTGAGTCGTTCAAAATAACTCAAGAGAATAAGTGAGAGACGAAAGAGAACTTTCCCCCGTTAATTCAAGTTTTTGTCCTTTAAAGCAGTTGGGATTGTTTCATTACTGAAAAAGAACAAAAGCTTGTAGAGGGTTGAAACCAGCCAGTGGTGATTGCACAAAATAAAGGCTCTAACAGGTGAGCTACTCCCTAGTCACACTCCCTGGTCTTCGTCGATGTCGATTTATTAGGTGGGGATAGAGAACTGTCCCCGCCAGTTCAAAGTTTGCACACGCTGCTGCACACGAAAACCGTGGTCCTCTAATCGATTATCCGACATTTGCGCGCGCGACGTTTCCGCGCCGACATTTCCGCGCCGACATTTCCGCGCCGACATTTGCGCGACGACATTTCCGCGCCGACATTTCCGCGCCGAAATCCCAATTTCTGGTAAAACGGCTCGACAACCCTCCTGAATGGTTCTTTACTTAGCGGTCTTGAATTGTTTTCAGTAGTTCTGAACAATCTTCAGTGGTTTTATTTGATCTTCAATCGTCATCAACTATCCTGAGGGGTATTAATCTACCTATAAAGGTCCAAACCCATTCTCACTAGTCCAGGTAGTGTAAGCCAGGTACCTAGATGATGGTACTTGGGTAGTATCCAGGTGGTGGTACTCGAGTAGTCAATATTGACTAAAGATTTATATTTGAGATGGCTTATTAGACTAATTAGGATTAAGTCTGGATCAGTTGGGATTTATTGGAATCAATTAGGATCAGTTGGGGTTTGTTCCAGCACCGAGCTTGAAAGACTTCCAACTCCAAACTCAAAATTTTTTTATATTGAATCAAAAGTTACTAATAGCAAGGTATTTGTGTTTACTAATAGCAAGCTACCCAGATTCGTGAGCTGAACATATTTTGATGAAAAAAAAGATTTCATCCGTCTAAGTCCCAGCACCAGGATAGGTGAGGCAAACATAATCCCCCCTTTATTCATACCTTCGATCGTGATATTTAGGAAGAGATTCAAACTTTTCTAAGTTAGTTTATTGCATAACGTCACACCAAATAACGTTAACAAAAGGCAATAACAAATTTCTAGTTTTCAAGATCACTAACATATTCTTCTTCTTGAAGAACTGAGAACATGCGACCATATATGAGCTCTGTCATTCGGCAGGCGAAGCAGCTCAGCGTCAGATATGCCTTCTTTCCCTGTTTAGATCACATCAATGGTAGGCTTTCTATAGCTGGAAAATGCATCCATTTTCATTTTGGCAATTTGCTGGCGAAGCTAAACACAATGCATACACTGATGAAACTTAGACTTATAATCAAATACCTCGATTTTGCTAGAGCTTTTACGATAGTTATGTGCTTTTGTTGGCTCCAGATTGCTAGTTCCACCGAATTCAGACTTGGCCCTTCCATCGCAAAGTTTTTCAAGCACCGCCAATATTGAATCGTTTGCAAAGTATTCGATTTGTCGTGACGCATTTCGTAGCCATCGCACAAAACCAATGTTCTCATTTTGCTCGACAGAGACGCCATTCTGAAAAGGTTGAAAATTGAGCACATAAATGCATTAGCAATAGCCTTTTTGAGCACAAGTCAAGTTAACTAATAAAGGGAAAACAGATTTATAGCAGAATATTGTTACTTGTATAGTCTGGATATAGCTAAGGAGTGTTGACCAGGCTGTGTTTCCATCTTTAATGTTTAAATTCAGCCGTTTTACCAGAAATTGGGATTTCGGCGCGGAAATGTCGGCGCGGAAATGTCGGCGCGGAAACGTCGCGCGCGCAAATGTCGTGGCGCGCAAATGTCGGATAACCCTCTAATCTAAGTAAAACCGCTTTTTGGGAGTAGTGTATACAGTCGACTCTCGATATAGTGACACCCCGATATGGTGACACTCTCGATATGCCCCTTGAAAGAAAAATCTTTCAAAACTTGGGTTAAAAAAAGTGTCGGACCCAAGGCTGGAACGAACTTTTGGGGGTGCCGGCTTATCGAGGTTTGACTGTAGTGACGGTTATCCGACATTTGCGCGCCACGACATTTCCGCGCCGACATTTGCGCGCCGACATTTGCGCGCGCGACATTTCCGCGCCGACATTTGCGCGCGCGACATTTCCGCGCCGACATTTCCGCGCCGACATTTGCGCGACGACGTTTCCGCGCCGACATATCCGCGCCAAAATTGTTTTTTCTGGTCAAACAGCTCAACAACTCTCCTGAATGGTTCTTTCCATCTTAGTTTTTTTTATCATCCCTAGGGTTTTGAACCACCCTTAGTGGTCTTGAATGCTTTCAGCAGTTCTGAACAATCTTCAGTGGTCTTATGTGATCTTCAATCATCATCAACTATCCTGAGTGGTGTAATCTACCTTTAACGGTCCAAACCATTCTCACTAGTCCTGGTAGTGTTAGCCAGGTACCTAGATGATGATACTTGGGTAGTATCCAGGTGGTGGTAGTCGAGTAGTCAAGATTGGCTCATTATTTATTATTGAGATGGCTAATTAGACTACCGTATTTCTTCTAATAGAGTCCCTGTCTCTAATAGAGCCCCCACTCCCCCCCCCCCCACACACCACGCCCCTCTTTTTTTGACTAGAACTTCAGAGTTAGGGCCATTTTTGATTTACAATTTCGAGATTTTCGGGGGATCAAAAAATAAAGCCCCGGGTGCTCTATTAGAGGATATACGGTAGTTGGGATTATGTTTGGATCAATTGCGATGTATTGGAATCAATTAGGATTAGTTTGGATCAGTTGGGGTTTGTTCCAGCATCAATCCCGAAGGACTTCCAACTCCGAAACTCAAAACTTCTTAAAATTCAATTAAAAGTTACTAATAGCAAGGTATGCTACCCAGATTCGTGAGCTGAACATAGTTTGATGAACAAAAATATTTCATCCATCTAGGTCTCAGCACCAGGATAGGTGACACCAGTCATTTTTTATTCAATCCTTCGATCGTGTTATTTAGCAAGAGATTCAAACCCTAGGGATGGTAAAAAAACTTCAAAACCCCTAGGGATGAAAAAAAACTAAGATGGGAAAGAACCATTCAGGAGAGTTGTTGAGCTGTTTGACCAGAAAAAACAATTTTGGCGCGGAAATGTCGGCGCGGAAACGTCGTCGCGCAAATGTCGGCGCGGAAACGTCGTCGCGCAAATGTCGGCGCGGAAATGTCGCGGAAATGTCGCGCGCGCGCAAATGTCGGCGCGCAAATGTCGGCGCGGAAATGTCGTGGCGCGCAAATGTCGGATAACCGTAGTGACACCTAAGAGTCGGTCCCAGGGGTGTCATTATATCGAGAGTCGACTTTATATAAACAATATAGCCTTACGATTTAGAACAACATTTGATTTAGTAGTTTAACAAAAGCAAGTGCCAGTGGTGCAAAAGCACTTGCGCTGGAGTGTATAAAATGTGTTTGACCTTATTTATTTGTTGGTTTTGATAAAAATACACTCGGCAGCTAGAGTCATTGGCAATTTTTTTAAGAGAATCAAAAACCTTGCAGCGGTACATAAAGACGGATAATGTTGACTTCGTGCAATTAACTTGATAATTTTTTTGGCCAAAGAACAAGAAATTAAAAACTTTTTCGTCCAGTTGATTGATGTACTTTTTAAGGTGTTTTTTTTTGTTGAATAATAGATTGAATAGAAAAAGCTCTCAATACAACGAACCCGGGAACTTTTTGGGCAAAGACTCCCGATATAATAACCTTTGGGGATGGTCCCTAAAAGGTTCTTTATATTCAGCGTTGACTGTATCATTGTATTTTTACATTTTAAAAATTGCGTATCTTATTAACTTTGATGCCGCGCATCAATAAAAAATTAAGTTTACGTCAAAAGCTAATGTAGTGAAAACCAGTTATTATTTCCTACTTAAATTCTACAACTTCAACGGAAAAATTAATTTTCAACTGTACTTAAATCCTATTTTTTTATTAAATATTTTTTTGCGCCTCTAACAATAATAGTATTTACCCTGGCCGCACCAACATTTTCTATTTTAGTAGTTGTCATTCCCACAAATCCTATCTAATAAAAGTCTTTATTGTGTGATGTGCAGGCTGCACCCACCCCTAGAAGAACAAGTTTGCCCACTACTACTGTCTACCCCTTGCTCCTAATTCGGTGGTGATGCCTCCTCACACATACAGTGGCCTTGAGCCTGCACAGCAGGCGAAGTTATGAGAATGGGAGTCCCCTTGTAGTAGGTATTGCTCTGTTTTACAGGCTCTCGATCGATCATTGTATTAGTTTTTTAGGGGCGGAGGGGGATGCTCATACCACACAACAAAAACGGCAGAAACACGTTTTTTGCACTTAACCTACACAAATCAACCGCAGGTGATTAAGTGAAGATGTGTGAGAAACGCATGTTCTAATGCAAGTTTGAACTATTATAGTATTTTAATTTGACATTTAGCTATAAATCTATTTCATCCTAACAACCTGTTGACCAAACAAGCTAATCTGAATCATATTTCTAACAGCCAAAATATTCTTAAACCCTAGAACAGCACGTTGTTTTTGACAAATAACTAATATTTCTTGCATTCTTTTTTTAAATATACCAACTTAAATCGCTTAAAGCCGTGCGACTATTAAAAATATAGCCCACAATCACAAATAAATAGTTAAAAAAAACCTTAACAAGGGTTGAGGTTTAAACAGCAGAAGTATGATGCGACCATAAAAATAAAGACAGACCTTTGTCAAGTCCGTTTCCTGAATATTAACTGTGGAACAAAAGAGTAACAGTCAGTAGATGAAGTAGGTGCTTAAACTCGAGCATTATAAGCATGATTATATTGACCCTACATTTATGATAACTGCTCTTAATAGGGACCGTACGACTGGAGCAAAATTTTAAAATAGGAGGTCATTTAGTTTTCATTATTTTTAGAGTCGATTACTACAGTCAAACCTCGATATAACAACCCTTGATACAACGAAACCCTAATATAACTAATATTTTGACGCCTATTTGGCCAGTAATTAAGTGAAATGACGTATAGGATACGCTCGATATAACAAACATTGTGGTCGGTCCCAGGGGTTCGTTATATCGAGGATCTACTGTATAGAAGTTTATATCCTAGTTCAGCTTCTAAGTCTTCAGCTTTTTTCTAGTCAAAATAGCGATTTGCCATTCTCTTCTGTTGTTAGGCGCTTCTATAATTTGGCGCTGAACTGGTTTTCAATTTTTTCTTGAATGTGGATGCAACAGAGAGCATGGCTTCATAAGCAGGTGTCAATTTAGTATGTGCACTTTAGGTCTAATTAGATTTGATTTAGAGTTGACCAATGGAAAGTTTCCACGAAAAGATTCCGGAAAGTTTCCTATCAAACGATTCTTTCCGGAAATTTCGACAACTCTAATTTAATTCAATCACGCAAACTGTACAAAGTTTAACTCTTTCCCTGAATTTATTTTCACATAATTTGATAATTTTTTTTATTTATTTTTAAGAATATTAAGAGATAGCCGTGTTTTGTAACAGAAATTTTATTTATTTCCGGTATTATCTTGTGTAAAGTGTCTCGTTTCATTTTTTTCCATTTTAGACATGAATATTGTTCAGGGGCTTTTAAGTGCTATAAGTCCATTACCTGACGGCGATTTGGTGGACAGACTTAACTACTCTTACACCAGTAAAAATTTTCTAATAAAAAAAAATTAATTATTAGAAACTTTTTAGGCACTCTACTGATTGTGTGCTCGGCGTTCATCTCTGGTTGGAGGTAATTTTTTTATATCTCAAAAAATCAGGTAGCTGAATCAGGGCTGACGTTTATTAGATTATGACTTAGGTACAAGTAAATGTGATACAGTTTTTAGTTTTGTGGGCCAACCAATCCAATGCTGGTTTCCTGCATATTATCGAGGCTGGTGGATGGAGTACGCTTTGGATTATTGCTATGTCAGCAATACATACTTTGTACACTTCACCGAGGTGAAGCCTGACAACTATTTGACATCGCCTCGCACATAATGCCCATACCCAAAAATATTACAGAAAGAGATGAAAAACAGATTGGTAAGGTTGTTAGGCAATTCTTGACTATTAACTTTAGCATTTATTTAGGATATTACCAATGGGTTCCTTTTGTTCTGGCCCTACAAGCTCTATTATTTTATTTACCAGTAGCTATTTGGAGGGCTATATACAGCAGTACTGGATTTAAAGTCAAGACCATATGCGAGACATGCAGTATTAAAGCTAATATGGAGCCCGAGGAAAGAGGCAAAAATATGGTTTGTTTTTACCTTCACAGTCAATCACGATAGAAGTTTGATTTATAAAAGTGTAAGAGTGACAGTTAACATGTTTTTGCTGCATTTTGACGTAAAACTATGGCAAAGTAAACTTTTGGACATTGAATTGATGTTTGATATGCCGATCTCCTTATAAAACGGTTCTTTTGATTCTAAACTCACTGCAAAATTCAGAATTATCATCGATACAAAAAATTAAAATAGGGTTGGAATACCAACCAGTAACTTAAATTTTTGCCATAAAGTTCCGGTAACTTATCGTAAGATACCGTGATAACTTACCATCTCTTATTCCTATTTTAGAATTAGATGAGCAGTTTTTACAAGCAAATCAGCCACGCTGAGTATAATTCAGCTATGAAACACATACCTATAACAAAATTGAACCTAACAGTTCTAATAATCTTCTTGATTTTAATTTTTAAATGTTACAGGAAGTGGTTGCTCGTTTTTTGATTTACGACCATGATGTGACCAAAAGCTTAGGTCAGCTATTTTTTCATTACCTACATTTTGAAAAACTCAATAAAATTTTTGAAGGTGGACGTTTTAAGCAAGCTTTAGAAGGTCGCATAGTACTATTCACTTATATTGGAGTCAAACTGATTTACACACTAAACGCCCTTTTCCAATTTTTGTTAGTAAAGTGGCTATTGGGTACTGACAGTTTGCTTTGGGATGGAATGTGGCCAGTGATTTGATGGCTGGCAAGGAATGGCAAGTAAATTTGGTATAATTATATTTAATATAATTATCGTCTTCAGGCCGGAGACTGGAAATTTCCCCAGGGTCACACTCTGTGATTTTGCAGTAAGTTTTCGTTTACTCACAGGGTGTCCAATAAAAACTGCAGAATTTTTTGGGAATTCCGTTAGTGGCTTTCGCGGAACGGAAAAATTCCAAAAAAATTTGAGGTTTCCGCTAATAATAAGTTTTAGCTAAATAAATAACTAAAAAGTACTTAATTAACAGAGAAAATATATATACCTCACCATTTGTGAATGAACGATTTGTTTAAACTTTAAAGGAAAGTAAAAAGGCGACTAAAAAATAATGCAGTTTTCATTGGACACCCTGTATAGCACTAGTTGAAAACATAAATATACCGTACTTGCTCTTATAAGCCACCCGTGTGATTCATTTTTCAATACCTCAAAAATCACACAATTTTGAGGTCAATCTCAAAATTTTTGGATGCTCAACCAAAATCGAAAAAGTAGAATCAGTGGAGCTTGTGGGAATTAATAGTGGCTTATTACAAGGGGTGGCTCATTAGAGAAAATACCGTATTTGTGTTAACCGTCTAACTAACGCTTGTTTAGGTGCGAGTGCTAGGCAATTTACATCGACATTCTGTGCAATGTGGTAAAAAGTTTGCTTTCATAATTCTTTTGACCGTATTTCCTTTAATAAGGGGCCAGCCGGACGAAAAATAAGGGGGATTAATAAGGGCCAACCCTTCTTTTAAACCTCTGAAAATTGGAAAATTTTGAAGTCCATCTCAAGATTTTTGGGTGCTTAACCAAAATCTGAAAAATAGGAATAGAAAACACAAAAAAGCTTTGCAAAATATTGCCTGGGTCGAGATATACAGAGTATCCCAAGCTCGTTCCTGATTTTGTTTTGGCCATAACTTTGTTATTTTTCGATAATTTGCCGAGTTTTTTTTAAATAGAAATAGGAAAATCTAGGCATTTGGTTGGTACCGTATTTCCTCGAATTAGCCCATTCCCTCGACTTTAAGGGTCTGTATCTCGGAACAGGGTGAATATTTTGCCAAGCTGTTTATTGCGTTTTCTTAGTTCCCGCGAGCTCTACCGATATCACTTTTCAGATTAATAATTTTCAACAAAAAAACTCGAGATCGAATTCAAAATTTTCCGATTTTCGGGTGATTGAAAAATGAACCCACCGGTGGGCTAATTAGAGGAAATACGGTATCTCACTTGGCATTTTGTGTATAATTTTTACAGTCAAACATTTGGGCAATTTTTCCACCTTTCCACAATGACTCAATATTCTATCAAGCAAGAAGTGCGGACAGTGATCTGGTTCGGAATGAACGAATTCTTCGGCCCAAGTTCAAAGAGTATATCGGGGAACTTTGGGAGAAACACCAAAACGCCAAAGATTATTCCGAACCAGATGACTGCTCACACTTTTTGCGCGATACAATATTCAGTCGTTATGGAAAGTTAAAAAAATTACCCAAACGTTTGACCGGCCAGCAAAACAGGAAATTTTAAACACAAAATGACAAGTGGGATACAAACAAAATGCCTAGATTCTCCTAATTAAATTAATTAAAAAAGAAAAATCTTCTAATGATCAAAAACTAAAAAAAGTTATGGCCAAAGCAAAGCCACGGACATATTTGTGACACTCTGTAGGTCCTCAAACTTAAGCGGCCCACCCTATTACAGGAAATACGGTGATACTTCAACGGTTAGCTGTCTCATAGCTAACTTACTAATATTAAACTGCCTCACAGTTAATAAAGTTATTTTTCAAAATAACAATGTCAACTTAACTAAAAAAGCATGCTGAATTTTCGCCATATTTAGTGCTGATGATCAACATGTTCAATGAGAAAATTTTCCTGTTCCTATGGTTCTGGTTTTTCGCTGTAGCTATACTCAGGTATTCTTTCATTATTCAAATAATGACTAAATTCTTAATTTCAGCTGTATCAACTTTTTCTACTGGTTGTTCAGTAGTTTCAACAAAAGTGCCAACCAGAAACTTATTATCAGCTATCTAGAGAAGGTAATTGACTACTCAATTCCTATCTGGTCCTTGTTGGAAACACCTAATTCAGATAGATCCAAACTCTTCCTTGAGTTTAAACAGAAGAGAGCAGGCCAAAAAGTTTATTAACAGAACCCTCCGTCCAGATGGTTTATTTTTGATCCGCTTGATCTCCATTAACAGTGGTGATCTGATCACTTGTCAGTTGATAGCCACTCTTTGGTGCGACTATCTAGCACAAAACGAGAGACCCCCGAGCTATGCAGCTGCGCAGGATGAGCCAGTACCTTTACTTCTTGGGAATAACAGTGACAAGAAGCGTTGATTTAACAAAAAATGCTTCTTTTTAGTTTACCGTCTATTAGATATATAAATGTTTTGCATATGAAGTTTTGTTGCAATTTATTAAATAAAATATTGAATTTTGTGGTTTACAACAATCAGTTATTTTAATTTTGTAGCATGCCGCAGATGATAAAAAAATTGAAGATTTACATGTTATTAAAAGTCTAACCGATCAGAGCGCGAGAAAACCATATTATTGTTTTCGCGGCAATATTTAATTTGAAAAACATGAAAACCAACCATAAAAACCAGTATCATTTTTTGAAGTTTTAAAAATTTAGCAATATTATTGAACATCTAACTTTGTTTTATGAATGAAATTTTTTCTTGCTCCAGATTTGAAGTGACCAAAAAAACATTTTTTGAGGTTTGACTATATGGTAAAATTTTGATATGTCATTTTTTGCTCATAAGCTGTAGGGTTGCTGAAAGATCGCTCACGCATCTTTAAAAGTTTGCAAATTGTGAAATTTCTGTCAAGAAAATAGTCTATTTTGTACTACGAATGCATAATATTTATAAACAAGTTTTTTAATTTTAAATCTGTTTCTGTGTACATTTAAAATCATTTGCTTTTTTGCTAATATAATCGAATTAAAAATTTGTCCACATTAGACTCCAAATTTTTCTACGAGTAAAACTTATTATCAGATACAGTCGACGCTTGGATTAACGACCCCAAGGGGCCGGGTTTTCGGTGACTCTGAAGACGTTAATCTGTGACGTGTTGATCGGTTAATCCGAGCTGACGTAAATCTGAAATGTCCTTATTCTGAGGGGTTATTTTTTGCTGGCCAAAAAAACAGGACCAGAGGTGTCGTTAATCCGGACGTGACGTCTGGGATGTCATTAATTCGAGCGTCGACTTTATGTGAATAGTTCAAAATACCGTATTTTTTTAAATAATGATCTGCCGGAGTATTGTTTTTAACCTCTAAAATTTGAAATTGTAATAAAATCATCCTTAACTCGGAAACCACAGGACAAATAAATTAGGTGAGGAGTCATTAGAGGAGGGGAAAGTATGGTAGTCACGAAAAAGATATGCTTTTTACGGATGAACACTGAACGAGACAACAGATTTTGGTCTTCATACTTGATGTTTTACAGTTAACAATCCTTTATTTTTTTTTAAACGACCAACTTCTTATCTCTCCTTTTCCGTTCGAACGTATCAGCCGTGGTAGAGAAAGCCTATACAGCATAGTTAACACGCATAATGAAAAGTAGTATTTCCTAGAGAAATACCAGCAAAACCTGCCAGAGAGTGAGTAAAGGTGCGCCAAGGTCAGAGAAGACAGACAGTAGTACATTGCAGCCCGCCCTCTCACATGCCTTCAATCCAATTATAGCACGTTTGCAGATTCTTTTACTTTTATTAGATTCTTCCACTGCTGGCCTTGTTTGCCCTCTACCACCACTGCGATAGGAGAGCAGAGATGTGTGCGTGTATGTTGTTTGTGATGTTGTTGTACATGTTCTTGTAGTAGAAGTAGTAGTCATTTTAGGAGGGGATTGATGGATGATGGGAGGGGCAGAGACAGCCCCATAATCGATTTCGCGAGCAAACTTCCTGTTTTCTGTTAGGCAGGCATGTTGCTGGTGCGAGTATACAATAATGCATACACACAACTCTAGGCCGTTGAAAAGTGCGTTTGTAAAAGTGTGCCAATATAATGTCCATACAAGAAGGCAATTGATGATGATAAGTGTACTACATCTGATGTGGATTAAAAGTTGAGAAAACTATTTTGTGGAAAAGCATTTTGTTATAGGAGGGGGGGCAACTTTTTTGTTTAGCAGTTAAATTACCTACAGTTTTTGACCTTTTGGTTAGCTCACCTCTCATAGTTAACTGTATCGCGGTTACCGTATAACCTCTATTTATGTGCCACTTTCTAATAATCCGCCACCTATACGAACCTATATGTTAACCCATAGAATACATTTTGCAATTTTTTTGCTCACCCTGAAATCTACCAATTTCTTTTTTTAATTTTGGTCGAACACCAAAAAATTTCAAAATCGACCCAATTTTTTTTGAATTTTTAGGAGTTAAAAAATAACCCGCCCTGACCGATTTAATAGATGTTTTATTGTGATTATGTGTGTGATTATTGTGATTTCTCACCAATCTTAAACACCACTTTTTATCCATGAAATTTCAGTATGGATTTTTTTCACCTTTAAATGTAAACAATAAAGTTTCATAAAATTGTGATATGTTTTTTACTGTACCAAATTTCCAAACTTGGAATCACACAGTTTTTCAGACCAATAGCAAAAGATCTCGTAAAACACATATTTTAGGTACCAATGATTTTTCTGGACAAGTTTCTCCAAGGCCTTAAGCCGCAATTTGATGATGATGTGGTCGACCGACTTAATTATTACTAGTGAACTTTTGAACTTTTAAAAAACTTTGTCTTACCTGTGAACACTTATTTTATTTAGCACGCCTATGATGCTAATTATATTTGCCCTTACACTTAGTGCAAAACAATATGTTGGGTTTTCGTGCTATTTTTATTGATCATTTCATTAGTTGAGTTTCAGGTAGGACAACCCATTCAGTGCTGGCCGCCTGCCCAATTTACTGGTGAGTTTTGCAGTGGAGTTGTTGCACTTAACTAGAATTTTAAAAATGAGCTATTTTGTTACAGTTTTAATACTACTCGGTGAAAAAAAATAAGTGAAAAATCAGTTATAATTTTTGATATTTCGCATTTTCATGGTTGAATTTCTATGCACCTGCGTAGAAACCATAATGCAGTTATTCTCCGCAATCGCTCTTTATCAATCAAACTTTGTGTATTTATATGCAAAATTTTAGGTGCCTGGGAACAATATTCAGAAAACTACTGTTTCGTCAAAAATACCTACTTCTTGCCCCTAAATCATTACATTCCTCAGGTTAGTTTTTTGAGGTTTTGTTATGCTGGTATAATATTTAAATTTCTCAGGATCTAGAGGAACGTGAGACTCGCGAAATCGGCTATTACCAATGGGTTCCATTTGTAAGTTATTTGTTATTTTAAAGTCAAAACACACAATTAATCGTCATCTTTGAGGTTCTTGGAATTCAAGGAATTTTGTTTTACTTGCCATCGCTTATTTGGAGGATACTCAACTGGCAATCAGGTAAATCTATACTTTAAAATTTCTAAAAGTTATAATTTTCTTCAACATCTTCGATTAACTAAGGCAGCTTACATCTGACACCTTTTCCAAAGACAGCTTATGGCGTGTTTTTAGCACTTTTTCAGCTTTTCGGGAAAACCAAGAAAAAATCGTGTTTTCAACATTGTATACCAAACAAAATACACACTTTTTCTTAGACAACTGCGAAAAGCTTTTTTCAAGATAGGATTCTGCAAAAAATATGAGCATATGAAATGCTGCAAATTTTTTGCTCCGAACTGTACATACCTTATCCTCTATTAATCATTCACCCTGTAATGAATGCCCCCCATCTCTAATAAACGGACCCACTCAGAGACCTCAGGTTTTGTGTTAAATGTAATATTGATGAGCTTATACTATTTTAAAAATTATGCAGAAAACTTCCGTCGGGTCAGGTAGAAGACTTATAGAAAATTTTCAAGAGATAAATAAATTTCTGCCCCGCGTTTTTCAGTGTAACGCACTTGTATGCCTTTTTAAACCATTATACTGTACTTATTTTTATAAATAAAAAATTAATTTATCCGGTTAAGGAGTGGCAGTAAAAGGCATTATCCAGATGTGCGAAGATGTGGGCAATATGCAGGTGGATAAAAGAAAAAGTTCAGTGGAAGTTGTGGCCACTCACCTAAGGGACTCACTTAAAGTCCAGAGGAATTTAGCCAGGAGATGTGAGAGTCAATGGAAGTTGCTCTAAAGTTTATTTATCTGTTTTATTCTAGTCATTTTGTCCCCATTACTTGCAAGAGGTTCTTACCTTACCATTCTCTACTTGTTAGTCAAGTTTGTGTACTTGGCACAAGTGTTGATGCAGTTTGTGAGTAAGTAATTTTTCAGCATTACTATTTATTTCTCGACAAGCCAAGTAACTTAAGTACTTAACAACTTCCTCGGCACCAACTACACCTTCTGGGGTTCGAGATCCTACGCGATCTGGCTTATGGTCAGGAATGGCAAGTTTATAAAGCAAAATGTTACTAAATTTACATGAAAAAGTTTAGGCAAGAAAGTGGCCACTTTCCAAGAGTGACAATGTGTGACTTTGACATCCGTGTGCTTGGCAATAAACATCGTCATACACTTCAGTGTGGTATGTGTTTGTAATAAAGCGAATAAGACCATTCAATCTTTTTACATGTGTTTAGTGCTGATGATCAACATGTTCAATGAGAAAATCTATCTGTTTGTTTGGTGGTCAGCGGTTTGCAACTAAATTTATCAAGTTGTTTGTCAAAACATGCATGATCAAAATCTCTTAACTGATTGCCGAAAACACAACCCTATTTTCAATGTTAAATTATCCAAAAAGTTAGAGTTCGTGCAAAAAGTTCGCATCAATTTTCCTTACAAACTAATAGTCGAAAATGTAAATGACTTAGGTTGGTGGCTATGATTGAAAATAGAGCTGTCTATAAATTAAAATTATAATTATTATAATAACTAGAAAATTTTTTATAACTAAAAATTTTTTTCTCAAACTAAGACAACAAAAATTTGACTTAAATAATTTCAGTTTAGCCAAAACTCAAGTCCTGCACAGTCAAAAAATTTTGATACAAAAAATTATAAAATAATCATGCAAAAATAATTCCATTTATAGGTGGTTCCTAGTAGTAGCAATAGCTACTTTAGCCAACCTGATATACTGGCTGTCCCTTTCTTTGTCTAGTTCTCAGCAAGAGTCATTCATCACCCAGTACTTAAGGGTCTATCATCTGCTCAGCAAGGACGACATCAATGGTAACAATAATGCAAAAACGATGTTTCTTTAATCCAACCCAATTCAGAGCATGAGGCTGTCAGCAAGTTTGTGCATCATCATTTAAGAAGTGACGGAGTGTTTCTGCTAAGACTAGTTTCCATGAATGCCGGCGACTTGATAACTACCGATATAGTACGTTGATTAACACCATACTTAGTTAACTATCAACTCTACTTTGGGTCTATCCGCAAGATAAGCCAGTGTACGTTAGAACGGACCTGAACGTCTTTTTATGAGTTTTGTAGTTCAAAAAACATGTTTGATTCCATGCTAAAGTATGCTGGATTACCCTGCACCCAAGCACATGATAGAAAATTAAGGCGCGGGACCAAGGCAAATAACCGAAGGGAGGGTGTAAACAGCAAAAGTAGCTATTTAATTAATTTAGGTCTATTCCTTGTGGCATCAGTTCCTAACAGATGAAGCTGCTGCCGGGCAAACTCTCCCTCTAAGAGCATCGAAGAATGGTCTGGAAGATGTAGATGGGTTTGAAGACAACCTGAGAAGCAGAGATTAACATAATATTAGAGCTTATGATTAAGAGTTAGCTTGAATGTTTTTATCACCATATTGTTGCTTACTTTGGTTCAAAATTTTTTGGCTGATGTGAAAATCAGTATTACTATACTGCCTGACGAGTTATATACGATAGTATTAATAAATAGAGTAATGTTTAAGGGTTTGACAAGAAAAAATCGATCATTTATTTTACTTATTGCGTCAATCTATACTATCTTGGCCAAGCTTGGCCAAGTATACTTCGCCAAGAGTCTTGGCCAACACTTGTTCACCAACATGTTGGTCACCGATACTTGGCCAATACTTAGCCAACATTCTTGGCCAATACCCTTGGTCAACACTTTGCCAATATTCGATTTTCGCAGCAATTAGTCGCAATATTTGCTTACTAACATATTTCTCTGTTGTTGATTATGCAATTATGTTCTCCTCTCGCTTTGTTTCCTCCTCTTTGCAAAAATGTGTTATGTATTGTGAAATTTTAGTTGCCGCGAAAAAAAAATGTCCGATCCACTCGAAGAGAACATCAAGTCGCCCAAGGTCGAGAAGGAGCTCACCGATGTGCAGGAAGTACAAGTTGGTGGAGCTGGTGGAAAATATCCTGCGCTGTGGGAACTTAAACTTAAGAATACAGGCTACAAGAAGAAGAGCGTCGAAAACTGGATGTCGCTGGCAGAGGACTTCAAGGAGGCGTTCATCGAAACTAACCGGACTCATCAGCAACTACAAAAAAACATCTCTTTCTACCTACCACGGAAAACAGCTGGTATATATTTTTCTCCTGTAATTTCAGAGTGATTTTTGTTTAAATTTTGTGCTGATTTTTGGCTAATCTTGTAGCTCTTGAAATTCTGTACAAGTATTGACCACGCATTGAGCAGTTAAACGCAACTATGACACACTTAGGACCATCTTATGGTTAAAATTGAGGATTTTCGAAAAATGTCTTTTTCAATGAAAATTAAAAATATTCTGTGAAATTCTAACCATTCAGATACAAGTTTGTGCGCAATAGAGAGCCCTGACTACGCCCTACATTTTGGGATATTATGTGGTGCATCAATTTGGGCGAGTTCCACCCATATTTTTCTCAAATTCCAGGTGGTTGTGAAGAGGCGAAAATTAACTATTTTCAAATGCTGTTTTACCCGTTCTATACCGTCCTCTTAGCTTAGCGTGAAATTCTGCACGAAACGCATAGTTTGGTACACACGGCCTTTCCCGCATCAACAAGCTGAACTCATTTGAAAACTCTTGAGTGAAACAATATACGATCTATTTCAAGATGGATCCTGATTATTTTCGCATTCCATCTCAAATGTTCCTGCTTCAAACTATTTTATTTGATAGCACACAATATTTATTCTGTATATACATATTAATGCAGAGATTGCGAAGCAGTGAGTTTTAGAGATCTGAGCACAGAATACGACCAAAGAATCAAAGGATGACTAAAAGAACTTAAGTATGAAAATTTTGTGACAAAACTTTGAAAATAAATGAAATACATTAAGTTTAACTATATTTACACAGCTAGAGATAGACTTCATGAAATGTAAATTACTTGTAGGCTTAGGCTTTGGCTAATCTAATATTAATGAACTTAATATATTTTTCGATCTTATGAGATTTACTTTGTGGATTAGGTGAAATAAAGTATGCGAGATAATACGACAATGAAATAAATAACACATTGCACTGATAATTATCCTAAATTGCTGCCTTATTCTGCTTTTTGATGGTTGGAATCTGCAAAATTAAGGTTAGAGTGAAAAATGAACTTTTTTAAATTTTTCACTGTTTTCAAACAATTTGAAAGTTAATGATTGTCCTTCAGGCTATCCAATTAGCTTTCTCATATTGATTTTCAAAAAACTTAGGTAGAAGGATAAAATGTAAACTCATTCACTTTTTTGCGTCAAAAGAATGGCAGGAGTACACTATACCGCTCTAAATGCCCAAAATCAACCTTTTTCAACGTTTTAACATATACATGCCGCCTCGACTCATCATGCTAGAATCAGTGATTAGCCGAAGACTAACATCTACCTGCCCCGCTCTGCAATCCTTTTGTCACCCCACCCGCTCGTGATCACTTAATTAGTGACTCTGGATGCATAAAAAAGCATGCATACCCGAGTTTTTTTTACGCGGTAGGCCCCAGTTAACAAAACTATGTTCAAATTCCATCTTTTCGGGGTATCCAGGTACGGCTAGGTGAAAACCTGCTTAACAAAAACTTGCTTAAAGGAAACCTGCTTAGCGGAAATATTATATAGATAGACAGTAAAATTACTTGATAGGTTTTACAGATTTTTGTTAAGCAGGTTTTCGTTAAGGAGGTTTTGACCTAGCCCCAGGTACCCTTTTAGGTTGGATTGGGTTTAAAGGACCAAGGCGAAAAGTCGAATTTTGGACAAAAATATTTTTTGGGAAACAGACTGCCACCTAAAAACATATCTCAAGTATCTTTTGAAAACTAAAACGTCGAAAAAGGTCGATTTTGCATATTTTCAAGCTATGCGGTATAGTGGACTTTAGCCAAAAAAAAAATTCGAAAATTGACTAAACAATCAGAAAAAATAGAGACCAAGGCGATTTTTCGCCGTGTGTTCCAGGTAAAGACGACCGAAATTAGTATTTTCAGCAGTTATACCTTTTTGTAGAAGCGGCTTGCGGTCATTGTCGTAGTTATCCTCTGGCTCACTAGCAGTTGCATCGCCACCTTCCAGACCTTGCTCTTCATCTATATCCTCGTTTTCTAATTCATCCTCGTCCTCCTCATCAGCAGGATATATCTCGTCCCTGTCAACCGAGAAGTCAGCAGAGCACACAGAATAGGCGATTATGGAGAAGAAGGCCTGAGAAAATTAATATTTTTGATCAAAAAGTCGATTTTACTAAAAACAGAATAAGCCAACAAATAGGCTAGGAGATATTTTGCTAAAACCAGATTTGTCGAGCTTGACTGAGCTATTGAGGGCATGTGCCCCACATTACCTAATTCGAAAACGACCGAAAGCATCTTTTCCAACGTTTCGGCTGCCAAAACATTCTCAGAATCTGCTTAGCTACTTTGTTTACCGACAAATATCGGCTTGTCAGAAATCGTTTTGCCAAATCTCGCTTCTGCCAAATCTCCCCTAGCCAACAAATATATGGATGAAGTTTATGCTAAAGCATTTAAAAGAGAAGTTCTGTAATTTTGTAGTTTAATCAAGGCCACCTCGACCCCTCAAAAAATTAGAAATTAAGTGTTTGGGCTCAAATGAAAGCCTGCGATGTGCTGAGTACGATAACACCAAATTCGACCAATTTTTCTCACTAATTCGCCGAGCTGTGGCCTCCCGAAGTTCGGTACTCAGAAATACAGTACATTTCTTAAGACATTTTATACACAGTAAAAATATCATGATAAACACTCGTTCAAAAGTTTATTCGACGCAAAATGAGCTGTTCTTTCTAATGGGTACAAAAACTCCGTAGTCTGTAATAAATTCTGGCGTAAAAAATGTGTTTTCTCAAAAAATCAGCATTTTTCGAAAAAAACGCTATAAAAATCGGAAATCGGCGAGTACCCTTCTAAATTTCAGTGCATTCGAAAAAGCATTTGATAAAGCACCTTTATGGCAAAAAAAACTAGTAAAAAATAGGGGGAGGTGAGACGAAAAAAGACGAAAAAATGCTGATTTTTTGAGAAAACACATTTTTTACGCCAAAATTTTTTACAGACTACGGAGTTTTTGTACCATTAGAAAGAACAGCTCATTTTGCGTCGAATGAAGTTTTGAACGAGTGTTTATCATGATATTTTTACTGTGTATAAAATGTCTTAAGGAATGTACTGTATTTCTGAGTACCGAACTTCGGGAGGCCACAGCTCGGCGAATTAATGAGAAAAATTAGTCGAATTTGGTGTTATCGTACTCAGCACATCGCAGGCTTTCATTTGAGCCCAAACACTTAATTTCTTAGTTTCTGAGGGGTCCGACCGAACTACAAAATTACAGAACTTCTCTTTTAAAGCTTATAAAGATGTAGTCCCTATTTGGATAGATATAAAACAATAGAAAAAAAAGAAAAAACTTTCAAAAAATTTACTTACGAGAGGCACACCGAACAAACACACAGTCAGAACTGGCTGATGGTAAAACATGTCGTAGATGCTGCAAACAAATTTTATGATAATAATTTAAAGTGTGGAATTCGTTCTTGATATCAGCTGAGTTTTTTAAATGGTCTCCAGTATTTGTTAACTTAGCCACTTTTTTTCTTTTTTCTTTCTTCTTACTTTTTGCAGTCTTGTCTCAATTTAATCCATCACACCTAGAGTACCATCCATTTTTGTTACAGAAATTTTTCAAGTCCGGTAAATTTTGAGACAATTACGCACTTAATTTTTGACAAACTCACTTAGTAACGATGTCGTAGACCATCCTTTTCAGCCTTGTAGACCATGCTCTACCTCCTTGCACACTCACATTTCCATTGGCCACATTTTCCAAAAAGATCTGAAATTTAATAATATAATTATTGCTTAATACAACTCTTAAATCCAATGAATACCTTGACGCTTTGCTCAGTCATTTGCTCAGCTTGATCTTGGCTCAAATAGAACTCGTAGCTGGTGAGGTTAAGCACAATGAGATCTGCAAACAGTAAACTGTTAAAAAACTGTTATTATTTTTTGTTTAGAAATGCTCTATTTCTAAAAGCAGAAGTTTTCTCCCAAAAATAGAGAAAAAGCTTGCAAATCTAACTTCAAGCTTAACTGGTAGAAGAGTTAAAGCATTTTGATTGTTAAGAGTATTTCAAGAGTAATTGTATTCTGCTGCTAACATTCTTTTCTAACAAATATTAACAAATTTATAAGAGTTCAAACAAAAGATTTTAAAATCGGAACTAAATTGGTCTTATAAAATAACAAACTTTATTTAGTATATGGACTGAGTAAGTAACGCTGTTTTTGTTTCTTTTTAACCTTTCTCGAGCTAAAGTCGATGTGTCACGCTAATTCTTTTTATAATCTGTAGAGCTGAGTGTGCTTTTTTGATTGTGATATTGCAGAGCATTGCGTCTCGAGCCGGTTTTTGAGCATTTATCGAATTAAGCATTGAAACTGACCAAATGCGCAACATGGAGTATAAGGAATTTAAATCTTTGTTTTACCGAGAAAAATCAAAATTTATTAGTCAATTTTGGATTTTGAAAGATTAACCGAATACGCAGCTGTTGTTAGAATTCAGGTATTATCCGCTAAAAAACCTGATACCTGACCACCCTAAATACACCCAAAATATGCCAAATCATTTTATATCATTCTAGATCACCTAAAGGATCTTTAACGACTCTGGAACACTAAAGCTTAGCCTGAACCACTCAGAATTTCTCAAATCACTTTGAATTGCCTAAAAAAATACCTAACCACCACAAACTACATTCGACCACTACAAACTATCCTAAACCATCGTGAATCACCCCAAAGCACCTCGAACCCCCATTGGTCGATAACAAGATTTTGCGTGAAAATTCAAAATGTGAAAAGTCGAATCGGTAGAGCTCGTGGGATTTAAGAAAATGCAATCAACAGCTTTGCGAAATAATTTCTCTGGCCTGAGACATAGGTCCTCAAAGTAGGTGGTGTCGAGCAATTGGGACATGTCGAGAATTTAGAGGAAATACGGTATGTGATAAAATATCACATAAAGAGGCTGTTTTCCGAAAAAAAAAGTTAGGCGCCTGTTTTTCCTTGTGTCTTTATACCTTGTTTGAAAATCATTTCGTATACAGTCTACTCTCGTTATAGTGTAGGTGAAATTTTTTCACCTCTTTTTTGACACCTTTATTGAAATTCGATTCGTCAGTCTAATCAGAAACACCGCAATGGTTCCAATTTAATTTTGTAAATGGCAATAGTTTTGCCATTCTCAAAAACGATCGGCGAAATTGGAGTCATTGCGATGTTTTTGATTGGGCTGACGAAGCAGATTTCATAAAGGTTGTCAAAAATATTAGTAAAAAAAGTGTCGGATCCGAGGCGGGAACGCACTTTCTGCACCTACACTACATCGAGAGCGGACTCTATCTGCATATCATGTCCAACTCAAGGAACTGGTCTACAATATGCGCCCCAAAATTTTAGCTTGGTCCCCCTGTTGTTTTTCCTTGAAAAATGCCTTGGTTCCCCCTATTCTTTTGAAGGTGATCATGGTGGTCATGGTGATTATGCTTAACATGATCACCTTAACCATGATCACCTTCAAAACAATAGGGGAACCAAGGCATTTTTCAAGGAAAAACAACAGGGGGACCAAGCTAAAATTTTGGGGCGCATATTGTAGACCAGTTCCCAACTCAACAGTTTTTGATTAAACGTCACTTTTCGAAAACTAAAAATGACTTACTAGGCACACTCAGCTGGCCCATGACTACATTGTTAGCCAAAGAGTTATCTTCCAACACGCCAAATTGGAAATTGGCTTTCAGATATGGATCTTGAAAGCTGAGTACGGCTGCTTTTCGAAAGGTTTGGTAGAGTCTAGAAAAATGGGTTGCTTTAAATGTATGACTATTGGTGTATACAGTATTGATTTAACTTACTTTCCTGACTCACTGCTTTTGTTAATAGCGCCAATAAGTTCTTCAGGCTCTATTAACAGAAGAACCTAGGATTCAGAGGTAAAATATGACTTTTTCAAATGTATGACTACCAGCTTCTTGTTTGAAGATTTGGCTATGTTGTAGATGTTGGCGGAAGAAACTCGGGGAAGTAGTGGCCACCTATGAATGACACCAATAATAACAATTAAAAATTAAAAAAATATTACCGTTCAGACTTTATCCAATCACCTACGGATTGACCTAAAAGTTGGTTATTTTTAGTTAAATTACGCGTTCTTATAATTGTCAACTGACATACATTTTAGCAATAGAAAAAAATTTATGATTTTTAGGGGGTTAGTTAACTACCGGGCGTCCCACAAAAAACCACTACACTTTGAGGTCACCGTAGGACCATTTTATTCTTAATTTTTTGTGTACGAAATGTCATCTTGTCAGCCCTGGTAGCGCCGATTTTTTCATATCTCACTTTACACCTCACTTATTGGTTTCTCACTGCCTATTTTCGGTAAGCATTCAATTTGTAAGAAGTGTAGCTGGTGGGCAGCTTAGGAATTCATACTTGCACTCAAACAAGAATTTTGGGGATATTGCTGCGCAATCATGTGTCTATTTTAAAACATAGCTTCCTGTATAAGTTAGCCTAGGTAGTCTCTGGATATTCTGTAAATTTATACTTGCGATTCTGAATCTAAAAAGAGAAAATAATAAAGTGTGCAGCTAGAGGGATTCGAACTAGCTCGGAATATCGGAATATTTTAAAATTCGAAATTAAACCATTTTCATGCAAAACTAGATATGAATGTTAGAACCGCCCCCCCATTAACTCACATTAGTTTTAAAAATTTCAATGTTTAATTTTTGGGTTTGCACCCAGAAATCTTGAGGTTGACCCAAAATTCTCACGATTTTCAGGGACTTGAAAAAGTAAAGTACCCGGAGCCCTATTACAAGAAATAGGGTATTTGAAAATGATAAAATAAAATAATTTAGTTTGAGACCATTATCCAACGCCAACCACCTTGAGAAGGGTCAAAAACATGTATATTGCCATCTTTGACCGCAATCAACGTTGGATAAGTATCACTATGTCCTTGTTCTGAAGCTATTGGCACAAATGAGGAAGATGAGCGGTAGAAACGCACCTCAAATATAAAGAACTTTCAATAAGAGTGCTATAAATTGAAAAAAAATCGTACTTCAGTAAACAATTCTTCGGAAACAGCTTTGTACTCATTTAATAAATACTCCTCACTGGCCTTTTCTTTTTCATCTTTGTTCAGATACACAAAAAATGGTTCTTTGTGGCTAGACTTTTTAAGCTAAACCAGATTTTTAGGCCTAATAATGAGATTAGTAAAACTACTTCATAAAAGCTTTTGCTGCTTTCAAAATTGTTGATAACTGGGCCTGAAATTGACATATTATACGAAAAAATTCAAGCATGTTTAAATGTCATACCAGCACTTTTTTCAGCAAACTGCATCATAACTTCCTTCTTGCGCTCACCTTCAAATGGTATTTGAACACCATTGCGAAAACTGAACTAGCATATTATTGCTATTTTTAACAATTATCAAGTGAATAATAATAGTTTTGCGTTCAAAAACCATGGTCCTTTAAAGGGTATTCTTGTAGTTTTCTTGTAGAGTATGCCCATGCCAATAAGTCTCATTTCAAATGTTTGAATTCCTGGGCACCTGTTTTGTAAAATATGAAAATATCAATCTATGCAATTGCTTCTGACAAGGAAAAAAATCCGGAACGTGACTTAGAAAAACTTCTAAGAAAAATTGTTTTTTTGGCGTGTTCTTGTAGAGCATGCCCAAGTTGCTGATAAGTCTGGCTTCTCAGCTCGGAAGGGGACAAAAAGTAGTTCAACTGACAGTTTAAAACTCTGAAAACACCTCGATATCGATACCATGATTTTTCATTGCTGATCCATGGGCCATTGGTCATCGGTTGGGAAGCCAAGTTCACGCTATACAAGAATACGCAGAAAATTCCATCGAACTTTCCCCAGGTCACAATCACGATCTCTCCCTTATGAGATGTCTCTATCTGCTGGAAAAATAAGCTCAAAAGTCAAACTTTTTATATTTACCTCAAAGACAAATTTAATTTCTCTCTTAGCAAAATAGTGAAATGATGGAGCAAATGGATGACAATATAGAGCAAATTATAGGAACGCTCGACCTACCTGATCACAATTGGTTTACTCTCGGTATACTAGGGTTCCGGAGCTTTCAAAAATGCTTAACGTTGAACAGAAAAAATCGGTCCACAAAGAGTGAAACGACAGGCAGGTACCGTGAAAGTGTTTGAAATGAAAAGCAAATTCAAATTTATTTTATCTTCATATGAAAAACAGGTGCCCGGGAATTCAAACGTTCGAAATGAGACTTATTGGCATGGGCATGCCCCTTTAAGTATAGTTGTCAGTGTGGTTTTTACTTTTATAAAAATTGCTGGATAAAACGCTGAATTGTTTTTTGAGAGTTTTGTTTGCAAAAATGTCTGTTTTCTTTTGCACTTAGATCTGACCTAAAAAATCGTTATTCAAGCCTTTCGTCATGAAAAAATATCTATGTGAAAATTGGCATAGTACTGGTTTCTTTGTACTAGAAAATGTAAGAAAAAGTCAACCAAGCCAGAAAATACCAATTTTTGGCAGAAGATACGACCGGATTCTTTCGGAATGGGTGCGCCCGATACGGTTCTCTCGCTGTTTATCTCTGTTTAATCTTTTCTATCTCTGGTTTCGATCGTCTTGACGAAAAATAAAATATGACACTTTAAATCGATTAAAAGCAGAAAATTCATGCCCCAAACAACTCACAATATAATAGTAGGATATCCATGTACCTTCAGTTGATTGCCCACAGACGGGAATCTAGTACAATCCACTTTGGCCACATGTATGTTTGGGTTTTTGTCTGCAATCAGAATAAAAGGGTAGCCGCTGAAAAATTTGTCTGTGCTACCTGCTAAAGCATGCCCCAAGTGTTCCCAAGTAGGGGCCAGTCTTTTGCAGTGGCCGCACCAAGGCGCATAGAACTGGAAAAAACTATTGAAATTCCTATTTTAGTATAAAAACATACTTTTACAAACCAAAACCCTTGGTTCATGACTTCCAGAAATTTTTCATTTAGCTCTAGCACAGCTGTTGGAATTTTCGATCCGGCGTTGACCACACTGATTAGGCCCAGGAAGGGCAATATAGCCCAGAAAATAAATATAAATCGCATTTTTAGATCATGACATAGGCAAAAAGCATTCTAAATAGCATTTGAGATTAATTTTTAAAATTTTTGTATTTGAAGCTAAGTAGAAATCGCGAATTACCGAAGTACCGATTTCTTCTAATAAGACAGCCGGCCGCCTTATCTTTCAAACCCCGAAAATAGGGAAATTTTTGGTAATTTCAAGGTTTTTGAGTGCCCGACCAAAATCGAAAAAAAGGGATCGGTAGAACTCGCTGGAACTAAAAAAAACGCAATAGACAGCTTGGAAAAAATATATTTCCTGGACTGATATATAGGTCCTTGAAGTCGAAGCGGCTGCCTTATTAGGAGAAATACGGTAATCACCTTATCTCAAGGATGGGAATAAAAATTTATTGTTTGATGATTTTTTAAGGAAGAGCCATTTTATCTAGTCTTTGTTACCATTTTCAACCGAAAAAGATTTCAGCTAAAATTAGGGTTTTGCATAAAGTTTAAAAAGTACAATTCCCATCCCTGCCTTAACTACACTCCCTTTAAAAGTTTGTAAAATACTTTTTTTGCACATTTTTTTTAGATTTTCAGTCAATTGGAACAGCAGTCACAAGAAGTGCGTCAACAAAATTATTATTCCTCCTTCTATGTTTTAGTTTAAATAAAACAACATCTTTGTTGTTTTTACACATAGATCATATCATTGAGTTAATTATTAGTAAGAAAGATTTAATTGTGAGAATGTGACTAGCAAAGTTTTGTTTTCTTTTTGATACACTTTATACTTTACATCTCTTGTTTTATAGAATGTGCTTTTATGTGTCTATAATCAATTGGGGAAAAAATTAAAATTATATTCGAAAAAAGATTAGTTGCGCTTTTCAGCCTTTAATTAACCTAAACTGAACATTAGACCACATTCTTTTCTTTGAATTTATTTGGCTCTCCAATATGTTTGTTTTAGATTTTTTATTTGTTTTTTAAGTAAAAAAGTTAAAAAATTATCTACATCATTTTAAGATTAGCTAAATTTAGTTTTAGCTTATGTAATATATTAAATATATTAATGTAATATGTTTTGATAATCTGTTTTAGACTGACAATTCAAAGCACCGAATATTTGTTGAGTCCATCTGAAGCGAAGGCAGACCAAAGACAAAAGAAGCTATTCTGCAAGAGTAGGCTGTTCATCGTGATCGCCGCTATCATTCTTCTCGTTATTCTTATTGATGTGATTGGGATTGGCCGTATGTTACTTTTCAGCTCCTTTCAAGCCTCAATTCCTATGTTGCGGTCAAGCAATCAAATGACTTTGGTACTTAATGCTCTCAATGGCACTTCTCAAGGCTCAAATACTGCTTCTACCGATGGGATTTCTACTGAAGAGTCTCGCCCTCTTGTTACCTTCGACCTGAACTGTTTGGCGGGTGGGGTCGAGGCGCGTCCTGGCCAAATTGACTGATTAGAAGTGCGAAAAGAGTACAAAAATTCTGGACAAAGACATTTCTTATTTATCTTCATTTCTGAATCGCATCGTTTTATTCCGAATAGAATAGTTCTTACCATTAAATTGTTTTTCACGGAAAAGTCTGATTTTTTCCTTGTTTTTTTGAGAATTTTTTGCACGTTGAGGCACATTTAACTTTTAATCGTCATTTGCATAATCTTTTTATAGTATAAAAAAGCTGTCAATTTTGCTTCGTACAGTATATTATTTGTAAAATAGATTTAAAAACCTTTAAAATAAAAAAAAGTACTCACTTTTTAGGAATTTCTAACTAAACATTTTTTAACGCGCCTTCTGAAATAATTTTAATGTAAAAATTCTAAATTAAAATTGTTCAAAAAAGTCAGGAAACACGATGAAGCGGAAAAAAAATTTACCGAAAAATTACGGTAACAAGGTTTCTTACTAATTTCTGCAAAATTACAGAAAATGTCTTTGAAAACTGTAGGCCTAAGAACGAAAATAACCTTATTTCATACATTCGACCAGGGTCAATTCTTCAATTGGACATATTTCGAGTTCCAAATTTGAAGTTGGCGGTCTGTGAATATCAAACTCACTCCAACTTGTCTTTTCTTTCAAATAAGACCAAAACTGAAAATTTGGAAAAAATTGAGGAACAAAGGTATATATAATGTGGTCTAATTTTGAAGAAAGTGCCTTTTAGTAATTGCTTTTACATCATTAATTTTCCAAACTTTTTATCTTAAATTTCAAACATTGAAATAACCGGAACAAGTTTTGATTTTTTATCTTTTTGATCTGCAAACCCATCTTAAACCAACTTCTTCTTCTTCTGCCAACCAACCACCTGTACAAACTTGACTTAACCTTGCCTTTCAATCCATCCATCAATTTATACACACCCACCCACAATCCACAGTTCACACAGCCAATAAAACAAACATTTAGATTAACAACACCATTCTCCAGCCTAAGATAACAATGGTGCCTCCATCCCCTTAGTGGTCTTTTTTCGGCGTCCTTTTTTGAAAATTCAAATTTGTGGGTCGTTGCCCACTGCACTTAAGGTGAATGTGCCTGGGCATTTCTGTGCCTGTGTCTGACACTCTTTTGTGCTGGTGACCACTCTCTTTTTGTAGGCAGGGAAGTGCATCTGCTGCTGTGGGCGAGCAGGAAGAAGAACGGGCAGGGGCGGGGGACCTCTCAAAGAACCCCACTGTTCTTTCTGTATTATTGTGTGGGTGATGGGGCGGCTTGGCTTTGCTTTTTGAATGTTCCTTTGATGTGGCAGTTCAAAAGCGAAAAATCAATAGGAATATTGTGGTTTTTGTAGTAGGTTGAAGTCTTTGAATTAGTCTTTACTGTGCAAGCTTGGATGGCTTCCTGGAGTGCACCAAGTTTATTGGGAAAAAACATGGGAAAAATGTTTTTTTGTATTTTTTATGGGTTTGTTTTAGTGTTTTTATGCAAACGGCTTATTTAAATATGAAATTTGTAAAACTCAAAATTTGGAAGAATGAATAACTTCTTATGAAAATTTGGATATGGCGGAAAACCAATTTTTCATTTTATTACTATCTTGTTGCTTGCGTATTAGGTAGCTCAAAATGCTAGAATTTTGCTCAGCATGCTCTATTTGGATGAAATCGAAAACTCACGGACAAATTTCAACTTTCACTCGAGAAAACAAAGATCTAAACGTTCAAATATTATTAATATTAAAACTGTTGTCACGAGTAAAATTTGAATTTTCGGTCCTCACAATTTTCGAGCACTCCGTTATTCAGGATAGGAATAAAAGATAAAAATCGATTATTCGACCCGAATTTTATTATTTTACATCAAAAAAAAATAGCCTTGGCCTCCCTGTGGTTTTTGATAATATTCAGGCTTGGGCAAATATGTTAAGACGGACTCAAAGATGCTTTTAAACTCATGTTCAACTCTGTCTCGACAAATGCTGGCCAACCTTTGACTAAGCTTTATCCTAAAAATGAATAAAAAATCTCAAAAACAACAGGAGGAGGAAAGGCAATTTTTTTTATGCTTGGCAGGGAAGGGGGGGCTAGGATTGTCTCAACAAGAACAGGGCACTTTTTTGCTAGTTTTTTTTGCTAGAAGTTATTCACTCTTACAGATTGTGTGTTTCACCGTATACTTCTATGAATCGACCCTCCATAATTAACGCAAGAGCACCCCCCCCCCCCCCCCCCACGCGGAGACTTATATCTCAGCATAGAATCAAATTTTTGCAAATATATATTTTTTGCGTTTTTTTAAATTACTACGAGTTTTCCTGATTCCACTTTTTAGATTTTGGCTGAAGACCCAAAAATCTCAAAATCGACCCGAATTTTATTTTATTTTCAAAGGTTATTTTAATAAATTGATGAATGTCATAAATGTATAAACAGAAATGTCACATTCATAAATGATTAAAATCAAAGGCCGATTAATTGAGGATATTATATTCAACGGTTGTACTTTTCATCTAGTTTCCACCCATTATTTCAACTTTCTATTATTTCATCCACTCTAATCTCTGCTTTTATAATATTATCTCTTGTCAAGCAATACATAATCTCGCAACAAACATGACACGTCTTAAAACCCTCTTTTAGTTGCTGATAGCATGTATTTTCTCTATCAACGCAAAACACCTCAGAATGCCTGACAAAAAGTCTTTGATAAATAGGCAACGGGGGTGAAGTCAAGGGGTTAGTTAGATAGCAAGAGAAGCGAAGACACACATACACAGCCAGTAATTTTGAAAAGAAGAAAAGGACGCCTCCAATAATTAAAGCATCTCCTAACTGTCTGCTCTTTGTGTCTAGCTCCACCCCTGTCAGAGCCTCTTTTCTGGTATTTTTTGGGAAGAAGAAGAGGGTGGCGGTCTTCATCAAAATAATATCACCGCCATTTAATTTCTCGCCCTCCTGCTACTACAACACCCGCCACCGACCAGCCATTTTTCATAGTTTTTTGTTTTAAAAATTGCTAGCTGTTGCTTGAATGGTGCAATTAATTTCGATAAAAAACCACCTATCTGATGAGAATTGCCTTTTGTTGGCTATTCGGTGTAGGCAGGGTCGCTCTTGACCCAAGCACTGGTTTAATGATTGCTGCATCAGCATTTTATCACTTATTGATTAGGTTGCGTAGTGTGTACTGGCTGTTTCTATCTTTTGTGATGATGGTGATGAGAATCGCTATTTGTTATTATGCAATGTAAATGTTTGATTTTGATTGATTGTGGATTAAATTGCTGGTGTTTTATAAAGTAACTATTAAGATTATTTCAGCTTGTTTTAAGTCTTTTTGTGTTGCGGTGTTTCTTTGATCGAAAATTGTTGACAAAAAATGTATGTAAGGCAGGGCTCGGATCAGTAAATCTACGCTTATTTTATGACCCCGAATCTTATTATTTAGCTCAAGAGAGCAATAAGCACTGGATAAAATTGAGTATTTTTGCCAAAGTACCTTGAAATGTATTTGTTTCGAGTAAATAAAAAAATTAAATTTTTTTTGTAAGCGTTCAATGTATCATACTTAACTGTAGCATTTGATTTTTAACTGGTTTCACACCTATTAATTTCTCTGTAGTGAACGTCTTTATTTTATTCGGCAATCAATACTCATGAACTAATTTACTAAACCGTTTAGATACCTTATTTGCCTTGATTTATATTACTATTCACTTGCTCATGTGCTTATCCACCTCTTAGTAGTTTGATTGACAAAAAGTTCAAATGTCAGAGTCCCTTGCCTCGTTACCGACTCCGTCCCACTCTTCTGCAATGAACTGCAAAATAGCTGATGATGATGAAGCTGCGGATGAAGTAAGTGTGAAGTATTGGTCATAACACCAGTTGGTGCAAGAATAATTAATAGTTAAACTTTTTCGTAGCTAAAAGAGTTCTTTTTGCATCTGAAAGACTTATGTATCTATTCAACTTTTTTAAATTTTTTCGGATGCAGATGAAAGCTTTCCGAATTCAAAAATGAGTCTTTTAGGCTTCTTTTATTTAAAGATCCTGAGAGATCCCTTACGCCTTAAAAAAACCTTTTAAATCGCCTTATGCCTTAAAAAACTAAGCTAATGAATGTTTTTCCAGGTGAAAGTTTTTCGCACCAACGATGCCGATGAAACCGACATTGCTTCATCATCAGCTGAGTTGACAGCTGATAAAAAAGATTTGGCTCTGGAAGCAGAGATCGAGTCTTCACAGACTGAACCAATGGGTAAATTTTGCTAATAAAACTTCATCTTTATACTATTCAATTAAGGTCAACGGATGATAACTCCGCTACAGTCTGCTTTCAATTGTCCTTCTCCTAGCTACAACTTTCTCGTTCCTCTTTTTATGGTATGAGTAGTAACTTGGTAAACACAAAAAACATTGAAAATATTTATAGTCATCGCCTTCGCCACTCTCCCCTTGCACAACTATGCCAATGCCGTCGCAGCTGGGATCGCCGCGTCCGCTTACGCCAACAATCCCCTGTTAAGAATGCAAATGTCTCCCAGCTACACAATGGCTCAAATGCATCTTGCAGCCGCAGCTGCCAATTTGGCCAGGCACAGCCCCACCTACATGAACCATATGCAGCACAACATGTTCAACCAAGCCGCTGCAGCTGCTGCTGCCTCAAGTGCTTTCCCCGGTATGAGCATGGGTACTCCCAGCCAAGCTCCTAACTTCAACCCTTCTCCCTCCAGGTCCAATCAGCCCCCAAATCACATCAATTCCCCACTAACCTCTGTTGCCAACGGAATCAACGGGTTGGGTTTGAATGGAGACATCAAGAATATTACCCCACAGCAAAGGGCGGCCTATGCAGCTCATAGGGTGAACCCTCAGGGTCAGTCAACATCTGCTTCAGCCAGCCATGTAAATCCAAATCTCATGAAGACGCCCAAGAGGGAAAAACCACAGAAGAGTCAGTCTGAGAAAAAAGACAAGAATCATATTAAAAAGCCATGTAATGCGTTCATGTGGTTTATGAAGATCAACAGAGCGCAATTGCTGGAACAAGAGGGGGTCAACAAAAGCAATCTGCTATGTTGAATCAACAATTGGGCAAGATTTGGCAAGGTACATTTTGAAAAAAGCTTATTTGAGGTAGTGCAGTAGTGTATATGTGTGTGTTTTATAGGCATGGCCAAAAAAGATCAACAAAGATATTATGACCTAGCTGCTCAGGAACGCGAAGATCACCAAAAAAAGTACCCGATGTGGACAGCCAGGGAAAACTACGCTATTCACAAAAAGAAGAAGAAGAAGCGTGAGAAGTCTATGGGTAAGTGATTTTTAGACGTTTTTTTTAGCTCTTGGCTAAAGTTAGCTCTCGGTTATTTTAGAATCCTGCAGACCTGGTTTTGAATATTTGCGATCGAAAATGCTGATTTTTTCCTAGTTTTTTATGTTTGCTTGCATAATTATGAGAGCCTGCAGTAATTGCAGCAATCACTCACTTATCCACTCAGTCCCCCTCTAAACATCATCACTATGCAAACATTACTTGTCCACACAGTTACATATTTTCTCCTTTATCATTATTGAGAAGAACAAAAAATACATCAAAGCAATCACAACGTTATCCACTTCTATCTAAATATCCACCCGCTCCCTGTTTACTTTAATCTCCAGCCCCATCCCTTAAAAATTACTAGTTTTGAGGAAAATAAAATAGACAAAAAGCAACATTTTAAGCATTAATAAAATTCTAGAGAGAAATAACTAAAAAATGCAGAAAAAGTCTAAAGTTCTTTCGAAATATTTAAACCTTTACTTCCAAAGTCCATACGTTTTGAAGCAAGTGATCTTTTTATCTTCTTAACCGAAAATCTCTGTATTGACGGCGCAAGCTAAAATTGGAGAAATAAAATTAGAAAAAACAAATAAAATTAGAACCGAAGAATTAATATCAAACGACTTTGTGCTTATTTCTTTCGAGAGTTGCTGCCAGGCTTCAATATCCAAATCGCTATGTGAAGCGTAATTCTTCAAGCTGAAATCTCATTAAAGGGTGTTGTATCAAGCGGTCGCTAAAATGTGCCGATTTAGTCGTTGATAAAGTGGATTATCACAAAAAGGGACACTTTTTCACAAAAGGCGGGCATTTTTTCGCCTTTTTGACAAAAACGAAAGCACTTTTTCCCCTAACGCGGGCATTTTTACGTATCGTCCATAAAAATAATAAAAAAAAAATCGATCTATATGCACTGATGGTTTTTAAAATAAAATTTGCCTTGGTCTACAAAATTGTTTTTTTTTGCAATTTTTTGTGCCAAATGTCCCAATAAGCATTTTAACTAATTTTTTCTGTCAGCAATGTATAAAAACAGGCTTTAGGCAAGGGTGAAAATTAATTAATAAATACTTTTTGAAACTTTTAGTACACAATTTTTTCGAAAAAAACTAGCTTGCGGGACCAAAGCACTTTTTCAGAAACGCCAGTGCATACAGAAACATTTTGGCTACGTGTTTTTGGCTGTGTGGCTGTGTTGTTTGGCTGTGTGGCTGTGCCATTCGGCTGTGTGGAATTAAAAATTCATAGCGAAGTACAGTCAAACTTCTCTATGAGCTCTACACCTCGGGACCAATCCTAGATGTAGCTTATAGAGAGGTGTAGCTTATATGGAGTGTAGCTTATAAAAAAGTTTGACTGTATGCAAATTTATTATTTTTGTTTTCAGAGAACAATGATCAGAAAAAATGCCGAGCGAGATTTGGTGTAGAACACCAGGATCAGTGGTGTAAGCACTGCAAACGAAAGAAAAGATGCTTAAATGTGCGAGAAAACGATAGTCCTATGGTCTCGTCAACTACCAATACACCTAATCAACAGATGATGCTTTCTTCGGCGGCCAGTTCTCAGAGTAGCCATGCTCACAGTCCAATGTCTTCCACAAGTGGGATGGGCATGAGTATAGGAAAACGATCAGAATCCAACTCCTCTTCAAGTTATGATCCTAATACTCCTCCTCCACAGGTTGGTTATTTTTACGTTATTTTTCCAAGTTTTTTTCAATGGTTTCAAAAACCATTTATTTCAACTTTTTAATAATATAAAATGCCTTCATTACAAAAAAATAAATAAAGAACCGGGTAGGATCAGTTTGAAAAAGTACTTTCAAATTAAATGGGAAAAATCGTCTCAGCGTGACCACGCTAGGGTTAACAAGTGCAAATAAATCCTTTTTGAAATTTTTCTTGTATATTAAAATTATCGAAAGAAAAAAAAGTGGAAAACATTAATATGGTTATCGCATCATTTGGGACAGCCTAATCTTGATTTATTCTAAAAATTGCTACATTTAGTGTTTACATTAGCTAACCACAATACAGCTTTTTTTTACAAATTACGATTTTGCAGACTATGAATGGTCAAATGAATGGTTTCCTCAAATCTATGGAAAAGAACATGGGCAAGATAGAACCGCAGGACATTATCAGCGAAATGGAGTCTAAACCAGCTGTCAGCCATTTAGGAAATACGATGCCACCAACTTCTGGATTCATGACTCCATTTAACTTTGGAAACTTTAGCTACCCGTTGACAATGCCCTCGTCAACCAGTGAAAATCACTTTTTAAACAGCAATAGCAATAATAATTTTTGAATCTATTGTATACAAATGTTTGCCGTTAGATGTTGCTTGAGTTGCTTTAATAGTAGGAATATTTCAGTAAGTCAAACCCCGGATTAACGTAATTTCAAGGGACCGATCATATGTTAATCCGGGTTGCACTGTAGTACTTTTAACCTAAGTGGGTCTCGAGATTTTTTCGGTCTCAAAAAGCAGAATCGGTATGCCGCGTAGTGTATAGAAAACGCAATAAACAGTTTTCAAAATTTCACTCTGCACTAAGTTAGAGGTTCTCAAAGTTGAGGTGTAGCGCTGTTATAGGGAATGATAATTTGATACACAGGGCAGCCAAAATTTTTTGTGCGTTATTTGTTTTTCTTAGAACAAGGAAAGAATCAAGAAGGAGATAACGGGCATTCTTATAAGGTAACTGTAAAATAGTTAACTGCATATAGTAATATGCAAAACAGTCAACCATTATATAAGATTTTCGGCGCTACTTGGATATGCCCACCCTAAATCAATTTTGTCTTTTTAAACATTCCTAGAGACTACATAACGGCCCAATATCATCTGAAAAGCTCAAAAATGAATTGTCTTTGAGTTCTGATAAACCAAAAATTCACTTTTCGGGTCTTTTGAAAATAAATTTTTGTGGTGTTCAGGAACGTTTTGAAAAGAATATGATTTGGGGTGGGGATATCCAAGTAGGGTCAGATTTTCTATATAAACCAACCGTCCAAATTAAGTCCGATAAATTGGGAAGCATTTTTGTTAAACAGAGTAAATATTATGAAAATTCAAAAATTGCCGCTTTTTATCAGCCAGCCTTTGCTCCACCCACTACTCATCATGTCTTATGTTTGCACAATTGTCTTCCTGTATTTATTGTTGTTTTATGCATCTTTTACTTCTGTTCTTCTTCCTCACAGGGTTGTTCTTATTTTGCCATTGTAATTTTCTACTTTGTACTGTTTCGCTACAATTTTTCTATTGCCACCGTCCATTTAGTGTTGTAAGCCACAAAGTTCCCTTTTATTATTTTCAACTTGTCTACTACTGCCACAATTATAATTCAAATGGTCTTGGAAATAAATTAATTTTAAATAGATTTGAAGAGTTATTATAAAGAGCGAGATACATCCAAAAAGCAAGATAGGGATAGGAAAACATTAAGCGGTTTTTAAAAGCCTGGACGAATTTTAAACTTGAAACTATTTCCATCAAAATAGTTTGGAGGTTAGTTTTTAAAAGAAGCATTTTTAATTTTTTAATAGTTCTGTTTTCGAGCTTATTTGAAAAAAAAATCAAATCCACTTGGCATTTAAAAACAATGACATTAAATTCAAAAATTACTAATATTATACTCATTAACAATAAAATCGTTTCGATATGCATAGAAATAATTTAACAACAACCAGTCAGTAATTAGTAAATTATATAAAATTAGAAATAGCACGACTTAGATTTGGATTTTAGAGGAAGAAGCTCACTATTTTGCAGCTAGATAAGTGACACTGATGTTTTACTAGTAGTAAATAAAAGTTGGATAAAAGAGGATACAAAAATCATTTTGCTTTGCCCAACCACCAAATGAGTAGTCCAAATAAATGATGATGATTGCAGAGACCGGATAGGAAGAAGAAGAAAAAACAAATTTATTTTACCCATATAGTACTAAAAGTTTGTCATTTAGTGGATGAGGAAAAAAGACTAGAATTGTCAATAAGAATCTAAAATAGAGAGAGAGTATCACTAACTAGATAGTTCTGTCCTTTGGAATAGTGAGGGAATAGATTTGATTAAAAGTTTCGAATCAAGATTAATAATTTTTTCTTCATTTTGAAGCATGCTTCTTCAAAGTCTGTGCATAGCTACATTTGGATGCACCAGAAGCACAAAGTCCAACGTCATCTGGAGGAAAGACTGTGGAAACTGATTGCTGCTTTGGCATCTTAATACCAGCGACTATGGCGCTAAACTGCACCTAGAATTGAAATATTTCAAAATTTGACTCTTGGTGAAATTTTTGCCATTCTTTTTTGTTTGGGGTTTAACTAGTTTTTGAATTTTCTGCGTTAAAAAAATGCTTATGCTTTTTTTATTAAATTTTCTCTCGACAACCGGACATTCCCGGATAAAATTCGTAAGTGTCGCGCGGAGGAAAGTTTTGTTATTCCACTTTAGATTTTTACAGAACCAGTAAATATTATCGAGAGGAAGTGGTCCTTGAAATCAGCTTGATGCGTCGTCAAAAATGGGTAACAAAAAAATTTCTTCTCGCGACATTTACGACTTTTATCCGGAAATGTCCGGTTCCCGTTTTTACCACATGGTACCCGCCTTTCAAATATTCCCAACAGCAACTGGCATGTCCCTTTAGAACTTAATTAAAAATAAAATGTAAGATTAAGACTGAAATGTCAAAAAGCTACCCACCTTGTGTTCTGAGGCAATTACCGGATTGTTGACTTGCTTATGGGCATGTCTGAAACTTCTTGTGTTTCGGCATCTGCACTTTTTTCTACAGTGAAATTCTTTTGCAAAATAGATTGGGGAGGAGTAGACGAGCTTGATTTCTTAGAGTTTTCATCAACTCCTTCAACCAAGGACGGAAACTCAACCTCTACAAAATTGTACTCTTGCTCTTCTAAACATTCAATTCTTTTCTTTGGATCGTGTTCATTTGGTTGGGTTGACTTGTCTTGTTTAGAATTGTTGGGATAGAAACTTCTGATATCTTCTGACTTTTTATCACTTGGCTGAAAATTGAAAAAATCGCAAAAAAAACTGTGAAACAGTTAACTGTTACTGGATTTTATATAATAAAGTTGTCCCATAAAGTGACAAACTTCGCCTCATATCATGCTTGGGTCTGTACTTATTAATAAGATCTGTACTTATTTTGGGATTCCAAGTCTTAGTATCTTTTTAAATTTACGTCAAAATCTTATTATTTAGTCAAAAAGAGCAATAAGCCGTACTTAATAAAATTGCGTTTTTGGCCAAAATACCCTAAAATATATTTATTTGAACAAATTTTGATAATTTTAAGATACAAGCCGTGTAGTGTAGCTTTATATTTATTTTTCAAATGCCATTTTAAGGCCATATTTTGTTGACAACCCAGTGCTGCGATATAAACAAAATTTGAGCAAAATCAAAAGCTAGGTTTAAGCTAGGTATCATAATTGCATAATACCTTAAAAATGGTCTGGAAACTGAGGCACCATAAAACACGTTAATTTTTTTAATGTCATATCTTCTGAGCCGCCTTAAGTTTTAGAGTGTATTTTTTGAAGAAATTTTGCAATTTTAATAGTAAAGTTTCAAAATCAAGTTTTTGTTTGTGCATAAGTATGGCTTCAAAAAGACACTTAAAATACGTATTGGGTAGGTAGCTGTTTTACTCAAATAAATACGATAAAAAAGAAATAATTAGAAAGTAGATTAATTATGGACATAAAACTTTTTTTTTCAATATAAAATTACCCGGTACTGTTCGCTGTCTGACATTTTATCCGAAGACCGGATCAGTGACTGCAAACCAGCTGTGTTAGTACCCGTCACTCGGACCGTGCTGCTCAATGGTTTAGCCACTCCAATAGGCTTCCCACTACTATTATGCTTTATGGCCTTACTATCTGTGTTGTCATTGTCCAAAGATGCACGAGTAGTGCTAGCCTTGCGCCAGTTGGTGTTGGTATTGGCATCACTATTTTGACGACTATAGCCTTTGTAACTGCTGTGGGAGGACTGTCGACTGTATTGTGCTGGCTTCCATGCCTGCCCTTGGTTTCGACTTTCACTGGGCTTGTTGATATTTTGTTGAGTTAGTGGTTGTAGAACTGGCTGCTTGACAGGAGCAGCACTGTTGTAGTCACCACAACCATTGTTGACTGGTTGGAATCGGTCTTGCTGGTAGTTGCTATTTCTGTGACGGTAGGGTTTGGTGTTGCTGTTGTCAGAGAAACCGGCGGAAGAATGGTTGTTTGGATAGTTGCGAGTGTTAGAGTAGTGATTATTGTAGTTGTTGTTTTGTCTGTTGGATGGATAAGTATTGGACTCTGCAGTTCTGAAAATTTATATTTGAAATATGGATTTGGCCCTGTTTCAAATCGTTATTGCCGCAAATTTAGTCAAAATCATAAGAGAACCAAGCATTTAAAAAATTCCAATAGCCTACTATGCTTTCAACATTTTTATCAAAAGTTCGAAAAACTTTTCGCAAAAAAATCGCCTTAGGGGACTATAGTCAATTACTTTTCGTTTCAAAAAAATTTGAGTTGCACTGGCTTCCCCAGGAAATTTTTGGTCACTTTGTATATGCTTTAAACGTGTGATGCAAAGATTGATAAATTATTGAAAGAGGCCATTATTTAGAGAATAATTTTATCAACTCTTGGTTAAATCTACAATTTTAGATACGGCCATTAGGGTGCATGTTTATCAGGATTATTTGGTTCTACTTTTTTGCTAATAAATCATATAAGGCTTTTTAGAGTGCCATGTGAGATCGAGAGTATACTGTAGTAACAAAAAACTACTCTTTGTTTCGATTGGAGTCAAATCTTCTGTTTTCATTGGAGCTACTAGTGGAGTAATTTCTTTTGTGGTATGTGTTCTCTTCTGTCTTGTAAAAGTTGGGGTTGATGTTATTGTTGTTGAAATAGTAATTGTTGTTATTATTATTAGTAGTGGTGTACATTATAGGCGATGCATAAATCAATGGAGACTTGCGCCGTTCTTGTTGTTCATGCGAGGCACATCTGTCTGAACAATTTTTTTGCTATGAATACCATTGTTCAAATGTTGTTATATAAACCCACAATGCGTTGCCTTCCAAAATTTGGTATCATTCCATAATTGGACACAGGTGTATTGGTCAACAAAAATCCATCATAAGCACTTTGCTGTACCAAACCTGCTCCTTTAGTAGCAGAGCTGTCTAGAATCAACTTTTTGGCTGTGTTTGTAGTAGTGCTTGTGGTTGTGATGGAGTAGTGGTTGCTCGGCTGAACGTTTTCTTTAGTGCCGTGGTCACCAATGACTTAAATAATAATTTTTTCATAAAAATATGGCTTAAAAAGCTAACTATGGTCAGCAGAAATATTGGTTGGCAAATGGGTGCCTGAAGACAATTGATGGTCTATTTCAGAACCGTTGTGCCAGTCAGTGTGTATGGAAATAGGGACGTTGACTGACACATTTCCGCCGTTACCATCCTTCATCGAAGGTTGGGTTGGTCTGAAGGTACATCTGGGCACATAACCTAGAATCAAAAAATTTATATTGTCACTTTAGAAATTATATTGTCACAATTTCAAACAACAAAACTTCTGAGAATCTTCTTCAAAAAAGGTTTTACACGAATACTCTTTTTTCATTTTGGCTACACGCGCTGTATAAACAAAGAGTACAACTTAAATATTTTGTCTGACCGAGGCCAGGGCTACAGAAGCGTATCAGCAATTTCCGATCATGCCCTTTCATATGGCCAACAAGAGCGACTGATATTGACATTCAGTTAATTAGCAAGCGACAAGGACTTCAGTAGTTCAATTTTCGGCTCCTTTTTCGGGCTGAATACAAAGATGGCGAGGGAATCTACTAAAGATCTTGATCCATCTAGCATTACACGCCAAAGAGTCGAAAAATAAATTAGGATCTCCGAGAAATTTTACATCAAAGGGGGTGGGCTTCTAAGACTAGTTTTTGACATTGACTGCTTCTTCACTTCACATACATTTTGTTCACATTTTGTTTTCTTATCTCAGATGTTATTACACCGTTTTGTAGCTGAGATTTTTCTCTTTTGATTAACTGGTCAAACACCCTGATTAAAAATAATTGTCGATTAATCACACCAAATATAAGGTGAAACTCCACTGAAAACACCTAGGTAGAAAACCACGGTTTTTAGTGTTAGTTTGTTTTGATTTTCTCAAATAGTATTTTTACTCAGGCTGTTTTACCAATCAATCGAAAGAGAAAATCTCAGCTACAAAGCGGTGTGAAAACATCTGAGATAAGAAAACAAAATACGTGAAAAAATTGCATGTGAAGTGAAGTAGCAGTCAATGCCAAAAAGTAGACGTAGAGGTCCCCTTTTAATAAATCTCGATGAACACTATACGTGTCAACCCGAATCATGTTTTCTTTCTTCTAACGCACAATCTAGCCTTATAAATACTCAAAATTTAATTTAAAAAAAATAGCTTCTTTCATATATTTTTCATAAATTTTTTTTTCATATTTTCGATCTATAATTTAACCCACCAAACTGTGCTAAAATTAGACCCAAGTTGTAAGAGTTCAGTGTGTCCATCTTTGGACTGGAGTAGTCCATGCTCTCACAAATGCTCTAAATTAATTTAATTATCAGAATTAATTACCATACTAATTTTTTAAAATTAAATCAATAGAAACGAGTTTTTAACCTTGATTACATTACTCAAAATGGTTCTTGCAAGTTTAACTTTGACAAATTAGTGTAGTTATTCTTCTTTAACATAAAATCATTCACCTTGCCAATGTACTGGTCATGAATGATTATTTGACCGTTAGTCGATTCAGTAGTGGTTACAGGTGCACCACCCGTTTTGATTCTAGCCTGAAAATATACAATAAAGTCAGCTTAGTTTCAAAATTTTGAGCTTAAAAGAATTTCATATAACATAAATTTCACCAACAACCTAATTTAACTCACATGCACTGGTTTGTCGTTGAATGTCTTGCCCAGGTTTTGGAGGTGAATAAAAGCAAGTCGGGTGTCTTCTTCTGTCCTGTAATGTCAAAATACGATACTATCCCGTCCAAATACATTCTAGTAAGACATACGCAAATGTGATGTACCAGCTTCCATTCAGACCTGAACCCATAAATGCTAATATAAAAAGGGGAATACCAGTGCGTTACACAGCTAACTTCAAATTTAAAAAATATGGGGACCAGTTTAGTCTTCAAGATAACAATTTTTTGTTAAAAAGTATATGTTTCACTAATAGAGCTTATCAGAGCTCTGCAATGTCGTTAATTTTGAGTATTTTGAGGAAGCGGTTATTCTATCCAGTTTTTTTGCCATTTTAAAGCAAAATGAAATATTTTTGCGCATGACCGTAAAAAAATTTTTTGGGTCCCAGAAAGTACAACTGTTTTTTAAAGTACATCCTGAGAGCCCTGTGTTAAGTTAAAATATTCATACCATAAATTATGCTCTGGTACTTTTGCGGACAATCATCAAACATTGATTTTACTTCCTAAATATATAAAATTAAAATTGTAGTGAAACATTTGTACTTGGACTTTAACTCACACTTTCATCTGCGCTTTCAGGGATTTCCTCAAAATAATAGTACATCTCTTGGAATTCGGACGCACTTTTCGCCTGTCTCATCCACCTTAAAGATTTGAAAATAGCTTTGCACAGAAAGTATGACCGTGAAGTTTGCAATAAAGCATATGTAAAATTACCTGACATGTTCCGAGGCTTTCAAGATCTGCACAATAAGGTTGAAATCGGTAGTAAGCTGGGCTATTTTAGGGAAACCGGCTACTATTTTGATGGCACAAACTGAACAATTAAATGAATTATTACGTTTAAAGGGGCATAAACATGCGGTTAAAATTCTTGCTCTGAATGGCCGGGCACCGATGTTGAATGCATGTTCATGCCCTTTAATAGCAATAGGTAAAGTTTGTACAACCGTTACCTGATCAGAATCCATTTGACATCTCAAATATCGGTCATTTATTAGGTTTTCTCTGCTAAAATAGTACTCTAGCTGGCTCTTCAAACGGGCTTTAACCTAAAAGTTAAAAAACCTTTTCAAAATCAATGTATAAAAAGTTGTTTTTTAGGATTTTGCTAAGATTAAAGAGAAACATAGTAAAATCATTTCTACTGTTGTTTTACGCATCGTCATTAAAATCTTAATTTGTGTTCTGAAATTGTTTTGAAAAAGTCAACCGAAAGTTTACCGAGCCACAAAAAATAATTTTGAAATGGCCTGTCAAAAATGTAAAGATAAAGGATAAGAATTAACATGTGCGCAGGCCGGTTGTTATCTAATGTATAAAAAAAGACTACAGCGCTTAGATTTGATTCCGGGACTTTATTTATGCTATTCACCTTAGAGCGGACCTAAGAATTCAGCTGGAAACTTTTACTGTATTTCTTCTAAAAATGAAATGTCGGCTTATGTTTTAAAAAGCTTATTCAAGTTTCATAACAACCTAAAACCAACAAACGATCAATTAACGTGAAATTCGTGGTTAAAATCATTAATTTCGTCACTTTTAAATTCCAACGCTCAGATATTTATTTTCTTAGTCGGTCTTTGTCCCTCGCATTTGCGAGGCCAGCCCGTTAATTTAACTATTCCCTCTTTTTTAACTAAAACATTTCCGTAACTTTTTTTCCGTTGCATATTTCACTTAATTTTTGCGATGCCCGCCACCCATCTCAACAGTATTGCCCAACGTAATCTTGTAAAAGTTTCATGAATTATCTGCGGCTGGCCTATCGCGGGCTAGCCTGAGAATTAAAGTAAAATTGAATGTGAAGGATCTTAGGATTAGAAGTTGAGTTATAAAAGCTGCATACCATTGAATTAAATTAAAAAAAGAATAGAACTGTTATACAATTTTGTATGAAAATATATGCCATGGAAAGTTGTTATTATTAGAGCCTATTGGTGCATGTCGACTTATTAGAGAAAATACGGTGACTCTAGAACAAAAGAAACGATTTTCTTATTTTGATTGTTAACAATACCAAATCCTTTGCGGAAATTAATATAAAAAGTTTGCAATAGCAATACCTGCTCAGCGTTCATTTGCAAATTAGGGTCTGGAGTGGAGACTCTTTCGATGCCTGTTGCGGCTGCTTCAAAGCTAGGGATGTTTAGTAGTTGCTGTTTACATTCGTTGGTAACCTACAACCAATATCTATGTCTTCAATGTGATATATTTGAAGACTTACCACCAAGGAAGCATAGGCAAACTCGGAGGTCCAGAATCTTTTTTGCCATCTGCTTGTTCACTTCCTGTATTTCCACTATTGGTCTGCACACCTTTGAGGGCATTATCTACATCATTCACCTGCAGCAATAAATTGTTTGTTCGGCTTTTATTTAGCAAATTAAAATTAACCTGTTGGATGACAAAACACCTAGGAGACGCTTCTGTACACATGAAAAATGTCCCAGGTTCAAGTTCAAACCCTTTCATTTTGATAGCCTTAAATTAATGATACCGTATTTTCTCTATTAATTACCCGGGTAATTATTTTTCAACACTTGAAAAATCAAAAAAAATTATTTTGATCTTGAGATTTTTGGGTGCTCAACCAAAATTTAAAAAGTGGAATTAACTAAGAACGTGTGATTAAGAAAACGCAAAAAACGGATTTGCAAAATAATTTTTTCGAGCTGAGATATAGGGTGCCTATGGGGGTAATTATTAGAAAGGGGGTAATTGATAGAGAAAGGGGGTATTTAGAGAAAATACGTATGTTACTTTTTTGACTTGACTCGACAGGACAGTTTCTGGGAGAAAAAAGGAACTCGAAAAGCGAAAGTAAACTATTTTGGTTGCTCTCTCTCTCTCTGTCAAGACACAACCGCAGTCAAATGGATTTGGATCAGCTCAAAACAATCCTCGAAGCTCAAGCTCAAATCCAAGCTCAAATCCAAGCTCAAGCTCAGCAGCTCAATTTCAATCAAGCTCAAGCCCAAATGCAAAATTTCAAGCGCAGCAAAATCAGCTCCTTGTCCAATCTCTCAAAGAAATGTTCCAGGCTTTGGTGGTGGTGCAGCTCTCAATCCTCAATGACAATGCTTGGAGGAGGAAGGCTCTGCAAACAGTTCTCTTCATCTGGTTTCCTCTCTCTCAGCTAGAATGGAAATGTTCGTCTACAATCCGATGGAAGATCTCACTTTCGACAAATGGTATGCACGCTATTCAGTGCTCATTGAAACGATGGTGCTTCACTTTCGGACGAAAAAAATTTACGCGGTTAGTCTCACAACTTTTGGATCAACCTAATACAGTTTGGAAATAACTGTTACAAGTGCCAAAGCAAATTTATTATGTGCGAACTATTTGCTTAACATTCTTTGATAAAGCCCCTCCTCAAACACGACAAAACGAAACTATTTTATAATGCCACTAATCTAACAACCTTAGAGTGATTCTTCTTTGCGTACTGGCCAATTTGATAATAATCTATATAGTTACATTTTGGGAATTGCTTTATTACGGTGTCAATTTTATAGTCAACAGTATTAAGTTCTATGGTTAAAGGACCATGAAACTTGATAAGCACAGCTATTTGGAAATTTTGAATTCGCGCGGACCACCACCCTAATTTTGTCAATAATATTTTCGAATTGTTTTTTGTTTGCATGTGAAATTTTTCGAAAAATAAGAACCGTTTACTAGTCGAGCCCAACGTTGCTGGCATTGCCAGTTCGGACGATTATCGCTACTTTCACTGCACCATAACTACTTACATTGAAAGTGTTAAAAATTTCACTCATAAATGAAATTCAAATTTACAATGCACGCAAAAAAATTAATTCAAAAACATTTGGACAAAATTAGGGTGGTCCCGCGAATTCGAAATCCGCAAATTGCTGTGCTTATCAAGTTTCATGGTCCTTTAAGGATTTCAAATACAGTTGTTTTTGTATTTACTAAAAAAGGAAACAAAAATAAGTTTTGCAAAAAAGATAGAAGTAACTTTAGCCTGTGATACCTCGATATTATGACAGCTGCAATTGAATAACGCATACAGTTAAGCATGAATATAACGGCGCCCACGATATAATAAGACCTTTTTTGACCCGATTATTTGCCAATAAAAAATTAAACAAAGTTTTTTGCAATATAACGGCCCCTCCAGCTGTTCCCATGGGTTCTTTGTATCCAAGTTCGACTGTAATAGTAATTTTATGAATAATATATATATATTAAAAATTTAAACAAAAATTGGTTTCCAAGACTGAAACCACAGAAATGAAAACAAGCTACAGCCATTTCATTTCGCTTAGTTTCATCTCTTGCATAATAAACATAAACAAAAAATCAATCATCCAATCAAAACAAGTATTCCCAGCAAACTTTATAAATGACACAATAGAAATAAACAATGCCAAAGCGTTAAATATCAGAAAGATCATATGGAATCCAAAAATTAAAACTTTTTCTTTTCAAGAAAAAATGTTTCAAAAGCAGTGCGAAGCTCGGAAAGGAAACAAAAAGAGGAAGAAGGTTGGATGACGGCGCGTGCTTCTTATGTTACTAACAACCACCCAAAAAAGAAGCGTCTCACTGCTGTTAATCACTCCAAGCTGCCAATAGCAAGAAAAAAACCTAGCAGCAAGCAAAAATTGGGGACGCAGGCGCTCAGACAAACCGCAAGAGAACACTTTCTCTAAATCCAATATAGCACTATAGGCAACTACGTGAACTCCAATAAATGATAATTATGTTGCAGACACAACAAAACAAGCACAAAATGCCACGCCGATGCGCTCCCAACCAACTAGGGGGTGGTGGGGGAAAACAGGGGCAGCAGAGTGGTCTGGCTGGCATGGTAGCTGGTTGGCAGCACAGGGAGAGTGTTAAGAGAACAGTGATAGTAGTAGTTGGTGGGACGCACGCAGCATGAGAAGCAGAAGTGTCCTTTTTAAGTTTTAGCTGAGGCCTTTTATAGGATAGGGGGATAGACTGTGTTTGTAGAACTATTAGATAAAAGCTGTGTGGTCGCAACTATTTACCTATTAAAAAAAGTTGGTTTATAAATTGGAAATTCAAGAAATCAACATAGTGTATAAGATAATAAATACGTAAAATGATTTTCTGTAATTTGGACCATTTGATGATAAATTTGGTCCTATCCCTCAATGGGTACCGATTTTCAAGCTTGATCCTCCTGTTTTTTTTGTAATTTTTCAGGCTATTATGAACAGTCTCAAAGATCTTTCTGAAAGTTTGAAAAGTAACAAAAAATGTTTAAACCCGTCTTAGAATACGCTGGATTACTTTTGCCTCAGCCTGTAAAACACCCGCGAAGCCAAGTCAAATAGTCATTATAAGCCCAACGGCATTGTTTGTTAAGTATCTTCAATCCATAATAATTTTGTTGTTGTATGCGAGAAAGAAGACGAACATTTTTGCAAAAATAAGCGACTTCAAAAAATACGGGCCCTATATGACATACCAGTCCATTTTATGCAGTGGTCCTCTTGTTCTTTTTCCGTGATTTTTTTAGGACTAGCTTCAGGAAAGGGTTAACTAGCATGTGTTAAGGAGGACTTAAACATAAATTCAAAATACGTTTGAGTCCGTCTTAACTTACGCTGGCCTACATTTGCCTAAACTAAAACCTAAGCCTAAAAAATTACAAAAAAGCTTAAAAACTGGTACCCATTGAGGGGATAGGGCCATAAATTTTGTTACCTCATATTTTCCATGTCTCAAAATTTATAGGGCATTTCTTTAAATAAAAATATAAAGTGAAAAGGCACAAAAATTTGCATCAGACACAAGTGTTACATCACAGGTAAGACTGTGTTTTACCTATTTTTGAGAGGTTTGAAGGAAGTATGCTGGCAGCATGGTCATGGATAGACATACCTGATTTAACTTTACTGACTTTGTAATCAATATTTCGAACACAATTCATCCAAGTTGTATATCAAAAAATGGCCAAGACTTTGGAAATTTTTTTTTACCCTCACGGTATCTGAATTTTGAAATAATTGTGTTGGTTTAAAATCCAAAGAAAATCACCTAGGTATGTCTATCCATGACCACGCTACCAGCATACTTCTTTAATCCTCTAAAAAAAAGAAAGCACAGTCTTACCTGTGATCTAACATTGTGTCTGATGCAACTTTTTGTGAATGTTTGAATGCAATAAAAGAACATTTTTGAAAAAAAGTGTCCCCCGCCAATTTAAATTTCTCGAATTGTGCTGCATTCAAAAACCATGGGTACTTATAAGATGCATGACTTTGAAAAAGTAAATATTTTTTAATTTTTTTTCAGCTTCGGAATATACCAGGAATTTTCACAAACCCCTCCCTGTCTAAGCTCGATCCTTTTAGTGTTAAAGCAAAATTTGTGCTACTTTAGTAATAATACTTTATTTAAAAAACAATGACAATAACCCGTATAACATGGTGATGATTTGATAATGATGATGGTTGATGGTTAATTAGTGTGCAACATAACAACAATAAAACAACAAGAATACAACAATGAAACACACCTAACTTAACACTTATTCGTCATCTGAGTGATCGTTTTTGATTTTTCTTCTTTTTATCTTCACCTCACTGATGTCCTAAAGTTGGGGTCACAATATGAATTTTAAAAATTTAATTGTAAAATCTCTAAAAATAGTACCTCTTTTTCCACGTTTTATTCCTATTTTGCGGTGACCTCTGGTAGATATGCCTTCTTCGCTAAATATTTCCATTACAGCATAGAGTTCTGAGTATTTGGTCCTAACATCTGCTAATTTGGCATCTCTTCTCGTCATGGTAAACATCTGCAAATTGATTTTGCGAATTTTTTACTACAGTTTTTATAAAATGCTTACTTCTTGAAGTGAAGAATTAGACAAAAATGTCTCAGCTTTCCTGGACTCTTTGGTTAAGCAGTTTAGTCGGAACTGATCCAGATGTGCAAAGATATTGTCGACGGTGACCGATCTTTTGGATTTTTGCTTGGGTTGGGTTTGATTGAAAGAGGAGTTCATAATCTCGTTGGCACTTATTGACTTTTTCAATAGAGTGTTTAACAGCTGAGCTACTTTAATCAGATTGTCGTCATCATCAATGAGTACCTTCAAATATTGGTTTGTAAAAGATGCACAAAAGATTTTCAATCTTCCAACCAAAAACTTACCTTTAAAGCATGCACTACAAATAAATCCTTGTAAGGACGGCACATGAGATTACGCATGATTGTGATGTTGGGCTCATGGTCCTGGAACATCAAAGTTACAACGGTTATTTTAACATGATGAGAACAAATTTTAGTTTTCTATTTATGATTTACCATAGACTTGAGCATGAGCAGCACATTTATACATGTTTCGGAATGTTTAGTGTAGTGTAGAGTAGGAATAATGCTAGATATTCAATGGTTATACAAACAAAAAATTAACTCGAAACTTTTTATCACTTACCAACAACCCACTCAATCGGGACACTTTCTGCTCTTACTAAAAACATATTAATTTTTGAGTTACAGTCAAATCTCGATAATCCGCCACCCCGCTAAACCGCCACCCTCGATAAGCCCGATTTGGTTGGCCGTCAGAGAAACTCAACAAAGTTTACCCCCGCTAAACCGCCACCTCGATAATCCGCCACCATCGGATCGGTCCCATGGGGTGGCGGATTATCGAGGTTTGACTGTACAAGGTTTTACAAAAAACTGCAAAGTTAACTAATTCTTGAAAATACAAAGTAACTTACTGAACTGCCAAAGGATCATTTGCTCGATGGTTTCCCAGCTAAGAGAGCTGGATAGAAGAGTAGGAAAAGAGTCTCTCCTAAATCTTTTTGTTATAGAAGGATGGTCTTTAATTTATACAGTCTTCAAAAATTACAACGATTTTACAAATTTATTTTTTAAAAATGTATTTGACAGTTGAGCTATTCATATTTTTTAGCTAACTGTTGTGCAGTTACCAACTTTTTTATTAATTACTTTTAGCTAACCATATACCTTATTTCAACCGTATTCCTCTATTTAACCGTAAAAAGTCAAAAATTTTTGGTTGCATTTCAAGTATTTTCGGGTGCTCTACCAAAATCTGAAAGGTGGCATTAGGTAAACTCGTGCTAACTAGGAAAACGCGATAGATAGATTTGCAAAATTGTTTTTCTGGGCTGAAATATAGTTCTTGAGGGGGGGGGGGCTTTATTGGAGAGGGGCGCTTGAAAGAGTAAATACGGTATGCACAGAAAATATTTGGTTCTTATCCTTTATCGCGACATCCTTGAGATTATTTATACTAAGTTTTCTATATTTTTACTGGAACAAACATTATTTTGCCCTAATCTAAGTTTTTTCTTGTTGTCCACATCATAACGCGTCTTTGTGTAATGCTCGTTACGCATGTGTTGTACTAATATGTGCTGTAACCCGCATTACAATAATTAAAAGGGGGTTACTACTCGCGATAAAGAATAAGTACCAAATATTTAAATTTTAGAAAAAAAAATTGCTTTATTTATTTTAGTCATATCCCATTTCTCTATTTATAAACTAACCTAAACAGCACAATATTCTCTCTCACAATCTCGCCAACCAAATTGGATAGCTCTCGAGCATCAATTGACCGACACATCTAAACATGTAATCTAATATTAAATTATATAAATTTGTATAAAACCATACCAAATGCATCAGCTCTACAGAGCCAATTGTCTCTGTGCACATCTTCTCAAAGACAAATGGCAAAAGAAGGCGAATAAATCGTTGTCATGAGAGCACACTGCTAAAAAAATGAATTTTGTAGAATTTTAATCATGAAAGATATAGTAACCTGCAAATCTTCGACCAGCTGAGTCTCTACTTTTTTGTCTCTAATTTTGCAGAAATCAACGTATGCTGATATTGCATATTCATCTTTGAACTCTCGACTAGCTGCTCGTATAAAAAATAGGAATCTGAAGAAAAACACATCAGTCGGGTGTTATGCTTTTTCTGAACGCTGAAGATCCGAAAAGGGGCGGGAGTAAGATGCGGCAAATCACATTGCGGCAAATCACAGTGACCATTTTTCGATTGGTTAAGACCAAAACCATGAGCGTTATTCGTTTATTGTTCTCCACTTAGTAAATTTTATCAAAGTTAACTACAGTTTCGCTACATCTGAAAACAGCTTGTCATTGCGAAAATTGGCGCAATATGATTGCCGCAATTCGGTTTTGCCGAAATTTTGAATCCTCGCAATTTGAAATGTCGCAATGTCATTTGCGCAACTTAATTCTGCCGCAATTTCGTTTTGCTGCAATGTGATTTGCCGTATCTTCCTCCTGCCCGAAAAAGCGGCGACAATTTTAAAGTATGCTCGTGCGTTTAAAATGGGTGCCCTAATTCAAAAATCCTAATCATTGGGTTTCTGTACGAATATTTTGATTGGGTTTCTTTGCCACTGATCTAATTAGACTAATATTTTTGTTTTTTTTCGACACTGCAGTAATTACTTCATACACACTTTCTTGTAAAGCGGAAAGTGTTGAGAAATGAGCTTTTTGGAATTTTTTCAAAAAATTAACTAATTCGAAAAATTCCGAATTTTGAATTTTTTCTTATTTTTGAAAATAGATCGTACCTCAATATCCTTAAATCTAATAATCTTTCTGAGAAAATGGGTCTGTGATACAATTAGTCGTAAAAATATATTTGCATGAATAACTTTGAAGAACTTTTGAAGAAACATTTTAGTAAATTTATGCCCATCTTTACACTATTTTAAGACAATTGAAAAACTCACAAATATATCCAATCACATTGCACTTTTCCGCATATTGGAAACTATCATAAGCAATGGTCGACGGGCGGAATCTGCTTCATTGACCATACTCAGCTGGCGAAATATGGCATAAAACGGAGTTTGGTCAAAATTTCATTCAGAGATCTACAGGCAAATTTTTACTATCGAATGTAAACATTTAAATTACTCACTCTTCACTCTGATCGTCCACAGGAAAATACTTTTTCTGCGGAATAGACATTGAAAATAAGTAGGAAACATTCAGCTATGATTTCTAATTGCTCTGAGTCGTCAGTACTTCGTCCTGGAAACAATTTCATAGGGTAGTTTGGGAATAAAAGTGTGAATTTTTTTTTTTTAGTAAATAGGAATGAAATGTCATTTTAGACCCTTAAAGGGCGGAGATAAAAGCCAATTAGGTTGAAAAGTGGCTTCCATGGCGCAGTGCGTAAGTGTTGCGCTGGAGGGAGGTGCAATTAAGACCACGGTAAAATAAAGTCTATTTAGGAATGCTGCCAAATATGTCCAGATTTCTCGAGCTCGTAACGATAAAGTTAGGATTATAGGAATTCTATATGGACAGAATAAAGTGATCTACAGAAATCAGTGTTAACTAATTGAGACACAAAACTAACCTCTTCCGATTATAGCGGTTAATAAATTGGCCATAATTTCTGCAGGTTCTTCCTGGCCTTCACTATTCTCTCATAGCTATATCTAATCTTTCGAGATGCTCCTTGAATTCTTCTCTCAACATAGGTAGCAGCACACTTAATGGCTGGCTTTTGTCTTCCTCCTCATCCCCGTCGCTCAGCTCCAACACTTCAATCACTGTGGATGCTATATCTTCGCCACTTTCAACGTCAGATGAGATTTTCCGCTTCACATTTTTCTTTCTGGATTTTTTAGGAGGTTCAACTGGTGGTAGTGTTGGTTGTTCTGTGGATAGAGCTGAGGTGGATGGTTTGGCTACAGGGTATTGTATTGTGTATTCACACAGCCTGACTCCAGAACTTCTGTTTGTTCATTACTTATATCAGAAACAGAAGCGATTATAGGTGCTAAGGGTGGGCTTGTTTTCTTGGCAAAGAACACTCCTAAATCATATTCAAGGATTTAATTGTTTTGTTAATGTTGTAAATGAACCTGGAAATGTCTCACGAAACGAATCTTTCAATGGTTTTTCAAGTCTGGGATTATCCAAAACATCTGCTATAGGCCTGCAATTTTTTTTCAAATTTATTGGTTAATTTCGTTTGTTAATTTGTTAATGAAATTTTGACAAACAGCATACTAATAACACTAGATAGTCTTTTACATTACATAATATTCCAATCAACTGCAAAGTAGTTAACTGAAATGTAGTTGAAACTCCGACACTCTATAGCAGCCTAAATTATTCCGGCGCAGAATTTTAAATTATCATGTCAAATTCATACTCTGACTTCATGCTATTGTAAGGATTGTTGCGTTCTGACGAACGGCGTTCCAGTCAAGACAATAGGTTTCGAACGAAACTCTATTGCAACTTTAATAACCCAGATTGAAAGGCAATTCGAATTTGTCCCGTCCAGATTTGTTTGACATGGCGAGTCTACGAATTATCCGATAGATCTAGAGATTATATTTTGGATAGTTTGTGATCAGCTGCTTTCTGCTCTGATGTCAAGGTTAGTAAAATTATGAGTTTTGGTACGCGCTCACTTGAGATCACTCCTGACAATAAGTCGTGCTGTTCCAGTACTGTTTGACTATGGTTAAAGTCATTGCTCCAGTTATTAATCAGTTAAAAGAGTTAAGATCAACTCATGATTGATGATTTCGAAGTTCCAGATTTATACGTTAGATTTATATGCTCAGACATTACTCCAGACCCAGTGGCGATTTGGTCCTGGCCTTGGATTATTTTCAGATCCAGCGATTGGGATGAAGACTTACTGGCCTCTCTTGATGGATCAAGCATGGCTGGATCTCCTGAAGTGCTGCACACACCGGGATTCCCTCCGTATTGGTTTCGATCCGCTCCTCCAGTTCGCGCTCCACTTTGCCGTGAGGAAGGCTATTCTCCAGCTGGTCTATCGTGCCTGCCATGGTGGTTTCCAGTGCTCTCTTTGCGTGGTTGTCCTTCTCAGAAATCCAGTTGGCGCTTCTCCAGTCGTGTCTTCAGCCGATGTGGCCAAAGAATCTCCAGTCTCTCCAGTCAATAGTATCTCATTGTCTAATTGTATTGTTACTCCAGATTATCTCCAGTTCCATTAACACCGGTCGCACCAATAAAGATACCAGTTTGATTTGGAGAATATGCCTCCTTTTCTTACTTTATCGTTTTTGGTGTATACATTACGTATGAGGTGGTTTAATATTTGGAAGTCGGATAGACGCTTCAAAATTTACACTCTTTCAAACTTTTGTTACGTGCCAACCAGGGGTGGAACGGAAATTCCGATTTCCGTCTTCCGATTTCCGGCACTTTTTCTCTTCCGCTTTCCGATTTCCGAAAAATAGGGCGAATTTCGGAAATTTCGGAAGAGAATAGTTCACTTGAAAAATATTTTCGAAGTATTTTTGGCAGAAATGTCTTGCAAGGAAATGGAAGTTACAGCTTTGCGGAGACCTTCGGTCCGCAAATATCTTAGTGCGCCACCTGGTTCTCAAGAAAGGGAGCGTTTCTTTTCAACTACTGGATTCATTGTAAATGATCTCAGAAAAAGTGGATGCGGATGCATGTGTACAACATTAAATTTTGGCACTAGGAATTTTTTGAATTTCTTCCGATTTCCGTCTTCCGATTTCCGGCAGTTTTTTTCTTCCGATTTCGACTTCCGGTTTTGAGAATTTTCTACTTCCGGTTCGATTTTTGTTCCGACTTTTTTTGTCTTCCGTTCGAGCCCTGGTGCCAACCAATTTTTACATGTCTTTTTAATATTGGTTATTAGCAGATTTTTGACCCTCCCAAAAAAGCTACACGGTTTACCCATCCCAATAAATTTTTAGTGGTACCTAAAAGCATACTTTTGAGAAAAAAACTTGGAAGTTAGTAATGATTTGGCCCTGAGCCTAAGCCTAAGAACTAAGCCTAAGGGCTAAGCCTAAAAATTATTGGGAGGGGTAAAACCGAATAGCGCCAGATTTTTTTTAGCATTTTTTGGCACAAAACAAAGCTTTCAAAAAAATTTAAATAACATTTTCACATAGTTCACATAGTGTATTTACCGAAAATGATAAGCTTGGAATTCTAATGCAATTTGCCATATGAGTGTCGCATTATTAACTAAAATTTTAATTTCGAATTACCGTATTTTCTATGAAAATAACTCTAGCTCCATATTAAATTTGTGAAAAGAATAAAACCTACATTCCAGCCGCACTCAAAGAAACCATAGCAGTAGTAATGCAGTTGGAAAAATAGCTAGTAAGAGAAGGGTGGAATGTGTTTGAGATCTTAATCATTTTTTAAAATTTAAATCTAAAAAAATAGCTCTTGCATACCCTTATTAGAAAGTCCACTAAACTATTGGCTAACGGAGGATACGATGAAATCAAGTGTCTAATCACGGAAAAGGCTGGCTCCACAAATGTCAGCGAGTTAGGAGGCTGATTTTCGAACCCTAGCCAGTCGAAAAGGAGCATAAGTTTGCACCTAAAATTTAAAACTTACAAATGTATTTAATAAGAAAACTATTATTCTTTTTGAAATAATTTTCCCCCGAAGTTCATCAAAAACCATGACATCCGTCTAACTTGTCTGAGACCAATGTGCTCAGTTAAACACATGTCCAAAAACTTTTTTGTGCTTCGAAGATGGTATTAGAAAGCTAGTCATAGAGAATATACAGTATGAGTCCATATAGCAAAAAATAGCATGGATGTGTTAAAAAAGTGTTTATGGTTTTCTGAAAAAGTTCACTGTTCAAAGTTTGATTTGGCAAACCATACAAGCATCTAAATATTATTTCATGTTTTTGATGAAAAAATCATCAAGTTTTTACAGGGAAATTGAAATCTTTATCATTTTTTCATAGAATCATAAAATATCAAAAATAGCCAAACATATTAATATAATCGGAAAAGGGTCGGAAACAACGGAGAGTCTGAAGTTTTGGAAAAAGCACCGTTATAGCCGTGTTTACTTTTAAAGAAAAAAATATTTACCACTGCATTTCAGCTCCTGCTTTAGCATTTCTCAACAACCAATTCAGAAACTGGGCTCTGGTCTCAATAGCTGCAGGTTGTTGAAACTCGGGCAAGTGAATATTGTACCAAACATAGCGCATAATTTCAGCTCTCAAACTACCTGAATCTACGGCACTCAGGTGCTGAAATTGAAAGCTTTTTTATTATAGGTGCTCCAATTGACTTACAATTTTAGCGAACCAGTCCAAATGCTTGCTGCCTGCTAAATTCTTAAGTTTCAAGAGAAATTCCACTCTGCGGCTCACATGAAGGGATACTCGGAAAGACAGAAGAAAATTGGAACATGGCATGCTGAAAACAAGCAAACAACTTATAATAGAATTATTTTTACTCAAGACGATGTTGTTATTTAGTTCGGATAAAAACCCGCTAATCATTAAATACTTACCTCATCAACTGTCCAATACCATTAAACTTGGGTAGCAGAGCGCTTGGATTATGCAGCAGAGTCTTCCAAAGAGGAATAAATTGTGGGATTTTGGACAATCTCATGAGCACAAGCACCAAATCTCTGCCCAGCATTAGCATGTCTCCAAATCTCTCTTTTAACAAAATTTCACAAACACATATCAGAGCATTTTTGAAGCGACTATCGTTGTTTGAGTTAAACTGCTGATGGTCACTTATGAACCTTGAAAATGTGAGCAAAGCTATGGGAGCAAAGGTTGTCTGTGGTTTCAGGGATCGCATCCACTCCTTTGGGTTATTAGAATCTCGGCTATGCCTGAAATTAGGGTAAGCTGAGGGTTGCTGTTCTAAAATTATGGGTCATACCTTGCACTATACCACAAGTTTCTTTGTATTCCGAGCCTATAAATATTTTACATAATTGTCTAAATTATTTGGCTAAAATTTGGTGCTCACCGTCAGAAATAGTCCTTAACAAGTTAGTCAAGACATTGTCGATTTTAGGAATATTGTTCTGAACTGCTTCAGCGAAGAAAAAGAGTAACCTAAAAAATTTAATCAATATACAAAAACGCCATAACTCGCCAACGCAAGATACTGGCCAACGTCAAATTTTGCCAATGTCTAAACTTGCCAACAGAGAATTTCGCCAGCGCAGAAACTCGCCAGCGGCAAAAGCCGCAAACGAAAAACTTGCCAACGAAAAATTCGATTTAACTGCCCCGCTTGGGACCGACCATAGGGGCCCGTTAAGTCGAATTTTTCATTGGCGAGTTCTTCGTTGTCGAGTTTTGCCATTGGCGAGTTTCTGCGTTGGCGAGATTCGCCGTTGGCGAGTTGGTTGCGTCCTATCAATATTTTTTCGAAATTAAACGCGCGTAATTTTTATAATAAACAAAACATACTGTTGTCTGACCGTTGACTTCAATTTGTAGAATATTTCCAATAAAACCATGTCTGAAAAATGTTCATCTCGTGTTTTAAAGGATATCCTAAGGCTTACTCATTTTTAGTAGTGCTTGATACCATCCTGAATCTCAATAATTATGCAGCACATCTTGCTTTTTTTAATCCAAAAAAATTTACCGTCAGTCACAGCCATGCCCAAGTATGTAAAATGCTGAAATATTTGATTAGGAATAATATTTGGTTATTAAAAAGCGACAAAATAGCACCTTTTGGGCATTTGCAGGGTCTGTTAAAATACCAAATAAAAATCCCCAGAAGCCAGATCATTGAAGTTAGGGTCTTTTGAAGAGTTTAAAAAATCGTGAACTTCTTTTTCAGATTTGCCTGCCATCATTTCTTGCAAAATATTGAACTGAGACTCAAGTTTCTAAAAAATATTGTCTTTATGAAGGTTTTTAGAGTCGAAAACTCCTACGTCGGCTATATCGTTGGAGCAATCGTATTTAGTGTTTTCCTTAAGTAGTGCAGACGTGGGAAATCGAGTTTTAGGCTGTTGAAGATTGGCTGGCAGTGCATTGTTGCTGTTCATAACTACTAAAAAAGTTAATATTAATATAAAAATTCAAAATTAAAACAAATAAGGGAGATAAGTGTAGGAGTAGTATGTCTGATACTTCTTAGCCTCTCACATTTCTTTGCTTTTCACTCATAAAATATTATAGAAAACTATTTTTGGATTTTCATATATGTTTCAAACACATTATTAGACCCATGAACTTTTAAAGTGTTTATCTTAGCCCAGAAAAAATGTCTTGCGAAGCTTTTATCGCGTTTTCTAAATTACCGCGACCTACAGATTTGACTGATTTCATATCCAAGAGTATAGAGATTTGACTGACTAAAGACTAGGAATAATAAACTAAAGAACTGACTAAAGAATAAGAATATAGAGATTTGACTACCTGATTCCACTTTTCATATTTTCGGTTAAGTCCCCAAAAATTTAAAAAATTAAAAAGCAGTGAATGCATAACGCTTAACTTTTTTTGAAGCTAACTATTGACAGTTAATCTTAGTTCAGCTGACAAGGAAAGGACCTTACTGTGATCTGGGGGAACTTCGATGACAAATTTTTCTGCGTATTCTTGTAGAGCGTTCCCAAGTTCCTGACAAATCTGGCTTCCCAGCTCTGAAGGTCCGCAAAATGTGGTAGAAGGGTCACTCAAAGTTCTAAAAGCTCCTCAATACTCCTATCATGGTTTTTCATAGCTGACCCTTGGACTATGGGTCATTCCTAAAAAATTTAGTGAGTTTTAGAGGTGAGGAGCCAAATTCAACATGGGATTTGAGCATACTCTACAAGAATACGCGCATGAAAAAAATTATCGAAACAACTTCAGATCACAGTCAGGGTCCCTCCCTTGTGAGTGTAAAATATTTTTCCATATTTTTATGATACAGTATACGAAAACACTGAAAATTAAAAAAAAACACGTACAGTTACAAAAAAGCACTGAAAAATACAAAGAAAGTTAGAGATAAAACAGCAATGGCGACAGTAAAAATTTCACCAAATCTCAACTATTTTCAAATTGTCAAATCTCTTTGCGAATAAAATTGTGAAAAAATCATTTTAAATAGACACTATAATTTTCTTCCAAAAGTTCACCAAGCATTCTTTGCAAGACGAAATTTCCAATCAAACCATTTTTTCCTTTTAGACAGAAAAACATTAAAATTTTTATTATATTCTCAAGCTAACTAAAAAGTATTTCCAGTACTTTTTCGCCCATAATCTTATAAAAAATTTAAATTTATCTTATATTTTTATCGGTAAATAGTCCGAACTAGTATTTTATCTCAAAATAATTTGAGCTCAACATATTTTCTATTCCCACCTGGTTTTATTTTCAACAGCTGTTCTTTCTTTGTTCTTTTCAAAAAAATCGATTAGTTGGACTTGTTAGAGAGCTGAGAAGTAGTTTTAGTCAAGTGCAGCAGTAAAGCTTCCCGTTTAATTTTTCATTAGTTTTTTTTGGTGGTGTCAGCAGTAGCCATGGAAGTCATAAAAACTCCCCAAGAGTCCAAAGAAGACGTCAAAATGGCGCAGATAAGCCAGAAGCTAGCTAATATGGAGCTGGAGAAGATCAAGCTTAGGGCGGAGCTAGAAAAACTAAAGAAAGAAAACGGCCGGGTAAACTTGGTAAGTAAACTTTTTTGGTGTTAAATAGGATCAGCTAAAACGAAAAAAAAAGTTTGTGTCACAGAAGGTGATTTTTCGAAGACTTTTTTTCTCGAAATTTATTATGCAATTTTCAACTGCAAGCATTTTTAACTTAATTTGTCGTCCAAATTCTTGAATTTTGATTTAAAGAGAGTATGCGATTGCTACGTCGAGGTGAACGACTTATGACAGGATTTTTTGGAGAAACTTTGCGATTTAGAAATTGCATTAGTAAATTTATGAAAGTTGTAATTTCTATAAATTAAACAATCAGCTATGAGAACCAGGTTAATCAGGAGTTCCTGGATTCCCAGCCAAAACTTTTTTCATATTAATCATACTGGACACTTTTATTACTGATTATTTTAGCTGGAGAAAAAGCTGTCTTCCACTGAAAAAATGTTGAGCAAAACAGAAATGTCCAAATCAAAACTAGAGCAGTTGTGTAGAGAACTGAACAAATCGAGCAAGGCCGAGAAGGAACAAAACCAACAAAGGCTGAAGTTAATGCAAGTCACTTGCTGCTAAGATTCAAAACAATTTTTTCATTTTTCCTCTTATTCAGGCAACAAACCCATCAAGAAACGGTGGACAGCTTCAAAAAGTCTTTAAATGATATCCAGTTGTCAGTCGAAGCCAAAAAACAGCAGAACAGCAAAATGGCCGATGTTAGTAGCTCTTATGTTTTAAATGTAAAACGAACTTAGCGCATCAATTGATGCAGTAATATTTTTAAGCCAATATTGACAAACAACAATTTTAGGCACTTCTTTACTTCGAGGGGGGGGGGTTATTTATGATCAACTTTTTTTGCTCAGGCAAATCCTTAGGCTTAGACTGGGCCAGTGCAAATAAAGACAGTATCAAACGTTTGTATCAAAATATGAATCTTTTTAGTCTTTTGTGGCTATTTAAGCAGTCAGTCCTTTTAGTAAAACGCCTTTTTGAACTAGAACAACCCCCATTTTCAGAATTTTGAGAAAGGCTTGAGAGTTAGAGATGCGCGCACTCACTTACCTTAGACATGATTCCGAGAAGTACTCTTGACCATAAAATAGAGTCTCTTTTGCCCCCACTTTTATGGCAGGACATCCGAAGTAGTCCAAAATTCACTTTTTATAATTTCGCCATGAAGTGGCCCTTTTTATTCCTTCCCCTCCCAAACAGCCCTAAATCCCTTGAAAAATGTTTTGCGGGAATTCAAAAAAATTTTTTTTGAATTTTCTTAATTTTTTACCTTGGGGACCAAGGCAAATCGAAAAAAATTTTTTTTCGATTTTTTGAAACCAAGTGTTTCCGTGCCTATTCAGAGCACGAGAATCAAAATGAGACGGGTCCTTTCCCTTCAGGAAAACAATATAAAATTTTTGCATAGATAAATGTTAGGAACAATATGATTTTTGTCCCTGCTATTTAAACTATATTTTATACCATCGTGCCAATTTATTGTTTATTTATTAGGTGGAAAAGCTGTCTGCAAATCTCAACCTGTTGGCTGAAGACTATGACAAAAGGTTGAATGATCTAAAACAATTGGTAAGTCTTTTCTGATAAAAAATTACATTTCGTAAATATTTTTTAATCCACAAAAAGTACCTTCGACCCTAATAGCTTTTAGTACAAAGACCGAGAAACAGACATTTCCGAGATGGGCAGGATGAAGGACGAAGAGAGCAAGATCCTCAAGGAAGAGTTGGGCAGTATGCAAAAAGGATCAAGGAAGTGTTTGAGGAGAACGTTGGCTTGAAAAGAGAGGTAATACAATAGTAGTAGTAATTATCAGTTTGATTCGTTTTAAACTACAAAATGCTTTTTTAGCTGCTTATGAGCGAGGACAAAGTCAGAAATGCGTTAGAGTCTGAGATTAATACTCGCCAAACACTCGACAGTTACTCTCAAAAATATTCCAAACTGCTCAAGTCTTTAGCCTACTCAAATGAGTCGTTTGATAGGATTAAGAAGGAAATGGAAAAGGTAGATAAATAAATAAAATAGTTCAGGGTGTTTCTTTTAGTACAAAGTGTTTCTTTTTAGTCTGTAAATTTTCTCATCAAAACACATTCAAAAAACTCATGCTTGTTTGAAAGTTCTCAGTGTAAATATCTTTTTTTTGCGTTTTTGACTACCACGAGCCTTATCAATTCTCCTTGTTAGATTTCGATTTAACACTCAAAAATCTAAAACGAACCCCAAAGTAAGCCACCTGGGTGGCTTTTTAGAGAAAATACTTTCACTTCATATTTCAGATGAATGGAAATTTGATTCGAGTGGAGACAGACGCTAGGAAGTGGAAATCCAAGGTGGAAGAAGCTAACAAGTAAGGAAATGTTTGCTTTTTCTAAATTGAGCAAATATTTAACAGAAAAAATGTAAATTTGGGTGGTAACTTTTTATCCGAGAGGACACATAACATTATACGCAATGCGTATACACAACTGCAACGTTTTTCTATAAATTTTCAGGGGTTTCCAAGCAGCGTTTTTTTAATACATCCTGTATACGTACAAAAAGTTGAAATTACAAGCTGCAAAATTACACAAAATAACACTTTACAAACATATTACAGCTCTAAACTATAAAAAATCTGACTTTGATAAAATTTTAGATTGATAAAAGAAATGCAAGCCGAGAAGTTAGAGGCTCGTGAATCTATGGCTAAAAAAGATAGGCAGTTAGCCCAACTGCAAGAGCTCTGTCGCCGATTGCAAAATCAAAAAGGTGAGGCTCAGGATGTGAAAGAATCAGAAGCTGCAGATCCCAGCCCTACTAACGACGAGTCAAACAATGCATAATATTTTCTAATCCCAACCATTTTTGTGCTTTAATTATGTTATTATTTTTTGTTTCAATAAAACTGATGGAAACTGACACAAAACATAACTTTATTTTCTTTTGTCCTGAGAAGAGTCTCTTAAAAAGGAATTTTGCAAAATATTATTAGTAACCTCAAAAAATGAATTAGCTTTTATATAAATTTATCAATAGCTTTTTATTGGGTTCGTCTACTGATTATTATCATCAAATGAATATTTTTGGCAAAAAAAGTAAGAAAGATGTAAAGCCAGCACCGAAAGTAGATATTATTCACAACATTAGACAACCTGTGTTTGGGGTCCCACTAACAGAAGCAATAAGCAGAAGTAAATGCCATGATGGTGTTCAAGTGCCTTTGATTGTGAGGAAATGCATCGATTATGTAGCTCAACATGGTTTTATTTCGATTGAACGACTCAAATTTATTTAATTTATTGTTTTAAGGTATGCTATTGGAAGGAATTTACAGGTTTATTGAAATTAACATTATGGACAATTGTATGATTAAGAGAGGATTAATTTTTCAGGATATCACCTCCAAAGGGAAAATTAGACGAGCTAGAAAGAGCAGCTAATATTGGTGAAATGGATCTTAGGTTTAATGACGCACACGAGGTATATATTTCAGTATTTTGCAATAAAGTCGCACAAATGTTAAAATTTCAACTTTAAAATGGCGGATTATACCATGGCTCAGAGAATTGGTTTTTTTAGATACTGAAGTTTTTTAAAAGCCTCTTGAGGCAGGAAACCTTGGAGACCCAAAATACCTTTTTATGGCAGTCGAAAAATTTAGAAATTGCGCTGTGAGACTCAAGATTTTTTCTTTTGGCGCTTAGTAGAAATGACAGTTGTTAAAAACAATTTCGGAACCCTTGCTGAATGAAACTATTGAAGCACCTGACTGTTCGGCTTTTAATATGTCGCCTTCTATCCAGGCGGCGGCGATTTTAGTCCCGCATGACTTAAATGATTGAGCATGAGCTCTTTTGATAGTTGCTTATCCACTGCAGTAACATTCTCTGTCCGCTTTCTCGTACTCTTTCTCGCTAATTTTAGTTTTGCGTAAACCTAATAAACTCAGTTTTATACGCCCTGCAAACGCAATTCGAACAGCCTCAAACCCACTCAGGGAGAAGGAAAAGTATGCTTTTATTAGAGACTGAGATTCTATCAGAAGAAATAGTGGAGACACACTGACTGTGAATTTTTGAGCTATAAAAAATATATGCTATATATTCTAGGCATCTGGCCTATTGAAGCGCTACTTAAGACAATTGCCAGAACATATTCTCACAGAAAAGCTCAAACCAAATTCGATTCATTAGCCAGCAATTGTAAGTGTAATGCCTCATGTACATGCCCTTGTGTGCAAGAGTTAAAGGAGCTGATGAAAAGTTTGCCGTCCCAAAACTACACTTTGCTAGCTTACATATTTATCCATGCCCAATCCGTGGTGGAACAGGTGTGTTTTCATATTTATCTATTTTTAGTAGTTTTCGTATTGCAGCAAAAGTTCAACAAAATGAGCTTGAGTGCTTTGGGAGTTTTGCTGCAACCTATGTTGAATTTGTCAAAGAACCAAGTCAGAATATTTTTGCTCAATGCGGTTTCTAGTCAAGCGAAAGAAGAAAGCAATATGGTAAATCTTTTCTAAAAATTTCAATTTCTATAGGATAAAAAAGTGTAATTTTCAGCCTAGTCGACTTTTGAAGATGTGGATTTCAAGCAGTAAGTCTGATAAGCATCTATAATTCAATTTATTTTCTACCAATTTTTAAAACACAGTAGTAATTCGTGGATGATCTTTTGTACTTAATGTATCAGCTAGAGTTGGCTGGCTTTTCTAAATTGATTAATTTTTCCACCATTTATGAAATCATAATCTCACCTTTTGTTTGGCCACGCAAATAACAGAAATAGCAGTAACAATAACTAATAAAATCACAATAACTCCGGAAACCCAGGTGTTAGAAGATTTGTTAGGAGAATATCTTTGACCATACTTGACTGAATTAATGTCATAAGTTGGTTTTCCGGCGTCTGCATCTTCAGCTAGAGAGGTGTTGGCGAAAATGTCTTCTTGACCACCCACTATGATAGTTTGCTAAATTATTAAGAAAATGTATACGGGTGGAATATTTTCTAATAGTGGTTGCGAAGAGTTCACGATTTTCGATCAAAAAATTTAATTACCGTATTTCTTCTATTAAGTCCCCATCGGGAGTTGTTTTTCAAGGTTACTAAGAAAACGCAAAAAACAGATTTGCGAGATGTTGGTTCTAGGCTGAGTTATAGGGCCCGTAAAGTGGGAGTTATTATAAGAAATACGGCATCAGAAAACTAACTTGTTTCCAGTCCAAAGTACTATTTTCTTCTATTTCTGACTCAAGTGTGCTGGTAACGGAAATCTTAGTGGTGGTGTCTGTATCTGGCTGATATTCAAAGTCTTCCTCATCCAATTCAAACACAGACGTGCCTTGCTTAGAATAAGGTCTATGACAAACTGTGCTTGTAGGGTTGAGCAATGTGAACTTAGCAGAATGACTGGCTGCCCACTTGTATCTCTGATTTATCCAGCTAATAACTGAAAGTTTACATGTTTTTTAATCAAAAGCTAGAGCTAAAAGCTACCTTTGTAAAGCCGTAAATCACATGTCCATGGGTTGTCTGCAAACGGAATTAACTTTAGAGTCAGTTGCAACTTTTTATAAACGCTGTCGTTGTATGAAATGTTTCATAAAAGGATTTTTGCGCCAATCCCAACGGCTCCTTTATAAAAAAGTCCAATGACAACGAACTTTTTTCTTTCAAATTGGGCAAATTTTGCATTTTCAGTCAAGATTTTGAGGAATAACGATACTTCCCACACTTATTCCCTCGAAATATTGACTGAAAATAAGAAATTCGCCCGATTTGGAATTTTTTTTTTGCTGTAGTTGGCATTGTCGTTAGATTTTTTATAAAGGGTCGTCGTTATGGTTGGCGTAAAATCGCTTTCATAAAAAATTTTATCCAACCATAACGACAATACCAACTACAACGTTTATTTAAGAGCCATTATAAATTGTCTATGAGACTAGTTCACAGTGAACTAGTTGTTGTTCACCAATTATATTTTCTTTCATTATTTCTTTTTTACCATATAACCTTTTTTAGACTAATGTATTTTCTTTATTAAACGGGCCCTCTCTAATAAACGGACCCTCTCAACTTTGAGGACTTATATCTCAGCCCAGAGTAAATATTTTGTAAATCTGTTAGATGCAATTTCATAACTCCCGCGAGCTCTACCGATTCCATTTGTTAGACTTTGGATTAGTACCCGAAAATCTCGAGATCGACCTCAAAACTTTCTGATTTTGAAAGGGTTGAAAAATAAACGGGCAGGCCGTTTAATAGAGAAATCATACAGGATTAATTTTATTTTTAAAACTTAAAACAAGTTACCTGCCAAATCCAGCTGTGCAAGCTTGTCCATTCCTTCTAACAAACTTAAATCTATTGATTTGAGTTTGTTATTGTGAAGACTAAGTGATTCTATGCTTCGTTTAAGTGTTTGAAAAGAGCCTTCTTCAATGAGAGATATATTGTTGTGGACAAATCTAACCGCTTCAGACCTTTTGGGATATTGCACCCTGTTCTATAGATTGCAAAGCACAATGGCTTATGTTTAAGAATTTTAGTGAGTTGAAGTTGTCAAAGACTCCTTTTTCCAGCTGAATTGTGTTGCTATTTACTATCAAATCGGGCTGTTAAAAAAAATAATCCGGAACAACCTAGTATTTAAATGAAAATATTAAATGACACACCTTGTTGAGCCTTTCGTTGTGCCTCAAATCTAAATATTCAATACTATCTCCCAGTCCGTCCAACATTGTTGCATTCAGGTGTGAAAATTCATTGTCTGCTAAATCTAGGTATTGCAAATGTGAAACTCCACTCCAAACATCTTTTTGGAATGATCTCAAAAAGTTGCTGGATAGAGTCAGTGTTTTGAGCATAGGCGTGGTAGTGAAGGTGTTGGGCTCGATTTTTTCTAATAGGTTGGCTGTATGTCTAGCTAGAAATTATTGAAGTATTTAAAACGCATAAATAAGTGCACAATACCTCTGTGAGATGTTTTAAATTTTGGAAAGTGGTTAAATTCAGCACTCGGAGACTGCATCCAGTCAATTTAAGTTTTTCTAGACTCGAATTATTAAACCATCTTAAAGAACTGGAGTCGTTGCTGCCGCCTATGCCATCCATTCTTGTCAGGTCAAGCACCTGAATTTTTTTCTGTAAATCGTTTTTTATCGCCTTTCGAAATACCTGCAAACTAGGCAGCAAGCTGATTTCATGTTTGATTTGTTGATTAGCATAGTTGTGCTCGCCCAAATACAAAAATTTTAATTGCTTTAGTTGGGAGAAAGAGCCGATCTCGGCATCACTTATCAAATTGCCAGATAAGTCCAGGTAATGTAGCTGCAAACATTTCTTTAGGATAATACAGGGTGTCTCTAAACTATTGGGTATGTTCATGAATTTGGGTATAGTAAAGAGTCTAAGCTCTCTAAGCATGCAATTTTTTTCACAAATATGGCAACTGGTACAAGAGAAAATGGAAGGGGGGGGGTCAGTCGGCCCGTTAATAGTTAGATAAAATAGTTACAAATTTTGGTTTTTTACTCAAATCGTATTATGTGGAGGTTTCCGAAAAAATTGAAGATCGGCAGCGCGAAAAGCTACATAATCAAAATTTTCAAAAAATACCCAATACTTTTGAGACACCCTGTATTTTACTTTACTGTTTATCTTAAAATTTAATTTTAAGGAAAATCTCATTGTTAAATATCGTGGTGTAAAATTTTACACTTAAGCACCTTAAACATGTTTCTGCAAACAATAAAAAATTTAAAAATGCACCTAAATGCCTCAAAATATAGACTTAATAATATACAAAGTGTGGTTTGATATGCTAGGTTTTTGGTAGTCCTAGGCATACTTGCACGCTCGCCGAAAATAAAAAAGCGCCGGCGCTTTTTCATTTACACCGCCGGCTGCAGCGCCGGGTCAATAAAATTTTTGCCGCCGGCGCGGGCGTTTATCACATGTTTTTTTTGGCCGGCGGCGCGCCGGCGCTGGTGCAGCGCCGGCTTTTGTATACTAAGGGTAAAATTTAAATTTTGTTTTCAAACACGATCAGATTCACATTAAACCGATGTTTTTTCACAACTGATATCATTTGCATAGTACTGAAATAAACCTCTTGCCTTCTGTTAACTTGTGAAACTGTATATTTTTTCTATTTTTCGAAGCGCCGGCGCCTCACAAAATTTTCGCCGCCGGCGCCGACACGCTTCATTTTTTTCGCCGCCGGCGCTAGCTCCGGCGCCGGCGCTCCAACTTGGCCAATTTTACCCGGCGGCGCGCCGGCGCTGCGTGCAAGTATGGTCCTAGGGTTAACCATTGTAGTTTACTAGTATATATTGAATTATTCTGTAGTTAATTAGTTTTAAAGAAAGTCACATTTTAAACATACTGTTTGGGAAGCCATTTCCAAATCCCGCTTTTCGATAAGCTTGATCTTGTTGTTAGTGAGTGTGATCAATTTAATGTGTCGTGCTGCTTGAAGTAGATCCAAAGGCATAGAACTTAACTGGCAATCTTCAATAGCTAGACTTTGCATATTTGGCAAAATGAACGATTGGTTCAAGGCAAGGCCAAGATTAGGAGGGGTGTTCCTACACTTCTTTATGTCCAACTTGTAAAGATTACTAGAATCAAATGAGTGAAAAATATCCAAAAGAGTGGTCGTTTGGTTGTCTTCTGTTCTTAGGTTATTCAGGGAAATCTAGAAAATGTTTTTAGAAAACGTTTATCGACCAATTTTTTTCAATTCTTTTTTTTTTTGGCTAATGAATAAGTCTTATACTACCGAACTTTGAGAAAGCTGAGACAGGAGTATAGCATCCTCGAAAAAAACGTGTTTTGACGACTAATTTGTACCTCTTGACCCCCAAAACATTTAAAAACAAGTCTTTGAACGGATTTTGGCGGAAGGACATTTTTCAAAAAAATTTGACCAAAATTTTGACTTTTTGCCTTGGGGAACAGAATAAACGATCGTATATTGGTTTCTTCTACCCGTTTTGGTCACTGGAGCAAACGAAAAGAGCTTCTAAATGCATTATTATCAAGAGTCTTGCTCGGAATCATGCCTAAGCTAAGTGAGTGAGCGTATCTCGATTGGTGGCTTGGGGTTGAGAAAAAGATACAAAAAACTTTATGTCAGATTTGAAAATTTAAAAAATTAGAATAGAAAAAAAAAAACAAAAATTAACGAGCTTTCCGGAAAATCTAACATTTTTGAGAAACATATATGTAACCTCGTGTACACTTCTATTAGCTGCATTGACCATTTGTATAGCATTTGCAAGATCTTCTAAAGTAGAGCCATAAATACAACTAATAGACACTCCAGACGTCGAATTGTTAAAAGCTTCATAACTGGATGGACCACAGATGCATGTCAATTTTAATAGAAGGCTTTGAGAAATGCCTTCTATAGATTCATTTAAAGACTTAAAATCCGGACATCCTGGCACTTTAGAAAATGAATAGTTTGCCAATTCATGACTCGAACTAAGGTTTATAAGCAGTGTAAAAATAAAAATATTGGTTGAAATCCTGCAAATCACCATTAAAGCTCTCTTAGACAAGTAAAAACTAAGGATAGGATGGCGAGAAGAAAGAAGTCTGTATTGATTTGTCAAATCTCCTGCAAACCTTTTCTTCTGCTCATCTCAATCACTTTTTTGTCATCTATGACTAATCAGCACTGCGAAAAGCAGTGAAAGTCAATCTTTCTGGTTAACAAGCCTTCAATTTTTTGTAGTCAACGCTAATTTAATTACAATATTTACAAAGCAACTTCCCCAAAAGTGATAAAATTTATGAAAAAGTTAATGGACCCAAATTTTGTTGTCATTCCAGTGTTGCGATGTAAACAAAACTTGTGCGAAATTTAAAGTTAAATAAGCAACATCATTGTCAAAACTGTAAAATTCATTCAAAACTGTGCCGCAACCTTTTGTGCCATAAAATACGTAAAGTTTTTCGAGTATCTTGTTTTCTATGGCGCCCTAATTTTTTAGAAATTTTCCCTTGTATTAATTCTGTGATCCAACTTTGTCACTTATTTGACTGGGGGCCCTATCCTAAAATCAGGCCGAAACCACTTTTAAGGTAACAAATCATGCTAAAAACGATGGAAAACACTTAAATCGGCTCATTTGGAACAAGTTTTGAAAAAAATCGTTTTTGATTAAAATGCCTTGGTCCCTTTGGTCACAAATTTTTGTCAAAATTTTTACGGACACAGACAAAATTCGCCGTATATTTTTCTTCGAAGTACCAAGGTTAAAGTACCCGAAAGAGAACCTAAAGATACAAAAAGATGGTATTTAAACATGGTTTTTAATACTGGGGCCTACCACATAATTAAACTCTGGTATGCATGTTTTTCATGCATCCAGAGTCACTTTAAAGCAGGGCTGCCAATTTTTAAAAGATTTGTCCTTTTTTGGGACCCTAAATCTTTTTTATTTTTGAAGTTGTAGTCAAAATCTTTTTTTTTCACTCAAAATGGCAATAAGCACTGGATAAAATTCACTTTTCTTTCAAATTCCCGTTTTTTGACCAAATGTTCTTTTTTTTAATTTTGAGATGGCAGCCCTGCTTTAAAGTGATTTGTGTCTGAGGTATGTGTGTGTGCGCATCTCAACCCCAGCCACCAAGCCGCTTGCGCCCCTGCACCCCCGAAGGGGCTCGATAAGTTACAGAGTTAAAGATGTGCGCACTCATTTATCTCAGACATGATTCCGAGAAGTACTCTTGATCAAAAAATGCATAAAGAAGTTCTTTTTGCTCCGGTGACCATAACGGGGTAGAATATCGGTATGCCCCAGGACTCGTTCATTTGAAAATTATTATTTTTTATGTTTTTTCATATTTTCGTTTTTGATTCAGAGAGCACAAAAATGTTTTTTTTATTGTTTCCAGCATGATTTATTACTTCAGAAATGGGTTTTTTTCTTAATTTCAGGATAGGGCCTCCAGCCGAATAAGTGCCCCAACTTTTTTTTAGCAACTTGTTTGTTTAGCGAACTTCGGTTCAATACCTGACTGTCAACAAAATATGGATTTGAATGAAATTTAAAAAATACATTTTGGGTAAACTTTGTCACTTGGAAGGGGTCACAGTGTGTCAAAATTCAAAAGTGGCAAAGTCGCTGTGGCATTTTTTTTGTACGGAATTAGAATTTTTTTCTTATTTTTCTGTGAAAAATTGTCGCTTTTTCTAAATTTTTGCTTTTCATGTTATTAATTAGATAAAATTAGCAATAGCTCAATTTAGACCACGTTTAAAAAAAAATTCAAAATTGACCCTTAAATTTGGTCATTTTGACCCCTAAGGGAGTATCACATGGTTACACGAGGTTAATTAAGCGAATCAAAAAACTGAATATACCATTAGAAAGCTGGAGAAAAATTCTACATTCTGGTCAGACAGAAAATTTTTTGGTTAGAAATTTCCAGAGAAAAAGCCATTTGAAGTTGACAGGTGGACTCTGCCAAACGTAAATTTGAACTTCTTTTTGACCAAACTTTTTGTATTTCCAATGAAATTGCGTGAATTTTTCTCTTAACTGAAAGCGCAAAGTCTAAGCTATCTAATGGTATGAAAATTTCTAATGAATGACTTTCATTAATCAAAGTAATGAAGACGAATTAAATGATTGAACAGAAAATAGTCGAGATCTTTAAAAACAGTTAATAAATCAAATGATAAACACTTTTTGTCTCGACATGAAAACCACGAGTTTGCACGTTTTTGATTTTGACACACTGTGGGGTGGGTTTAAAGGACCATGAAACTTGATAAGCACAGCAATTTGAAAATTTTGAATTCGCGCGGGACCACCCTAATTTTGTCAATAATGTTTTCAAATTGTTTTTTGTTTGCATGTAAAATTTTTTCAAAATATAGAACCGTTTACTAGTCGAGCCAACGTTGCTCGACAGTGCCAGATCGGACGACTTATCTTGCTTTCACTGCACCATAATTACTCATATGAGTCTGTGTTAAAAATTCACTCATAAATAAAATTCGAATTTTCAATGAACACAAAAAAATTAATTCAAAAACATTATTGACAAAATTAGGGTGGTCCCGCGCGAATTCGAAATTCCCAAATTGCTGTGCTTATCAAGTTTCATGGTCCTTTAATGGAAGGTTGTTGAATTGTAATTTCAATTAATTAGTCCTTTGGCTATTAGATAATTTACACTAACTATCCCATGTTTATTACAGTCAACTCTCTGATTAACGTCTCTCAAGGAACCAACCTAAGGGACGTTAATCAGAGAAGCATTTAATCGAAAAAGACTTTGGCACAGACCAAATAACAATTTTTTAGAGACGTTAATCAGAGAGGGACGTTAATCAGAGAGTCGACTGTATTATAAAGCGAGTTACAGCACAGTTAAACTTTTCAATCAACTCTAACAACTGTGTGACAATAAAATAACTTTTTTTGTAATTTAATTTTTTTTAATTTAGGAAAACTAAGAATAGTAAATTGAAGAAGTGTTTATTTAAGATATGTGCCGCCAAAATCGTTGCAGGAGTTAAAAATTGTTTGCCTGGAGAGGAAACTGAGCTTCAGGAAGAAATACGTAAACAGAAAAGTTTGCTTGACTATGTGCAAACGAAAGACGATGATCAAGTAAGTGGATATTTCCGTGTTAAATTAGCCAGATTGGGGTTAGAATACTCAAATCTATGGATCACTAAAAATTGTAATAGGTATAGCGTAAGTAATTAGTATTTTTAGGCTAATTTTATGGTTTTTAGCGAGGTTTTTCCTGTGGGACAAGAAAAATTATTTTAAAGCCAAGGTAGTGTGACCCACTTAAATTTTTACAAAAAAAATTTTGGGGTCGTGTCAATAACTGTAAGAGAAGTAAGTGAGTTTAGTGAAACTTCTTAAAGGGCCTGACCTCTTCCTACTCAGTGGTCCCCGCCAATTCAAAAAATTTCCCTTGATCATTGGACTTCTGTACGGATTTTTCCGCCACGTTTATAACAAAACCAGGCCTGAAATCAAATTTTAGGCTTAGTTTTGTTAGAACCTAGCGGAAAAATCCGTACAGAAGTCCAATGATCAAGGGAAAGTTTTTGAAGGGGGACCACCGAGTAGGAAGAGGTCAGGCCCTTTAATGGAATGGTTTTTAGTTGTTTTTTAAAATACTAATTGTTACAACACATAGAATTTATTTCTAGGCTATAAGTTCGACTTTGAGAGAGCAAGAAATTTGGCAAGTGCAAGAAGCAATAAAAATTCTGACCAGCGAAGTAAACAACTTATTTATAGAAAATATCGATAAGCAATAAATTTAGTTAAAAAGTCTGCAAGGTCACTGGACACATCCACGAGGATTTATTTGCTGAAACTATCACCCCCACTCACTCTAATCTTACAAATCAGAATGGCGATCATAATGGAGTGGATGAAATAAAAGTAAACCCAATGCTCTTGGAAAGCAAAAATTTGTTCTGGAAAAGCAGTTAATAGCCATACAATCGTCTCTAAAAGATGAGATCACAGCTGAGAAACGAAATATCGTGCAATTATTGACTCGACTGAGAGAGGTGAGAGTGGGTTTGTGAAATATATATTTTAAATCTAGCTGATTTAGATCCATAGTCAACTGCCTCAAGAAGCCATACAGAAGTTGAACAGACATCGACTGAGTCAACAAGTGGAGATTAATCCTGCTAACGGGTTCAGTAGCACTGATGGTTAGTCACTGTGATTATTAACACGGAATTCCCGACTGTAATGTTAGAATATCTGTGAGCTTTCAGACCTGCTGAGCACGATTATCGCTAAACTGGGCCTCCTCGCTAGAAATCAATGCCCGAAATTTTTTCAAAATGGCCTTTTTGATTCTTTTAATTTTTTACCCATAATAATTGTTTTGAATGTAGGCAAACGACACACCATTATAATGCCCAGACAAAGGGCTTTATTATAGCACAAACGAAAATGCTAAGCTACATTAATTCAGTGCTCACCAGCCTGAAGAAAAAACCATTCATTTTTCAAAGAGTCGCTGTGAAAATTAAGCTTTCTATGGCATTGATCTCTAGCAAGGAGGCCCGGTTTGCGATAATCATGCGCAGCAGGTCTGAAAACTCACAGTTATTTCAACATCACAGTCGGGAATTCGCGTGTTAACAACCGCTGAAAAGTTTACTTTTTCTCATTCACCAATAAGTATGTCAAGCATAATTGTTAAAGCACAAAAAATCGGACTGTTTTCGGTTTTGCAAAATACAGATCATTACGTGTTCGCGTGATATTATTATATTTTTAAAGGGATATTTTTTTTAAATTTTTTTTACTAGCTATTTTTAAAGGGATAAAGGACTCTATAGGGATGGGAAGAAACAAAAGGGCATCTTTGTGTATAAAAACCACTAATATCTATTTGAAAAAGGCAAAAGGTTGTATAGGGAGGCCAGAAGACAAATAAAGGGCCACTCATTAAAGGGTAGGGGGAAAAGTCATTTAGGTTTGAAAAAGTGGCTTCCATGGCGCAGTGCGTAAGCGTTTGCGTTATTTGCCAAAAAATAGTGTTTTTTTTGGGGTTGCAGGTTCAATCCACGTAGTGGCACTATTTTCTTGGCTTGTTTGAGAGTTAAAGGGCCATTGCCATCTCCGACAATGGTTGTCCCCCGCCAATTCAAATTTTTTTCTTTATCGTTGATTTACGTACGAATTTTTCAACTTGGGTTCTAACAAAACTATACATAAAATTAAATTTCAGGCCTTATTTTGTTAGAAACCAAGCAGAAAATTTCGTACAAAGTTGAATTATTAGGCAAAAAAATTCGAATTGGCGGGGGACAATTCAGAACAGGTGGCAATGGCCCTTTAAGAAGTAATTAGACTTTTTTTACGCCAGGTTCGGAATCAGCGACCCAAATTACCTCTAAACTGGCCAAACAAGCCAAAAAAATAGTGTGCCACCACGTGGGATTGAACCTGCAACACCAAAAAGCATCATTTAGGGCCAAAAAACGCGAGCACTTACGCACTGCGCCATGGAAGCCACTTTTTCAAACCTAAAAAAGTTTCAAACCTTTCACCCCCCCCCCCCCCTTTAATAGAAGGACCCACGAGCATAGAAGAAAGATTTTGAACATAGTTTTGAATACTGTTGCATGAGGTGTATAAAAATTCTGACGCTACTGGCTATACCCCCCCCCAAAAAAGCTACTTTCTTATACCCCCCGAAAAATCGGACCTACTGTCATATACCCCCCAAAAACCGACTTTTTTGGGTGTCTAAAAACCATTTTTATGCAATAATTTGCCATAAAGGGACCAGAAAAGCAGTTAAAAAGGGATTATGGGCTGTATTGGGATGGAAGGGAATAATACAGGGGCCACTTTTTTTAGCTGCTTTACCATGTTTTTCAACTCGGGCCGTGGCAAAAATAGACTCTATATGCATTTTATGATCAAGTGTACTTCTCGGAATCATGTCTAAGGTAAGTGCGTGCGCGCATCTCTAACTCTCAAGCCCCTGCGCCCCCTTCGGGGGCGCAGGGGCTGGGGCTTGGAGTTGAGATGCGCACACCCACATACCTTAGACACAAATCACTCGAAAGCGACTCTGGATGCATGAAAAACATGCATACCAGAGTTATTTATGCGGTAGGCCCCAGTATTCAAAACTATGTTCAACATCTTTGATTTTACGACCGAAAAGGGTTTCCCCCCTCTTCAGGCCTGGGGCTACGAGCCAGAGGCTCAGCCGTCCAAATTTACACGACAACCATCGGGATCCACCCGGCTGATCGGTCCGATCATTTCGAGTGCTTATACTTTTACGTGCACCACAAGTGGCTGGTTTGAAAGTGACTTTAACGCTAAGAGAATTAATACTCTTTGGTACTTATAGGCACTATAGAAGTGGCCCTGTTTGTCCCTTCCCCTCCCAATACAGCCCTTGAACCCTATTTAATTGCTTTCTGGACCTTTATGGCGAAATTATTGCTTAAAATATGTTTTGACCACTCCAAAAATCTTGATTTTTGGGGGGGGTATAAGCCAGTAGGTCCGAGGATTGGGGGGGGGGGTATAAGAAAGTAGCTGTTTTGGGGGGGGGGTATAGCCAGTAGCGCCAAAATTCTGGTATGCATGCTTTTGCATGAGTGAGAACCCTGTCTGAAATCGCAATTAATAAACGAAAACCTTTGACCAATTGCGCTTCTACCGAAAAAATATTCTTTACAACCAAATTTTCGTGAGAAGATTTTGTGGCAGTTCAATTTTGGCAGAATTTGCGCAAAGAAGCTTGGGATCGAGAGCAATATTATAACCGGGGACCTGATTTTATTAGTTGGCAAACACATTTTTTTTAAAATAACGCTATTTATGGACTCGACTGTATGGCAAAAATCTGATATTCCAAATTGGATGTTATGACCAAAGTGAAAGGCACCACAAAATCGCACCACGCTATAATTAACCGTAGCACAGTTTTTATCGCTTCAATTTAAGGCCTAACGTTTGCTAGCATAAAAATGCATAAAAAATAGGTTATACCTTTTAATATCATCATTTCATTAATTTCATCATTTAATCTCATTAATTTTGTTTAGAACACACTTCAAAGGAGAATGACCAAAAGAAGAACTAACTAAAGAAGTAATTCGCCTTCGAATCTATGTGGCACAATTAAGGCAAGGTTAGAAGAGGACAGTGTGTTGCTGACTAACACAGCTGCTAACACCAAGACCTCTAAAGTTGCCGTGCATTCTGGTCAGCTCAATACCCCTGCAGACCAACAAAAAAGGCAGGAAGAGACGGCAGCTTCTTTACTGGTCACAAAGATTTTGACTGATTTGCAACGAATAAGGTTTTTATGGCTAAAGAATATTGAGCTTACTTACTTAACAGACATGTGTACTTATAAAAATCTATTTTTGTTGTTGTGTTATCGAGTAAATTACTGGTTTATACGTACATAGTTTATATGTGGTTGTTTTCAATAAAAGATACGGGCTTCTACATCCAATATCTGTTTTTATTTTAGTTTTTCACTTCTTCGTAAGCACAACCGCACATTGAAAAGAACAAAAATACTTTTGGGACAGAAAAATGATAGCTAAAAAACGTCAAAATGTGTTTTGCACTCACGAAAAATATTAAAAAACAGTTCGCTCCACTGGTTTTTGTGTATGTTGCCACCCTGCGATTCTGCAATTCTGTTAGTTTTGAATTTCTGATATTGAGGGTAACATCAAAGTGATTAAGACAAACAATCAGTAAGAATGGACCAGTGTTTGGCCATAATGGAAAAATGATTTTGTTATTTCGATCCTATCTTGTAGCATGAACTCTGGGTAGCTCAAAAAGGCTGGACTCATTTCAAAACGACTTTATAAAAGTTTAGCAATAGCCGTCTGAAGTTGGTCGGTCATCAGGGGGTCACCTTTTTCACTTCTCAAATTGAAAGGTTCTAGCTCCAAATTTTCATTATAACTAACACTTTAATAGCTCATTTTACTCCTCATTGAAAGAGCTTTCCAATGTGCATAAGGATTTTCAAAATTTTTAAATTTATTTATTATGTATTTATTGACCCTTTTTGACGCTCTTATAAAGAAAATCTTAAATTTGTTAGTTTTGGGCTAGATAGTATTTGGCGACTGCTTTTGTGTCACAAGGACACGCTGATATTTGGACTGCCCAAGGAGCCAACTATTCCCCGGTCCCCACCAAGACACGCTTATTGCCCGTCAGTATCCGGGTCAGTGCACGTGCCATCTCTTCTAAATGAGCTGATTCATGAGTAGTGTGGTTGATTACTGAAAACTGAGTAGAGGCCTCAAGTATTGAGAAGTGAAAAAACCGGCACCTGAGACCGACCCTTCATTACGGCATTGTTAAAGTCGTTTTTAAAAATTGATTACATAACTACTGATTTTACGGTATTTCAGAAAAATTGCTATTTTCCAGTTGTTGTTTTTTGCTCTTTTGGTGCTAAAAATATGATTTGAGTTCTGAAATAAATACAAATCGACCCTACTAGCGAATACCCCCCCCCCAACGATTTTCACTTTTTACTTTAGTAAAAAAGTACCCAAATATATGTCCCAGACCCCGAAAAATGTGCGCAAACTCTTCATTAGTCACAACTTCCGTACGCTGGCCTACCCCAAGCCTAAGGGCTAAGCCTAAACTTGTTGTTTGCAAGGGTAGTTACAGCAATTTTTAAAGGTCGGATGCTTGGGGGGGGGGGTATTCGCTAGTAGCGCCTACAAATCTTATTAAGAAGTATAGAAAGTAACAGCTTCGAACAACTTGGACTAAAGAAGTTGTTATCGAGTGCATTTTGCTTCTCAAAAAAAGCCTACAATTTGAGGACGCCGTTAGGCCTTTTTAATTACGCTTCTTTACCTAAAATATGTCGTTTTGTAGCCCTGACAATATTCTATCCAATAGTGCATTAACATTTAGAGCTGACTAAAAATTCTAGATATGTGAAAAATAACAATTATTTATCTGTCTTGGCACTAATTCAATTTTCAATTTTTGGTAACTTTTTTATATTTCTTGCAATTTTTGCTTGTTTATTGAATAAAATGGTTATTATAACTATTTTGCTAGAAACGAAAAACTATTTCCGTAAAGTAAAAATGGCTGGATAGTACTAGTAAACTAGTGCAAAATCTCGTTAATTCTAAAAATAAAGTTCGCACTTTTTTAAACTTTAATCCACAAGCTTGTATCCACTTTCCTGTTAAGTATTAACCCCTATTAAAACAAACACAAGCTCACTGACGTCAACCTTTACAAGCAAACAAGTGGAAGAAGTAAAGAAAAGATGCCTGCAAGCGCCAGCCACACACACTCTAACTTAAACACTGGAACGCAGGATCGATAAGTGTGCGTGTGTTAGCGCATGCCCCTAGCCCTGAAAGCTTTATGCTTGTGTGTGCCCCGCCCAATAGAAAACAGCTTTTGCCTTTGGCTTAAACCTTGTTTAGAAGTAGTAGACAGCTACACAGCAGCAGCAACTATGCTGCTAGCTCTCTTGATTTTAGCGACAGTTCTAAATGTGGTTGCAAGTCAGCCTTTCTTGTCAGATTATGCTGAACCTGAGTTGGAAGCTCCATCAGTCAAGCAAACCAACTTGCAAATGCCAGGAGTAACTCCTTTGAAGGTGGAGTCTCGTAATTAAAGACTATATTCGGTGGTTATTATAGAATGAATTACAGAATGACACTTACCTGTGCACATCATTTGCACTCAACACTCAAGACTAACTATTGGGTGAGTTTGTAAAATCAAATCCCGAAGATTTTAGCATTTTTAATTTTTTTGGTGTTTTATAGATGTTTGATTAATTCAAAGTTTAAAAAATTCGAGATTGTTTAAATAGAAGACTTTTTTATTATAAAATTCAAAAAATTTGCGGCTTTGAATTTCCAAAAACTATTAGGTGCCCTTTTTAGTTTTTCATTTTTTATACGTTTCCCCGTGATTTCCAATCAATTTCGGCCCTAGTGTCATATACCCCTCTCAAAAACCTAGTGTAATATGCGTTCTCCAATAATTTATTCACTTAGCACAGGTTTAAGCTGCAAGGCCTGGCCATTCAACCTGGCCTAATAACGGCTTTTGCATAACTTTTTTTTTTAAATTTGGGTCTAAACACTTTTGAAAAATTATTTTGGAGGGTGTATGACACTGGATTTTTTTTTGTTAACTTTAGTTTTTTTTGTCATTTCGTTTTTAAAAATTCTTCTTATAGACATTATTTCAGGATACTGAGAAAATCATAAACCGAACGTAAACAATAGAGCACAATTATTTTGTTTTTGAAATATGTATTGGGGGTATTTTAGAATTAACCGAACATATTTATTGCATGTCTTTTTGCTTTTTAATTGTCATGCGAGTTTGTAACATTTCTAGTTACACTACAGATGTTTATCTGTTTTGAAACGGTTTTTAAAAGCAAAAAGGTTGCAAAAGATTTTAAATTTACAAATATTTTACAAGTTTTCATTGATGATTTAATTTTTTGTATGTTTTCAATCCATTTTTCGCTCAATGAACTTTTCAGTTTTCCTCCAATAAAAAAGGATGGTATTTTTTTTCTCACCGCAAACACTTGAAAATCACCGCAAATTGTTTTTTTCTCACCGCAATTTGATCTTCCGCAAAATACTTTTTTCTCACCGCAAAATACTTTTTTCTCACCGCAAAAATACTTTTTCCCCCGCAAACCTAATTTCTGTCTAAGACCAACCAAATTTTGCATAATTTTGCAAGAATTTGAATTTTTCAGTCAGGAAACAACTTGGATCCCTCAAAATCCCACCCAGAATTGCCAGAAGCCCTGAAAGTTGGTTATCGGGGTTTACTAAAGGGGGTAAACTTTTGCGAAAAATCGATCGAGCGGATCAGATTTCGGGTCCGATGGGCTTAATCGCTCAAAATAATAGGTTTATAGTGGTTTCGAGTGGTTCAGGGTGGAGTTGTGGGCGATTGAGCCGATCGGACCCGAAATCTGATCCGCTCAATCGAATTTTCGCAAAAGTTTACCCCCCCCCCTCTTAGTAAACACCGAAAAAACCAACTTTCAGGGCTTCTGGCCATTCTGGGGTGGGATTCTGAGGGATCCAAGTTGTTTCCTGACTGAAAAATTTGAATTCTTGCAAAATTATGCAAATTTGGTTGGTCTTAGACAAAATTAGGTTTGCGGGGGAAAAAAGTATTTTTGCGGTGAGAAAAAAGTATTTTGCGGTGAGAAAAAAGTATTTTGCGGTGAGAAAAAAAGTATTTTGCGGGAAGATCAAATTGCGGTGAGAAAAAATAATTTGCGGTGCATTCGCAGTGTATTGCGGTGAGAAAAAAGTATTATCCAATAAAAAATACTAGATTATAAAGTAAATTTCTTACTAAAAAAATTACCGTTAACTCTGCATAGTGAATTTTAAAAAGTAGCAGCAATAGTATACTTTAGAGATGATGAAACCGGTTTGGGCGGGATTTCGGGACGGGATTTTCGGCCAAAAAAATTTCGGGATCAAGATTTCAGAAAAAAAAAATTCGGGATCCCGACGGGATCCCGAACAAATTTCAGTATTTTTCAAGCAGAGAGAAGAATAGGGAAAATTCACATATTTTGCCATATTTTCAAACTATCGACTATTTTAAACAGCAAATATGTGTAATGGAAACACATACATATTGAAAAGTACTGCCTAATCTGTGAAATTAGCTGCTTATTATTTTTTTGACCTGTTTTAGTTATTTACTAGTTTCCAGGCCGGCGTGCTGCGCGCGCCTTGTTTTTTTTCGTTTCTATTTCGTAGTCACTATATCAGCCAGTTGGATCGATAAACCAAAAAAAATTCAGATTTTATGAAAAAAGTCGAAAAATAACAAAAAAAGTTAAAAATTAGTGGGCTTTTAGAGCAAAAGTGGTGTTTTTTTAACGAATTTGGAGCTCGGGATTCAGGAATTTCGGGATCGGGATTCTGAGAACTGATCGGCGGGATTGCGGGACGGATTTTAGACCGAAATCGGGTCGGGCGGGATCGGGATCCCGACGGGATCCTGTCCCTTCATCATCTCTAGTATACTTATAAACAAAGCTTGGGTTTAAAAATAAATTATTTTTTATTATTTCATTTCCGCGCTCTTAAACATCTTTTTTTGAAGATTTGTTCTTTTTTTGACCCTTCATGTTTTTTATTTTTGAAATTCTTAGTCAAAAATGCTTTTACGAGAAGCCCTAACTGTAACGACGGTTTACTTCGGATTAGTTTTTACGCTGAACACGTCTGTGGATTCAGATTTTTGAAAACGCCGTTCCTGGTAGCTTTTTCCGAATATTTGAGACATTCACTTTAGTTCCATTAGGTCCGAGCGAAATTGAAATGAAAATGAGATAATCGACTTACAAAGTATAAACATATTTTACAAAATTATCACTTTGACGTTATTTGCTAGAAAAACCATGAATTCTGACACCGGATTCGTGTTCAACGTGGTCGATTTTCTTATAAAACGGGTAAATAGTTTTTATATCGCAGTGAAATTTTGAATTCCACTCGAGACAACAAATATTCAAATGATACAAATATCGAATTGTTGTCTATCGTTTTGTGCCATTTCAATGGCCGGAGTACAGAATGACCCTGGCCGGCTGTACCCCGAAATTTAAGCGGCGATTTGCTAAGTGGTCGATTTGCCAAGCGGTCGTTTTGCTAAGAAAAAAATTTAAGCGCGAATTTGCTAAGAATTCACAATTTAAGCGCCAATTTGCTAAATGGTCGTTTTGCTAAGAATTTTTTTGCTAAGTAGTTGTTTTGATAAAGATCTTGTTTGTTAAGCTACTTACTTCTTCAGTTCGGTTCAATTTCGGGGTACAGACCTTAAAACCCAAACGATTCAATCCAAACTCATGCTCTAAAAATGGTTTAATTTGAATCGGGGTCTCCTACTCTGGACTGATTTCACCCAGAGGGATTCGAACCAGTAACTTTGGTGATGAGTATATGGACCTCTTCGCCAAGTAAACACTCAAAATTACGATAAAAAGGTATGCACCCAGGTGGATGCGAACCAGCATCCTCGGCGGTGGCTATCCAAGTGGTCGTCCACTTGGATCAAAAATTTTTTCTACGTTTTCGGTTTCCAAAACCATTTTTCTGCACTAATTCGAGCATGCTGAAGATGGTTTGACAGTGGTAAAATCACGTTTTATCGATAAATTAAGAGTTATTGCTAACGATTGATTTATCAAAATCAAGAATTCACGATAACTCAAAAATTTCTTGATAAAACGTGATTTTACCACTGTCAAACCATTTTCAGGGTGCTCGAATTAGTGCAGAAAAATGATTGGAAACCGAGAACGTAAAAAAATTTTTGATCCAAGTGGACGACCACTTGGATAGACACCACGAGGATGCTGGTTCGAATCCACCTGGGTGCACACTTTTTTTTTACCGTAATTTCAGATATAAAAAGACTAACGTTTGACCTTTCAGGTCATTTGGGTGAATATACCCCTACTCTTGAGTTGCCTGGATAACAACCTGTCCAAGTGGTACTCAACCCTAGATTTGGGATCGGGTAGGTGAAATCGCACTTTTGGTCTCATCAAGTCCAATTATTCACAAATTTTTTTGGTTGGAAAAATAGATTTTTTTATTCAAATGAACTTTTTGGTTTTTAAGAATCCACGTGGGCATCCACCTGGTCAGGCGATACCTACACCAGGTATTGAGTTGGAGTGTGTAAAATCGCAACTTTGGGCTTGACAAACCCAATTCCCCACACAATTTTAAGTTAGAAAAAATGGCTTATTTTTTACTTTTAAGAAATTTTAATCTTTCAGGTTTGGGCTTGGTTTTTGTTTCGGAAAAATCTCTAATCCCCTACCAGAACATTGAGAAAAAGGAAAAGTACAAAAAGGCAGAAAAGTTCTTAACAAATCGGGATTTAAGAAAAGAATGCCTTAGCAAATATATTCTTAGCAAATGGGCGCCTTAACAAAAAAATTCTTAGCAATTTGTCGCTTAGCAAAAAAAATTCTTGGCAAAACGACCGCTTAGCAAATCGACCACTTAGCAAAATGGCGCTTAAATTTCGGGGTACAGCCCTGGCCCTACCCAACCTCGATTTTACGCGATTTGACCACTTTTACGTATAGAAAAATAAAAAAAACGAAATATCTTAATTGGTGGTTTTTACCATGTTTTGGTCCCTGAAGCTGGGCAAAAAGAGTAGAGATATACATTTTTGATCAGAGTCTTGCTCGGAATCATTTCTAAGGTAATTAAATGCGCGCATCTCTAACCTACAAAGCCCCTGCACCCTCGAAGGGCCCCCGAAGGGGGCTTGGTTGCTTGGAGTTGAGATGTGCATACCCACATACCTTAGACACAAATCACGCGTAAGTGACTCTAGGCGCATGAAATATGTATGCATACCAGAGTTTCTGACAACAAAAAAAATACTTATACAATATCGACTTTCTCTAACCTGCTCGTATAACCCCTTCGGGGCGCAGGGGGCTTGGTTTCTTGGGGTTGAGATGCGCACACCCACATACCTGAGATATAAATCACTCGAAAGTGACTCTGGATGCATAAAATATGTATGCATACCAGAGTTTCTTCATGCGGCAGGCTCCAGTCAACAAAACTATGTTCAAACCCTATCTTTTTTGGTCTTTTAGAGTAATAGGGCAATTTTGCAGCGCCGGATTTTTCCGCGCCAACTTTTTTCTTTTGATCAAAGAGATAAATTTTTTAGCACTTTTTCCAGAAGTGATAACACCATCAGGTAGCCCCAAGACTCTAGTTTCTAATGAAGTGTCATTCGCTGAAACATGTTCGCAAAATGTGGTCACAAAAAGTAAAAGTATGAAACAAATCGGAAAATAACGTTTATTTCCTGATTCGTTTCATACTTTTTCTTTTTTGTGACCACATTTTGCGAACATTTTTCAGCAAATGACACCTCATTAGAAACTAGAATCTTAGAGCTACCTGATGGTGTCATCACTTCTCGAAAAAATGCTAAAAGTAACCTCTTTGATCAAAAGAAAAAAGTTGGCGCGGAAAAATCCGGCGCGGAAAAATTGCCCTACCACTCTAAAAGACCAAAAAGATAAGATAGGAAATCTGGCGACGAAATATCGCCCTGCCTTTAGAGTAATATAACGTTTGAACCAATGAAAGATAATAAACGATAAAATTATTAGCGGCAAATTTCAGTTGCATTCGACCCGATCGCCGACTTAAAAGGAGTGCACCACGTGCTTTTGTTTGGATGTGAAGCACCTGGAAGTGAAGAGGTAGTCTGAATTGTGGTGAAATGACCCATTCTGGACATTCTAAAGATGCAGAAGATGAGCAAAGAGCCCCTACCTGCACTTCTCAGCCCAATATCCTCTATGCCTGGGCTCATGACGCTCCTAAGTTGGAGTTGCCCAAGGGAGTTGGCTTCAGAGTGGGTGGACAGACCAGTAACAGCTATTTGGTGTTGCAAGTGCACTACATGCATGAAAGTGACAAAGAGGACCATTCAGGAGTGAGTGTGGTGTCCACTTTGGAGCCTCAGCCTCGGACTGCAGCTACACTCTTGATGGTTACAGGTAAATGACATGGGTGGATATATGGGAATTTTTCGAAAAAATCGTTCTATTTTTGAAGGCGTATAAAAAATGTCTTCTTTAAACCTTATTGACAAGCAAAAAGTAAATCTTATGTACGGGGTGATAAAAAAACTCTTCTATTTTTAAAAAGTCGATGTACGTAACCCTTGCCCCATCGATTCGCCATGAAAATAGATGACAGTGCTTGAACTACCTAGGAGCTACCTAAGGTTAAGAAAACGCAAAAAATATATGTACACTGTTCACAAAAAACCGCAACGAAAATTTTAAAAAATTAGAACTGAATTATGAGTAAGAAATTTCGTGGGAGATGGAAAATTCAAATGGCTATAAAATATCCCCTCCCCTCAGATAACTTGCTCAGTTATTTATTGTGAATAAAATCCGCAATAAAAATCAAGATGGAACTTTATGAAAAAATGGATATCGGAATTTTTCACAAAAATTTGCATTATGGAAAACACCATTTTTTTCAAAAAAGCGGATTTTCTGGACTGGTTTAAAATTTTAAATCTTACCATAAAAATTTAAGGTGGAGAGATTCAGCCAAAAAGTGAAGAACAACTAGAAGTAGCCTGTGTGGTTGATGAGCCTGTGCAAATGCATCCATTTGCATTTCGAGTTCACACTCACAGACATGGAACTAAGGTTGGATGGCAAAAACAGGAATTGAACATATCAAACTTTTTAGGTGGGAGGATGGGTGGTCAGGGAGAATGCAGTGAATGGTCAGGATGAGTGGATCAAACTGGTATGTTACAACTCACATCAGTTTTAATCAATGTAAAACAAAATGTTTGACCTTTCTAGGGCGAGAGGAACCCTCAATTGCCGCAACTTTTCGAGACAGTTGCTAACCAGTCGATTGTGGTGTCTCAGGTTAAAAATGTTAAGAGATATCATAAACATACCAAATATTTCAGGGCGACATCCTTGCAGCTAGGTGTAACATCAAGAACACAGAGGATAGGTCAGGTTTAACAATTTTGACAGAAAGCATTGGTTTGGTTTCAGTGGTTCAGTGTTCGAAAAGTCCTGTTTTTGATTTTTCATATTTTAAAATTAGGGTTTCAGCTTTTTGTAAAAAAAAAAGTTACTTAGAATATAGGCAAACAGTGGCAGGGCTGTAAATTTTTTATTTTTGACATCCTACATCCACATCCGGCCAAAACTGTTACAGTGCTAAACTAATATTTGTTGCTTTTTTAGAGCCACTATTTTGGCTAAACTTTTTTGAATTTTTCTTTTTTTATTTAAAGATACAAAAAATCAAGAAATTTTGTATTTAAGCATTTTTTGATCTTCCAAATACTTTTAAAGTGAAACTTAGTTTTTTTTAATTCATGTGAAGATACGAAATGATTTTCGAAGTTCTGAAAGCGACAGAATTTCAAAATTTGAAAAATGAATAATTATATATTTATATTTAGAAAGATCGAGGTCGGATCTACTAGCGAAGATGAGATGTGCAACTTCTACATGGTATTTATTGAGTAAAATAAATCGAAAAATATTGAAATTAGAAACAGCTAAAACTAATTTGAGTGGGTTTTATTTTATTCGAATTTATTCATAACCAGGAATACCGTATTCACTCTATTAACACTCCACCCTGTTATAACTCCCCACCCTTTTTTGACTAGGATTTCAGAGTTAGGGCCATTTTCGATTAAAAATTTCAAGATTTTGTTTTTGGTAAATCAGGTTCTTTCGGATTTTTTTAAAGCAAAACCTTAAAAAGCTCTCTGTTACGTTGTTGCGCAAAATCTTCTTACTTGCGCAAAAAAGATATTATGCAAACAATATTTTGGTCAGAGCCTTATCGATTTTACGATTAGGATATAGCAGGACCACAGTAAACACGGAACTTGAGTTAATTAAATTGTTTTTGTCTCGAAAAGAAGTTGAAACTTATCATTTGATTTTTAATTTTCTTTGTGTGTGTTGGCCAGCAAGATTATGTGGTCTTATAGGGTAGTTAGGTAGATGGCCAGGTAGGTAAATACGGGTATGTGGCCAGGTAGAGTAGGTAGGTGACCAGGTGGGTAGGTAGGCGGCCAGGTCCTGATAAAAAAAAAGAAGCCTACGTGTTTTTATAATTACAATATTTGACGTTTTTTACTACAGGGTGTCGCAAAATTACGCGTGCACTTTTTTAAAGTTGTTTGAATTTCTTTGAATTTTTTTTATCAAATATTGTTTATTTCTTACATTTTTTGTGTGTTTCTTCAAAAGCGGTTGCTTTGTTGTGTGTTAATCTGCAATTATATTGTGTTTATGCTCCTAAACCCTATAAATGTGGAGATTTCCGCGGTATGGTTCCCGAAAGACGGAAATCGACCGGGCAAGGAGCTACCTCGCAAAAATTTTCAAAAATGCACGCGTAATTTTGCGACACCCTGTAGGCGCCTGTAAGGTGCCAATCCACCTTGTAATCAACATTTGGTTTTTCAGATGTATTGGGTAGAGGGAGAGGATGTACTCCAAAACCACATTTGCTACTCGCCAGGATCTCCTAGCTACAAATGGGCAAAGAAGCTGGACTCAACCATCTCCCCCACTGAACTGCATTCACTAATGGAGCTTAATTGAGCCACTAATGGAGTTTCATTTTTTTACCAGAGGACAAAGTGGCAACGGGCAAATTTTCAAGCTAAATAAATAATGTTGATACACCCAGTATATTGTAGTCTTAAAACATCGACATTTATTATCAAAATTCTACAATACAAAAACAAAGAAAATCAACATTTCGAAGTAGCTAGCGTGCTTTCACATAGTTGTTGAATCTTTCCACACCCTTTTTCCACTCCAGTGGCTCTGCCTCGATTGAACTCTTCAGCTGCTCTTCTATGAAACTGTTAAATCTGGGCCAAGAAGGTAGGGACTTGCAGTCGGGAATGTTGAGGAAAGAGTCAAAAATGTCCAGCCACATGGATCTCATGGCTAGTCGTCTAAAATATAAGGTGTAATAATCACACATATTCTGGCTAGGTCTGGTCTTAGACTTGTCAGAAGTCAGTTATAGTTCCACCAGAAATTTCACTTTATTTTGGGTATGTTCGAAATATTTTATAATCTTAGTCATACTTTAACTAGGGTGGGAGTCCAGTCTCCTAGCTTTAATTGGCATGGCAACAGGATCTCTTCCAAAACCATTCAATATTTTTTTGATTGATTTAATGTTCGATTTTTTACTGTTCATTCTCCAATGTTTCGAGTGATACTTTTTTCTAGTACCGAAATAATCTTTTCTAGTGCCTAAATTTAATTTGCATAGAAATTTTTTCATACTAATACTTTTTTCGGTTGACACACGAACGTGTATTTTTGAATCTCTGATTTCTAAGAAGGCCTAAAACTCACGTAAAAGTTTGTTTTTATTATAAAGATTTCGGTCTTTGGGTGAAGTGACTTTTTCGACCGATTTTCTCTGTTCAAACCCCTAAATCTCTAACTTTTTAAAAATTTTTACTGATGGGAGAAGAATTTTTGAAAAGCTGAACTTTAGGGCCCTCGATGGTTACAAACTGGGAGAAGGGGGGGGGGCGCAGGGTTCGTTCTATCGAGCGTACGTTAAATCGAGCCTCCTTGATCAAAAAGTTGCAGGAGTTCGTTATATCGAGAGTTTATCCCAGAAACTACATTAATCAAATAAAGATACAATACTAAATAGTAAATCAATTAACTGGAAAGTAAACTGGACTGTTTCATTTTTTTCTTAGCCATTTGACCAAGAAATAATCTAGCTTATCGCATTTCCGAAGGATTAGGTCTTGTTTGGGTCAACATTCTAGAAAAATGCGGCGCATAATAGCGCTCATGATCGATATTTCAAACATGAAAAAATGAACACTATGATACAACCCCTCGAAAAAAAGACTGTGCTGGTTCGGATACTATTCTGTGGATAGCTCTTAGATGGGTAAAACCTAACCACAGGGTATTAAGCAAAAATCCTTTTTCGTACAGTAAAAATATTCTGGTAAGAAAATTCGATTTGGGTTAACAGATTTTTGAAAATGAAACTAAAATAAAATACGCCTATTTTAAAACACTATAATTTCTTGAAATTTTCAGAATTTCTTCACTTTAAAACTTTTAATAAAAAAACTTAAAGAACTAAATCTGTAAAAATTTGGCGAAAATTTTAAAACAACACAGCTTTATACTGGAGTCTGTGAGAGCTCGTTATATCGAGCGTCATTCTACCCAGGACCGCTCCAAGTATTCGCTATATCGAGTGTTTGTTATATATAGCGCCAGTTTGCCTATGTTTTAAATAAATCCAACCAAACCAAAAAAAAGTTCGTCATATCGAGAGTTTGTTATATCGGGGGTTTGCTATATCGAGCATCGAATGTAGTTTAATGTCTACCTTTTGATTTGCTTGACAGGTCTAATCTTGTTTCCATCTCTGTGTGTTTGCATGTAGTCGTTAAAGATAAGCACGTGGATGGTGGCCACAAACCAAAGAAGTCGGTTTGGTAGTTCCAAGGCATGTTTGACTAAAACGTCCAATATTAATTGTAATTAAACCAGAACAGTGCTAATCAGAGGCATAGCCAGAAAAATCGGACGGGGAGGGCTATAGCCCCTCAGCCCCCCCCCCCCTGGCTACGCCCATGGTGCTAATAGTAACCTACAATCATTTCAATGCAGTCAAAGCACTTGGTGCCAGCCCTGCCTATAAACTCTTGTTTGGGTGCATATTGCATGTCGATGGCTCTTCCAAAGTCAATAATTTTGATGGTGGCTGTGGAGAACACTTGCTCCAAAGAATCTGTGCTGTCAGAAATGCCTCTAAAAAATTATATCTGTTGGACTTCTGTCACTCTAAGTCGCGCAAATATTAAAAAAACACAAACCCACCTTGTGACTATCATGACATTGTCGGGTTTTACTAAAACAGAATTAACAAATATGAAGTTCAGTCAGGTCACACATTGTTAAACTCACCATCCGCGTGTATAATTCGAGCTGCATGTATTTGCTCTAAAATTTTTCCCATTTGTAGTCCGAAAAAGGCTACCATCAAGCCGCCAAGCTCGTTGTTGTCTTTTTTATAGCATTGCTCATGTCCTTAAATTTTTTGTAAACAATATATAATCTTGTACGAAATAGACTAACCAATAGAGTGCCTAGAGGGTAGAAGTCATAAACAATAGCGCTAGCATTACTAAATATGAATGCGTCTCGGATCTCCATGACAAAAGGTAGGTAAATGGGGTTTATGCGTGATCGTAGAGAAGCACAAATGTAGAATTCCCATGGACATGGAGGAATCTCGTACTGAAATTATTTTTCAGTGTGTTAGGCGGATTATTTTTTGGCCATTTATTACCTTGATAGCATAATGCTTATTATCGTCTGTGCTGGCCTTGTAAACCTTTGCAAATCCTCCTTCACCTAGCAGTTTTTGGATTTGAAAGTATTCGCCGCTGAGTTCGATTTTGCGGTTCAGCTCTATTTTGGGGCAGCGTCTGTCCTGAATTTTTTAGTTATTTTAGATAAATTTTATTTTAGTTTATCATACAAGAAAGTCATGGTATTCCACCATCAAAGGTGCATGCTTCAGGATCTGAAAAATAAAGAAAAAATTCAGTGGAAACTGATACGAATTATTCATATTGATTTCTCAAGTCTATATTGGGTTCAAACAATTCCTAATGGCTTTTTATATTTTTGAATAATTTTCGCGGTACTTATTTTTCAGTCTGGTGCATAAAATAGTAAGGATTTTTATCTTTTTTTAAAAACTAAATAGTCTTGATATAGACCTCGATTTAATGGCACCCTATTTTCGAAAAAAAAAAGTACTGTTAAATTGAGTTCCCAGGTTCTTAAGTTTGTGTTAATGAAAATTGGGATGTCCTTACGTCAAAGCTTTACTGAAAAAGCTGTTATTACTAACCTTATTTCGCTCCTCATCATCCCATGGGTTGACTGTTCCTGTGATCATTTCTCTACAATTTTTTGTATCCTGGTGTATCTAGAGTAATATTGATATACCTGCCATTTCCATTCCCTGTGGTCTCATTCAAACCCTCATTCTCTTTGTTCTCGGCGTCTTCGGCGATGTTGAGGCGAGGCATGGCATTGACTAGTTCATTTGTGGAACTTTTCCAATTTTTCTTTGACTGAATTTACAAAAATAGTAACCTTATGTAAACCTCCGATATAAGACCACCCTCAGTCCTAGCCAAAGGCAATCTTACACCGGGTAGCTTTATGTCGAGGGTTCCCACATATATCGGAGCTCTACTGTATACAATTAAACATATTTTTTTTTGTTATATATCATGTTCTTATGTGATATAACGTCGTTCCTCCAATGCCCTGCTTTTTTGACCTATATCTTAGCCCAAACTTTATATTTTACACCGCTCTTTCAGCCTCAGCAAACTCTACCGATTACGCTTTTTAGACTTTGCATTTACACAAATATCTCGAGTTCAACCTTAAATTTTCCGACTTTCGAAACATGCCGCTCTATTCCAGTAAATACGATAGTAATTACATCGGATAGGAATGGAATAGATGCTTTTAAGGGTGTTTCAAAAGAATTTAACCACTTTTGCATCTTAAATTTTTTATATTTTGTTTGGAACTGTTGAAGTAATCATTTTCGCGTATAACTACGAAATAAAATTAAAATAGCAGACATCAAAAGTGATCCCTTTTCTCCATCATTCCCAACACGGCCTGTTTTTATTTCCAAAATGCTTTCCTTGCTTCGGAATAATTACTTAAAATACAGGCAATTTTGGAACACTTTTACAAAAAAAAAATTAAAAGTATAATTCTAGCCTCTTCCCGATTTATACGCTGATTTTTTAGTACAGTCGAACTCCGATATAAGCCACCCCGATATAAGGCCACCCCCGCTATAAGGCCACCTCGAGACCAATTTTTTGGCCAGCAAAGAAAGAAATTAGTCAAAGTTCACCCCCGATATAAAGCCACCCCGATATAAGGCCACCTTCGCCGGTCCCCAGGGGTGGCCTTATATGGGAGTTCGACTGTATTGCTACTGAGGCAGACGGTTAAAATATGTTTGGAAAGGTGATTATTCTTGTCTAGACTCGCCTAAATTGTATCATATGCCCTATAACCTGACCATTTCAAAATATCTTCGTATACTCTTCTAACAGACTTAGATTTGTCGACAGATTTAAGTGCATAACACCTTTCCTAATTTAACATGAAAGATAAAACATAAACATTTAAAACAACCTTTTCCGTTGATGATGTTACTGATGCCACATCCTGTTGTGCCCCAGCCATGATACGATCAGCCTCATTCTTAGACAAACTCAATCTCTTGTGTAAAGTAGATCCTGATGGTTGCACATTAAACAACTTCACTTGGTCAGATTTTTGTTGTTCTTCTCCAAAGAATCCATCTCCATCGATAGTTGTTGGGCTAAAAAGGTTCAAGCCGGGAGCCATAGAGCAGCCTCCTCGCTGAGGGGTAGAGGTAGCAAGTGAGCAGGCAAATTTGCCGTGGTATCCTGCTACAGTTACATCATCAGTCATAAAGTCGGGAGGAGTCTAAAATTTAAAATGTCAATGCTATTGTGAGATTGACTAAGAGTTATTACCCTTTTAACACACATATCAAAACTGCGCTCTCCTTCTTTCGATGAGTTATTCATGAGGTTTTCTTCATTAAAAGACAGCTGCTGTTGGATGCTCTTTCGCGTCTTTTTTGCCAGAGGCGAGTCTCCGAGCTTAATGATGTCATTCTAAAATTAAACTTTCGGAATGTTAGACCGATTTAGATACAAGTAGGTAGAATTTTAAGATGGCTGAATTTTTCTCACAGTCCTACTACCGTATTTTCTCTAATTCAAACCCTGCGGCTTCAAATTTTCATTAAGCTACGTTCACATACTGCGACTCCGACTCCGCCTCCGACTACTCGTGAGTATGTGAACACCTCTGCCTCCGACTAGGATTTCTTGCAACTGTTCACATACTGTGACTCCGACTCCGACGCCATTGTGAACACTCTGCGACTCCGACTCCGTTTTTGGTCCTGTGTTCACAATGGAGTCGCAGTCAGAGTAGGGAGTCGGAGTCGCAGTATGTGAACACCAAATTTTTAAAATTCAATTCAAGCAAAAAACAGCGACTTTTCAGCTAGAAACGGAGGTTTTTAAAATTTATTCATTCCAGAGTCACTTTTGTCGTTAAGATACATGATTCTAAACGAAAAGGCAGTAACATATTGTAATTTCACACTGCGCGTTGAGTAACATTAAGCTGGAGCAATGAACGACGCTATTTTAGACATTTACTTTACTCGACTCACTCAACAGGAAAATTTTGAATTTCGAAAACTCTTATTCGCTGGAAATAATGCATCTTAAAGAGAGCTTAAATTGTTCGTTCAATTTCTATAGGGGGTATATATTAGAGAAAGGGCATAAATTAGAAAAAATACAATATTTCAGTTAAATTTTTCGATCAACTTTTTATAATTCACTTTTTCTAGTCAAGTGTTGAATAGTTTAATGTAGAATATTTAACTGTAGCATAGTTGACTTAATTAAATTTTAAAGTTGGAGTCGGTAAAATTTACAAAATTTAAAACTTATTCAAAGATTTTTGAAAGAAATTCAAATTGAGCTAGATTTCTCCTTTTGAATTTTTTTTTAAATTTATTTAAAAGCTCCTTAAAAACTAACAAACCTTAACTCTTTGAGTGGCTAGAGACTGTTTTGATGATGATGACACCACCTGAATTTCTTCATCGCAAAACACAGAGAAATCCTCGCTGGGAACACTTGCAGCATTGCCTGATTTGGGTTAGCTGTTGTGTAAGTTAGAGTATTTCCAGTTTCAGGCTCTGCGGTCATTGTTTTATGGGTGTCTGAGGATGGAGCACCTACAAATAATAAATTTGTAAAACTGAAAACCTTGTATTAGTTAACTTACCAGCTTCAGCATAAGGCAGTGTATTGGCAAACACATCAATCGCATTTTTATATAGTCTGGTGGATAGGGTAGTCGTAGTGTCTTCAACCACTTTGGAAGGCTGCTAAAGTAACGCCTAATTGGAAAAGCTATTAATCCTTTTGCTATTTTTTGATATGGGCCAAAATCTGGATTCTAAAAAGTCATTTTTGCCTTTTGTGAATATTTTATTGCAAATTTTCATAGTTTGAGACAGTTTTGATCCGCTAAATTTGCACCAAATCATAGAATTCTAAGTTTACCTTATCCACCCTAATACGCCATCTATCTAATCCTTAGTTACCGTCTAGAGGTAGGCTCGAAAATATAAGCTGAGAGACTTTCATTATCGGAATCACAATTCATCAGATTTGCATAAAAATTTACGAATAATTTACAAACCGAAATTAGCACTTTGAAATCGGGCCCAAGTAAATAAGTAAGAAGAGATTAGATTATGAATAATTTGAATATAATTTTAATTATTCAGGCTGACCTAGGGTTGTACAATGGGAATATTCCCGGGAATATTTCCGGGAATATTCCCGGGAACATTGGAATATTCCCGGGTTTCCCGGTATTTTCCCCTATATTGGGAATATTCCCAGGTTCTCTATATTTCCGGGAATTTCTACAACTCTAGGCTGACCTACCTTAGTAGCACTATTTGGCTGTTGCACTCTAACTGAGCTACTACTACTTTCTGCAACTTTTTCTTTTTGCAATAGGTTTATCAAGGCTACTGTGTCTCCGTCATTTTTGTGGCTAAATTTGGTCAGCAAGTGGCTAAAAACATGATATTATAATATTATTTTTTATTATTTTTTTAAGAACTAAATACCCAAAGAGATCAGAAAGTTGATTGGAGTTAAGCTTGCAGTTATCGGAACACAGTTTAAGAATGGAGTCCACCTTCGTGCGATTACCTTGAGTTGTCCAGTGCTCAGCCCAAGCTAGGTAAAATTCTGGTTTGGTTTTGAAGAAGCCCAAGTCGTTAAGTCTGATAAAATTTAATTATATGAGTGGCTATAAAGTAGCTTTGAAAATTATTTTAAGAGGCTCGACTGTAGTTAGCTGCTGAAACTTTTGTTTTTTTGTAATTAACTACAATGTAGTTAAAGGACCATCGTCCCCTGTTCTAAATTGTTCCCTCCAATTGAAATTTTTTTGCCTAATCATTGAACTTCTTTGCGGATTTTCAAACTTGGTTTCTTCTAACAAAACAAGGCCTGGAATTTAATTTTAAGTAAAGTTTTGTTAGAAACCATGTTGAAAAATCCGTAGAGAAGCTCAATGATTAGGATTTTTTGAATTGGCGGGGGACAACCGTTGTCGTAGACGGCGAGGGTCGTATTTAATTTTGCCCCTTAATTACTGAAAATGCCTTCTATTAAGAAATCGAAACTTTTTCTTAAGTTTTAATTTTTTTTTTTCAATTTTTTTGACTATCGTGTAGCCCAAGATCTGATCTTTCTAATGAGTCATCTAACTTTATTGAATAATCAAGGAAATGTACAGATTTAGGGGTTAGAATAAAGTAACTTTTGTTTTTCTCACATTTTTTCAAACCCCTAAATTTATACATTTTTTTGAATCATTCAATGGAGTTTGATAGCTCGATAGAAAGCTGAGAGCTTGGACTACATAATAGTTAAAAGCTTTAAGCTCCATTCATACTCCCGCGGGACACGGGACACGGGACAATTTTTCAAACACTTTTGTCTCTATCTCGGCTCCCAGCCATCATTTTTCACTACTTTAATAGATCTACAAGACAACAGACCATGCTCTAACACAGGCAGACAAAAATGGTGTTTAATGTCCCGTGTCCCGCGGGAGTATGAATGGAGCTTTAAAAAATAGACATGAAAATTGAGAAAATAATTCAATTAGGGGCATTTTTCAGCGAATCACGGGCCCTTTGTTATTGAATTAGGGGGTATTTTTCAGTAATTAGGGGGCAAAATTGAATATTACCCGACGACAATGGCCCTTTAACTGTGTTATAGTTAAGCATAAAATGATCAAGACTAAAACAATTGTACAAAGTTTTCTTGCTCAAAATTTTGTGCTGATGAATACTTTTTTTATGAATCATTTATATTTAATATCTAACATTTTTTGTTCTTTGGTTTTTTTTGTAAGTTGTTATGTTAAAAAAGCGATGACTTCGGAAATTTCGTTACCGAAAAATATCGTCAACGCACAAATTATCAGGTGACAAGTTAACTTAACAGGTATGAATGCATTTTATTTTAAAAAATTTTGACATAAAACTTCTTTATGGCCAGACAAACACACTAAATTCGTGCTTAGCATGATCTAGTTTTTTTTATTTTTTTAAAGAAAATAAATTAGTAAAAAATTACTTTTCCATGACACCTTCCATCTTATACTCCACGCTGTACTTTCCCAAAAGTTTCCACAAATAAAGCATTCTTATGTCACTTTTGAAGTCAGACACATTGAACTCCTGCAAGGCCCAGGAGACCAGCTGCTTGACCAAACTGCTCTTCGTCTCACTGTCTGTTAGACACTCTTCGATTAATTTGATTTGACTGGAATTGAATATTCGCAACTAACCAAATCAAAAGGATAATAAAAAAACCTGTAAGCATAGTAGAAGCGGCGCTCAAGACCGTTGAAGCTAGGGATCTCGGAATACATTCTTAAATTTTTTATTTACTACAGATGGGATAAAAAAGGATAAAAAATTACGCCAAGATCCTGCGGTACTGCTCACCCACAAAACCATTGCTGGATTTAGCCATATGGACTTAACCCCTTGCTTGTAACAAAAATATAGCTTTGAGGCAAAATATATATGATTATAAATGTGTGATCTTGAGAAAGCACAATTATACAAAAAAATTATGCGCCCCTTTCTGTTGTCTCAGCTTTTAAATAAATGTGAGCCGCCAAAAATGTGTTTCGTTCCGAGATTCTAATGTTTGAAATGTTATTTTTATTACAGTATTTTATTACTGTTGAGATTAATAAGCATTGTAAATACAATTGAAACTCTCTATATATAAAATATGTGATTTTGTGCAACCTGAAATCGACTGTAATCGGCTTGTACAAACCAGCACACTTTCGATAACATTTACTTACCTTTTTTCAAGTGCTTCAATGCGTAGCCATGATTCTAGACTTTCATTTTGGCTATTATACAGAGAAAAATAGGGATCCTAGTACTAGAGCTAAAATTCAGAAAAAAACCTTGGAAAGTGTCCAGTTCCGTGCCATCTTGCCCTAGTTCAAAGAAGGAAGCCTACCACCGCAGCGACATTCCCAATTCGTGTTTGTTCGCATTGGATGAACTCGAGTCGAACAGTTAAATGCTTTGCAAGCATCTCGAAAATATGCATTGACAAACAAGAGTGGTACATGTACTAATCAAAGCTGTGAGAAGAGCGCAGAAATGATAGATTTGCGAATAAAACCGAGGTTTAACCTAGGTCTTGGCTTTTTAGTCAGCTTAAGTAGCTTATGAAACCATGTTGATGGTTCAGTTGAATAGCGAAGAGCCTGAACATTAATTTGATACCGAAATTGTACATAAAACCCAAAAATAGAGTAAAAAAAGGTGTGCGTTCACGGGGTTTGAACCTGAGAGTTCAAAATATCCGCATTATGATTTGCACCCCCTTAAATTTGATCATTCTAAAATTTTGTGTGTACAGTCAAACCTTAAATCCGACGATCCTCCGATCCGGCGCTTAAGTTTGTCCGAGTGGGTAATAAACTTCCTTCGGCAAATCCGCCTATCCGACCCTCTCTTATCCGGAACCTTTGTTCGGACTTGAAGTGGGCCGGATGAAAAAGTTTTGATTGTACCAACTTTCCGTGGATCGTTTTTGTGTTAAATTTCATATATCATAAAATTACCAAAAGCCAGACAAAAAAAACTGGTCGCAAAATGTTTTTTCACATTTTTGTTATTCTAGAAGTTTAGGTCCCGGTGGGATCCAGAATCAGAATTGTGATAAAATACAAAATGTAGAAAACTGGAAATCTAAAAAAACCGGAATTTAGAACGGATTACATATTTCTGAGTTGATATTAATGATGTTCTTGATGTTTTTGAGCGCTACTATAGACATGATGCAGTTAACTTTATACAAAATCACTGAAAGCATTCCATATTGCAAAAAATTTATTTAGTAAAATAAATTTTGAAATTTACTGTTTAAAAAATTATTTAAAAGACGAGAACAAGCTTTGAGCGCTAAAAATGTTTATATATTGCTAATTTAAAAATTTAAAGAAAAGGCGATACTTTAACTTTGACGGTCAAAACTGTAAAAAGGACATTAGAGCGGAACGGTACATTTGAAGGTTTTTGCAAGCTTTTTACCAGGGACGGAAATGATTTTTTTTGAAAAAGGTAAATTTTCCTAAAACAGTTCTTTTGACTACTTCTGAAAGAAAAAGGTCATTTTATGAAGTGCTTATTGCCATTTTGAAGCAAAAAAATATTTTAACGTAAAACTTCAAAAATAAAAAATTATTTGGGGTCCTAAAAAAGTACAATTGCCATCCCTGCCCTTTTACATTTCACTATTTTTCCTTGACAAATAATTCATTTAATGACTCATTCATGTTCTTGGTGTTCAAGTTCAGATCAAGGGTGAAAATCTGAACTTGAACTCGAAGGTTTTCACCCACCTCGAGTTCGAGTTCAAATTCACTTCACTGTTTGCTTATATTTTGTTTTTAAATAAAAATTTTTTTGCTAGATTTCTACCTATACAGTCTAAAAATAACTTGAATAGCTCAGAATCCTACTTACTGAAAGTTGGCTTCTTTCGGGAATTCACTAAAGGGAGGTAAACCTTTTCCAAAAAATCGATTGCGTGCATCAGAGTTTTAATTTTTAATTTTTTGCAAAAAGTTGATCACCCCCTTTAGTAGATCTCCAAAAATAACTTTCGAAAACTTTTTGGTCACTCTGAGGCGCGATTTCCAGCGATCCAAGTTATGTAATAAACACTTTTCCATTTCGACCTCAAACCTGAGCTCGAAGTACGTAAACACCTTCGGATTCGTGTTTGAGTTTGAATCAAAGGTGTTCACGTAGCCAAAAGTCCGAACAAGAACTCAAACTTGAAGTATGTGAATGAGTCATAATAGAATTTTCTAACAAGTTGTAGAAAAAAGACGAAAATTGTTTGTTACAGAAGAATAACGAACATAGTATAAGAAATGCGAAAAAAGATATCGGGTCAAAAACAAGTCAAAATTCACATTTTTTCTTTTTAAATTCACTGTTCTGAAGGCGAAATTATGTACTTTTTCCAAAACCAGAATTGCTCAACCATTTATTATTCATTGAATCTACTATTATCCATCTTCTGTTCATTCATTAAAAAACCGGAGATCAACATCTTTATTGGAGGCTGAGAAAAACATGTTTGAAGTTTGACCCATATATGGGACAGTGCGCACAGGAGTTGTTCCATATTGAACATTTTAAAAAATTCGCTGAAAAAAGACATTTGGTTGAACAGGTGAGTAATCACAAAGGTCTTAATTATCAAGACCCATGACTCTTAATGAAAAAAATTCATGATTTTCAAAAAAACGACTGGTAAAATCAGAATCCCTGCAATCTTTGAGGCTAGACTGGCCAGAGAAAGTAAAAAATCGTGAAAAAATCGGAAAATTAGCTGGTTTTTTCTCTCAAAGTAGCGCCAAAAGCCAGAGTTGGACACCGCTGCGTGTAGCTATGGTGTGTCTGGACATAAGAAGTGACAAGGATTTTGATTTTACCAGTCTTTTGTCTTAAATATTAGTTTGGAATAAGCTTGAAAATGTCCAATATATGGATAAATCCTGTGCGTACTATTTAGAGTTGTAGAAATGCCCGGACATATAGAAACCCGGGAATATTCCCGGAAATAATGGGAAACATTGAAAACATACGGAAATATAGGAAATCTGGCTTTTTTCCAATTTTTAACGTCCTGAATGAATTTTACATATACAAAACAACAGCTTTATTTTCACTCTCGATCGAACATAAGCACATCATCATCAGTGCATGTGACTTCTTCATTTTCTTGTTGCGACTCAAATAATCGCAAAGGGGTTTTCCATTTTTGGGCTTGCGATTATTTTATGAGGGGTTTTTTCGTAATGATTTTGACTAGATTTTATACACCAAAATGTAGCTCAATAAAAGTTAGATCAGTAATCTAAAGTTTGTTTAACCACAGATTTTTTTTCGTCAGAATTGACCCGAAACATGACGTAAAATTATTTTTTTGATTGTCATTTCTGTCATTTTTCGGCTCAGTATCATTTTTTATTTTTATTTATTTATTTTTTTTTTTTTTTTTTTCTCAGTATTACTTTTTGGCAAACCAAATCAATATAAGCCATAAAAAATTCGGATTCCCGCAAAATTTACTGCAGTATTTCGTCAGCTCTAATGTAGACGACCTCGCTGACTGTATCGACGTGCATTCTACAAGTATAAAATAAGAGAGAATTCATGAAAATCATCTCACTTATCGATTCCTGAGCTTTTTGTGAATTGTACGCGACGTCTGTCCTTCGAGCTCTTCTATGCTCCGCCATTCAAAATAAACATTTTTTCAATGTTTCCAATGTTTGATTAGTCGGACACATAGATGGACATATTCCCAATGTTTCCGGGAATATTCCCGTTGTACAACCCTGATTCTATCTCATATATGGAACAAACTTCAAACACTTTTTCCTCAGCCTCCAACTAAGATATTGATCTGCGGTCTTTTTTATGAATAGTAGAGGGCTAAGCATTCGAGGTGCTGGAAAAAAGCATAACTTTGTCTTCAGAGGGATTTTTTAAAAAAGGGAATTTTGGCTTTCTTTACCCGGTAGCTTTTTTCGAATTTTGAATAACATGTTTGTTATTCTTCCGCAACTAACAATTTTCGTCATTTTGCTACAACGTGGTAATTTTTTTTTGAAAAATGGGGGATTTGTAAAGGAAAAGTGGCACTTTTAAATTTGTCTCATATGTGGTATAGAAGGTTAAACCTAATTTTTACGTTGAAATATTTTTTTGAAAAATTTGATTGGTTTTGCAGCGACTGAAGTCACTTTGTTCAGGGCTTTTTTTGCCATATTTAACTTTTAGGTGTGGTTTTCGTAGGATTACTAGTTGTTATGGACAATTTGGGCTTTTCTTGCGGTTTCGCTACATTTTTATCTGCAGTTTTTGGCGACAACGTGGGCTCTTTCAATTTTGGTGTAGAGGTCAGTGTATTTTGTTTGCTAGAGTCTTTTTCTTTTGGTTTCATAGCGTCATTTGGTTTAATATCTGAAAATATTTACTTCAAAGAAAATAGATCCGATTTTTAAAACATTTACTTTGAGGGTTTGTGTTTTCTTCTTGTGGCTTATTTGCAACAGTAGAAACTACTTTTTTATTTGAAGCAATTCCCTTGGGCTCTAGTTTATCTTGTTTTGTAGGTAGTTTATCCTGTTCATTAAGATCTTTATCCGAAGTAGCTTTGATGGAATCTGTGAAATATGAAATGGAGAAATGGTTTTAGTCAAGTTTTCAAGTAAATTACTTGTTGTTTTAGACACTGTAGTTTCAGGTTTGATTACAATTGGCTTTACAATAGTCGGCTGTGCTTTAGGTTTTTCATCTAAAAAATTTTGAGTAGAAATTAACAAAGTTTTTGTGGCTGTCTAACCAAAAAAAATTGAAATCAGTGGTCGCCAAATTTTTGCGGTCACTCCACAAAGCCATTCGAGAAATCTAAGAACTTTACTCAAGTGAAACGGTAACATTACAGGGTGGTCTTTTATAATCTCCCTAGTTTGTTTTCGCCATAACTTTTTGAATTCGTGGTTTTTCGGCGAGATGTTTTTTTTATTCAAAAGAGCTGCTCTGCGCCGAGCGATTGGTATCAAACATGCTTATAACACTTCATTCGAAACACCAAAAAAATAACCAAAACAAATCAACAACAATTTGAACAAATTTCGGATATTTTCTGAATTTCTAATCTCGGTATTTCTGTTCTGTGCTTCGTCCGTTCACGGCAAGGCTGTACTCCAATCGGCGTTCATATGCTCCAATGGCTCTGTCAATCATGTCCTGAGGCAGTTCTTCAAAAGCTTGCTCGATTCTTCTTTGGAGAACATTCATGTTGGCGATTGGAGTTGTGTAGACCTTGCTCTTGATCCAAATCCACATTTTTAAACAAGCCGTAGCTGATCAACAGAATCATGACAAAAATCAAAATTTAGTACCAATCGCTCGGCGCAGAGCAGCTCTTTCGAATAAAAAAAGATCTCGCCGAAAAACCACGAATTCAAAAAGTTATGGCGAAAACAAACTAGGGAGATTATAAAAGACCACCCTGTACTTTAAACGCTCAAGTGTGACACTTTAAATTTTTTTCATAAAGACATTAATAAAAGTTGGTTTTAGGGAAATGAACTCTAAGTTTTCGTCTCTCACAGGGCATGCCCGTGCTTTTTAAAATAAAAAGTGGAGACCATCAAAAATTTTGTATCTTTCTATTTTTCACTCGTTTTTATTCAAATTTTATATTGATAATCTTTTAGTACTTTTAACAACTCAACTGAAATGGTAACATTACTTTAAACTCCCAGGCTAGGCAGAAAATAAAAAATGTACATGAGAACGCCTGTAAAAATTGATCGAAAAAGAAACAAAACTGTGCCCCTTTAACACTTGTAAGTTGATTACGCGACTTGGGTTGTTAAGGACTGTTAAGTATTTTTAATCACTTAAATAGGCTTAGACCAACCTGTTTTTGTAGCTCCACTAGGCTTGCCAATATCTGCATTTGGGCTACTTTTAACATTATCTGCATCTTTGTTAACATTATGTCCTTCTTCTACTACTGGGTGTACTTTTGTTGCACTAAACATTTTTTTGACTGATTCTGTTAATTTTTCATATAAAGATGGAGCCTTGTTTTGTTCAGGAGCTATTGTAGCATGATGTTTGTGGTGGTGATGGTGGTGTTTTTGCGATTCTGCTTTAACAGATCCAGCTTTTGTATCTTTTTCAGGTTTATCAACTACAACTTGAGGTTTTTTATGCATACGATGGTGATTTGTAGGAGTTTTAAAAATTGTTATATTGTGTTTTTTGGAAAATTTTTCAAGCATGCTTTTGTTAGCTCTGCAGTCATACAGCATGTTTATTTTTAGCCAATCCAACTAAAATTATTTAAATTTGGACAATTTATTGCATGTATTTTTAATCACATAAAGTTGCTTTTTTATGAATTTCTAATGATTTCATTCATTCATCAAAATTAAATAATTTTTTAACACGGAAGGAACGAGCTGTTTTAAAGTGTCAAAAATCAACGTAACTCTACACTATTGGGGTACAAGGAAATAAAAAGTAAGGTGAAAAGACCAAACTAATTTATAAAAATTGAGATGGTGTAAGCTCCCTAATACTTCACCCCGCGTTAAATATGAAATAGAAATAATAATAAATTTTCATTTATCATTATTTCAATAGAAATTAGTGCTGTGCCCGAGCGAGATCTCGTCTCGAAAATCTCGCTCGCTCGGTCTAAATTGAGATCAAAATCTCGTCTCGAAATCTCGCTCGAAGGCTAGGGCACAGCACTAATAGAAATAGTTAGCTACATTGCAGTTAAACATGTAGCACATAATTAATGTGAAGCAGATAACCATATCACAGTTAATTTGGTTACAGTTATCCTTAAGGCCGTCAAATTATTCACATGTGATCCTTTTGAACGAAATAATTGAAAAAATCCACATCTCTAACAATTTTGCTTAAAATTACCTCAGATGGGTTTTTAGCTTTGCCCAAATTAGCCTTAAAATTAAATTTTTAGACCGTAAAAACCTCCAAGATAAATAAAAGCATGCTTGAAACTTAGATTCTTTAGTCACCATTACAGGCAATGAGTTTGCAGAAAATGTGACATCTCGGTAGTGCATGATACTAAAACAAAAAAAGTTAGATAAACTGTATACCTACTAGCAACTTGATGTAAACCTGCAATAATCGTAAGGCAATCTAAATGTATCTGCACCTTTGGCGATGTTGAAGTTCGCTATTCTACCTAAAGTACTAGTTGAATTCGCTATATATTTTGTTGTACGAGCACCTTTTAAAACACGCTCTTTATGAATAGTGATAAACTCATCTCTGTCCGGTCTTTGGTGCTCGTGATACAAACCAAGCAAGTGCAATAGCTCGTGGATAATCACCTCCAAAAACAAAATAAGTAAGATTTTTTTATCAAACTGACATTGTAAAGACATACATGATGAGCAATACACGTCTTTGTGGCAGTTACTCGGATTTCTAGTTTCACCATGTTTTTGCCAGGCTAAACTTTGTACAAATCAAAGCTCATTAAAGGGGGGGGTGAAAGCTGTTAAGGATATAGTCTCGACACGAAATGATTTATCCAAGTTTTGTTTCTTTATAATGTCGTTTTAGAGCCATGTTTTGTGGACAACTCAGTGTTGCGATCTCAGACAAACTTGCAGAATTAAAAGTTGGATAAGTATCATTAATATCAGAATTTCTAAATTCCTTCAAAAATAGCCTAAAAATTGAAATGCAATGAAGACTGATCAACGTTTTTTAATGGTTTTCTCTCTTTTTTCATTTCAATTTTCAGTGCATTTTCTAAATAAATTTCGAATTTCTGATATTGATGATGCTGGTTTAACTTTTAATTCTGCACAAGTTTGTCTGACATTGCAACACGAAGTTTCCGGCAAAATATGACTCTAAAACCACATTTAGAAACACAAAACTTGGATAAATTGTTTCGTGTCGATACTATCTCCTTAAAAGCTTTCACCCTCCCTTTAAGACATTAAAAACAAAGTCGGCTTTGCGCAGAATTGTTTCACATTAATCATTTTTTATCAACTTTATAAACTTCAAAAACGTAAAATTTGATTAAACAGTTGGAATTAGAAATCACTAAATTTTATTCGTGTTTTTTATTTCAAAAATACGATTTTACCCATGACGCTACCGAGGCACGAGAAAATGGCTCTAGGTCAATTGGTCCACGGTCAATTGATCCACGGTCAATTGGTCCACAAAATTATTTTCAAATTAATCTTTTTTGTCTTGTGAAGAACTTCTGTTATTTTAACAGTTTTTCGATAATTCAGCCTTAACCCTACTGGTTAATCCATGCACCAACCAAACCAGGTGGTAGGCCACCTGGAGCAAAAATTTTTTCACGTTTTCATGTTCCGAAACCCGTTTCCTGGACTGATTCGGACATGTTGAAGATGGCTTGATAGTGGTAAAATGCCATTTTCTCGAGTATTTTTTGAGTTTTGGTGAAATAGAGTTTTGGTAAAATCAATTATTCCCCAATACTCAAAAAACATCCCAGAAACCCATATTTCACTATTATCAAACCATTTTCAGCTTGCCCGTATTAGTCCAGAAAAAACAATTTTGCAACATAAAACGTGAAAAAAATCGATCCAAGTGGACGACCACTTGGTTTAGTCGGTGCATAGATTATCCATGAAAACTGAGGTTGGATCATAGAAAAACATTGTAAATTTTAAAAGTTCTTTACCAGTCGACAATATTACTACCCGGGTACCAGTACACTACCTGAGTTCCCCAACCTGGGTAAGACTACCTGGGCACAACAAAACCAAGTGGTCGTCCACTTGGATCAAATTTTTTTTTTACTTTTTGGGGTTCCAAAACTTGTTTTCTGGACTGATTCGGACATGCTGAAGATGGCTTGATAATAGAAAGATAAGGTTTTTCATGGTATTTTTCGAGTAATCGGATAAAATTGACTTTACAAAAACTCGATTTTACCAAAACTATAAAAATGCTCGAGAAAACGGCATTTTACCACTATCAAACCATCTTCAGCATGCCTAAGTTAGTCCAGAAAACACGTTTTGGACCCCAGAAACTTAAAATTTTTTTTGATCCAAGTGGTCGTCCACCTGGATCAAAATTTTGGTTTTGTTGGTACATGGACACAGATCCAGCGTTGCACAGAAAAATGTTTAAAAATATTTTGTGCCAGGAAAAAATTTTGTGGATGATTTCGGCATCGATGAATTCGGTGTCGATAAATTCGCTTAACGCCTATTTTTACAGTTTTTGTAAATCTTGTATAACGTGAATTCACTACTGTCAAAACATCTTTAGAATGCTCGAATTAATTCAGAAAACAGTTTTTGGAACCTAAAAACATAAAAAATTGACCAACCACTCGGTTTTGTTGGTACTTGGAATATCCAGAAGATCGAGCTACCAATGAAAAATGGTCTGATAAACAACCTGGGTAGCACCTAGAAATAACCACCACCCAAGCACCACTACCTAGGCACTTCTACTCCTGAATACCGGTACCTGGTCAATGCCTTGGTACTAGTTCTTTACAAGACAAGAAAGATTAATTTGAAAACCGTACTACTACCTTAACACCAGTTCAGCTTTCAGGGTCATTCCAGCAATTTTAACAAAACTATAAAATCACCCCACAAAATGGAATTTAACTATTATCAAACACTCTTTAGAATGCTCGAATTAGTGTAAAAAACAGGAAATAGAACCCGAAAAACATAAAAAATAATTTAACAACAAAGGGATGACCACCTGGTTTGGTTGGTGCGTGGATTAACCAGTAGGGTTAAGGCTGAATTATCGAAAAACTTTTGAAATAACAGAAGTTCTTTACAAGACAAGAAAGATTAATTTGAAAATAATTTTGTGGACCAATTGACCTGTGGACCAATTGACCGTGGACCAATTGACCGCACGCCCGAGATAATAGATTCCATTTTTGGAATATACACGAAAAACTAGATCCAATGCCGAATTTCGAATGCAGCTCGGAGTATCTGGAGCTCTGAAGTTGGGAAGTCAGATGAATTTCAATTAAAAAGCACAGGGGACAAGGCAAACTTTTTTGAGAAAGATTCCCGATCACAACCTGGGGTTCCGACACCAGATTGGTGCTCAGCATCGTCAATTTTCATATGAAACTACTCTCAAAATTCAAAACTCAGTGTCAAATTCCAAATTCCTCTCAAGACAAAAAAACATTTGATTTAGCAAAAACAGCATCACTTTTGTTGTGGGAAGCCAACCCACTGCGCTACACTTGTAGATCTTATAGAAATAGTCGTAATTTGACCTATATGTAACAACTTTGTCTTGAGACTAATTTAAAAAGCGACACTGAATTTCGAATTTGAAAAGCAGTTTCACATGCAAACTAATTATGCTTAACACGAATCCGGTGTCAGAATTTCAGGTTGGGATCGTGAATTTTTTTCAAAAAAAATTTTTTGGTCCCTCCAGTGCTTTTTAATTAAAGTTCGTCTGACTTCCATTTTTAGTGGTTGAAAAGGACTTCACTATGAAATCCACTATAACTTCACTGTAAAAGGCCATAACTCAAAATTTTCAGGATAAATCGGTGTTAAAATTCGAGAACATATTGCTCAGCCTTAAATTTTGAGTCGAATGGCATATTACATGCAGAGTAGAAAAAGAGTCGAAAAAACACGGTGCTAAATTCATATAAAAAACCTCTAAAATTACAGATTATGACTCTTAAAATGCTACAATAAAGGACTTAAAAATCTGTCAAGGAATTTTCGAACACCCGCTAAAATGAAAAGAACCCCACCTTTCTGCCAATGACTGAGTGACATCTAAATTTAGTGACATCTAAAACTTTTATTATGCATCTAGTCTTTAATCTACCCTCCGCCTGGAACACTTTTGATCTCCACATGACTTTTGTTTTGATATTCGTCAGCTAAAGCTTTAGTATTGATTAATTTAAACTTGATACATGTATTTTTCTCTATGTCTGAGATTGCGCCTTGGATTCTAGCTAATTGAGAAGTGTCTTAAAGTTAATTTATGCAATTTTTCATCAAAGTTGCATAAGCAGACCATAGTTAGTAGCGATGGCATATGGAATTATGTAGTTGTGGCCATCTTAATAAAATAATTGTTAGTGATTTTAAGTTCCAATTTATTGATTCGTAAAAGTCAGATTTTGTACTCAAAAGAGAACTTTTGTAACTCTGTAGTTGGGTCGTACTTCGCAAAAATTTCGAAATTGAGTGTTGCTTCTTGAGAACTTCACATATTTGGATGCGCTTGGAACACTTTTATATTCCGAAAAGATTGAGGATTATCTTTGGTACATTAATATTTAAATTTATCAAAAAGTCATAGCCGGAGTTGGTAATCACAACCACTATTAACATTTACCAGCTACCGCTGCTGTACCACTACACTGTCGAGTAACTTGTATTCTCATTGTTTATTTCAGCCTAAGTCATTTCATTACACAAACAATAACAAATAAAAAATAGGAATAAAAAGGTGTCCTAGGTCCCCCCCTTATTTGACTTACTTTTATAATTTTTAAAATTTTTTTTATCCAAATGTCCTTTTTTTCAAAATTTGGAGATGAGAACCCTGCTCTACATGCCTTTTTGATCACCAATCATGCTTGGAATCATGTCTAAGGTATGTGGGTGTGCGCATCTCAACTCCAAGGCCCCAAGCCCTCTACGCCCCGAAGGGGTTGAGATGCGCACACCCGCATACCATAGACATGATTCCGAGCATGATTTGTGATCAAAAATGCATATAGAGCAGGTTTCTCATCTCAAAATTTCGAAAAAAGGACATTTGGATAAAGAAGGACATTTTGACCATTATTGAAAAAAAAAGGGTCATTTTATCCAGTGCCTATTGCTATTTTGGAGCGAAAAAAAAAGATTTTGACTAAAAACTTTGAAAATAAAACAGATTTTGGGTCCGAAAAAAGGACAAATCTTTTTAAAAAAGACGGATGAAAACCCTGATGTAGAGTTTCTTTTTGCCTTGCTCCAGTGACCAAAACATGGTAAAAACAGTTAAATAATCAAAAATTCAAAGTGTCTAAAACTTAATATCTCACTGACCAGAACCCCCAGAATGTCTTTTCTGAGCTTCAGAGATTATAGTGAGTCAATATAGGGTGTTTGGGAATACTTTTAGAGAATTTATTAAGAGGGCGAACTGAGCGCTTTTTACCCCGAATAAAATTCTTAAATTATTTTGGCATTTTAATAACCGCTAAATGTACGCTTTGCTTTTATTGATCTCTTGCTTGCAGTTTATGTCTTCAAATTTGAGTATATCAAAGCATTCTTGGCAGTAGTCAGTAAACAAGCCTTCAAGGGGATGGAGTTTTGGCACGGCGGCAGTACAGAGCCGTACCCAATCCTGAAGACACCGGCACCAATTATCCTAGCCCGGTGTTGAAAGGCTGTTCTTTCTGTTGACTCTTGCAACGAGCAGCCACAAAAAGAGTTCTGGGCCAAGAACTAATCACGCGCAAAGTTTTGCTAAACTTCCACCAGCGATATATTTTTTGGTTACATTTAGGTTTGTTCCGTGCTGCATATTGTTAAAGGGTAAGAATACAATGTGCCGGTGCGGAAATTTGCGGAATTTTTTTTATTTTAGCTTTTTTTATTTTACTTTCTTTATTTTAGTTTTCTCCTTTATTTTATTTCTTTATTTTAGCGCCGGTGGCGGCGGTTTTTGAAAAGCCCGGTGGCGTCACCAGGCGCGGGCGCAGCGCTGCTGTTTGCGTTCGTCCAACTGTGCTATATACAGCTTTCAAGGAAGTTGATTAGGACATGTAAACAAGTTTATGTAACTGCAGTAAAAACTTCAAATTATCTCTAATGGCATTGATTATAGGGCACTTGTTTACTTCGGGGGCCCCTGCTTCCAGTGTTTGGACCTCGTACTCGTATGAGGATCAAGACTAAAAAGTGAACTGGATAGAGCATTTGGCTCTTCGCTATGAGAAAAACTGGTAGGCATTAGCCTTGAACTGGTAAATCCTTTATTCGGCTGAGAAATAGTAAATGAACTGGTATGGCTATTGCCAATACAGGGATCAAAGAACCTATGATTGGTTGCACGGCTTCTAATTTTACTAATTTGACTGGCTTGGGACTCAACACATTTTTTTTAATCCAGAGACAGAAAAAGACTCGTCAAAGTCTTGGCTATCTTTTGATATACAATTTGTACATAATGCGCTGAACACTATGCAGCCGGTTTTTTTCATTCAACGTTGGACGATTATTATAGCATATGTAAAAAAGTTGTTGCTTTGAAAGATATACAGTTGCCGCTCGATTTAAGGACACCCCAAAAGGTTCGTTCCCGCCTAGGGTCCGACACTTTTTTTAGCTCGATTTTCGAAAACTTGACGATTTTCTTTTGACAGTCTGGTCGCAAAAGCCTCAACGATTCCGATTTTGCCGATCCTTTTTTTCAGAAGAATGAATTTTTTCTCTTCAAAAATCCAACTCTCGATTTAACGACACCATTTTTTGATAAAAGGGTAAAAAATTTCATGATTCTGAAAAACGATCGACAAAATTGGAATCCTTCAGGAATCTCAGCTTTCACCCTCTTTTTAAAGGAGCGATATTTGGGACCAGAGTGTCAAAAGAAAACGGTCAAAAGTTTTCGAAAATCCAGCTAAAAGAGTGTCGGACCCTAGGCGGGAACGAACTTTTTGGGGTGTCGTTAAAGGGCCTGACCTCTTCCTACTCGGTGGTCCCCGCCAATTCAAAAATTTTCCCTTGATCATTGGACTTCTGTACGGATTTTTCCGCTAGGTTTCTAACAAAACTAAGCCTAAAATTTGATTTTAGGCCTAGTTTTGTTAGAAACGTGGCGGAAAAATCCGTACAGAAGTCCAATGATCGAGGGAAAATTTTTGAATTGGCGGGGACCACCGAGTAGGAAGAGGTCAGGCCCTTTAAATCGAGCGGCAACTGTACTACTGTTTCTGAAATCCAGACTTTGGGACTTTTATAAACTTTCAAAGCTTCGCAAATTTGAAAGAAAATATTACTTAATTCGATGTTATTGTACTTATCGCATCGTAAGTTCAGGAAGTTTAAGACCGAGCACTTAATTTCAATTTTTTGAGGATTTATCCAAGTTTTCTGTCTTTTAAATGTGGTTATTGAGCCATATTTTATCTACGATTTGGTGTTGCAATCGGACAAACTTGTTCACAATGAAAACTTGGATAAGTATCATTAATATCAGAATTTCTAAATTCCTTCAAAAATGCCCTAAAAATCGCAATGCAATAGAAGACTAATCATCCTTTTTTCGATGGTTTCTTCTTCTTTTCCATTTCGATTTTCAGGTCGATTTTTGAAAGAATTTAGAAATTTTGATATTGATGATGTTAATCCTATTTTAAGTTTGCACAAGGGCAGGGTTATGGTATACCACATGTTCCAAAAGTAAGTTTTGACCCCTAATTCGAACGTTTCAGGTCGTAATTAGTACGAAAACATGTTTTCCGGTGGCAGAAAGACATGTGCAAAAAAAAAATTTGACCGAAATCGACCACAGGGTGGGTTCATGGTTCAATTTTTTTTTTGCTTTAAGGGTTCCTTTTAAGGGTTCCCGAACGATTCAGTGCTCGCATTAGCGTTTAGGGGCCAAGGCTGACCCTTTATACACACCTGCCTGCATTCGGCAGGCACTGGCACCATAAAAACACAAAAAAAACTAGTTAATCAAAAAAATGAGCAGATAAACGACGATTTCAACAAAAAAATGAAAAAAATGAATTTTGGTCAAAAAATGTAGATTTTGAACACTTTTCAATAAAAAAATTTTTTTGCTCCAGATGTCTTTCCGCCACCGGAAAACATGTTTTTCGTACTAATTACGACCTGAAACGTTCGAGTTAGGGGTCAAACCCCAGTTTTGGGAACATGTGGTATACCATACTTTAGCCTGCACAAGTTTGTCCGATATCGAAACACCGAACTGTCGATAAAATATGGTTCAATAACCACATTTGAAAAACAAAAAACTTGGATAAATCCTTTCGTGTCGAGACTATCTCCTTAACAGCTTTCACCCTCCCTTTAAAGGGGCATGCGGCATGCCCACGCTAATAAGAGGTGGTGCCCGGGGATTCAATTTTTTCTTAATCATTGAACTTCTGTACTGATTTTTCAACTTGGTCTCTAAAAAAACAAGGCCTATAATTTAATTTTAGGTATGGTTTTGTTAGAAACCAAGTTGCAAAGTCCGTACAGAAGTTCAATGATTCGGAAAAAATTTTGAATTCCCGGGCACCACCTCTTATTAGCGTGGGCATGACCCTTTAAGAGGGTTTTCGGCCAATAAACTGGAAAAAACGAAAAATTGGGTTCAGCAAATTTGGCCATTTTACAGTTGATTATGTGATAGCCAAATTACTTATTACCTTTTGACTCATAATCCAGTTATGCCTCGTTTAGCAAAGCGGAATCGGAGACGGAGTTACCATTATGCATAAATAATACAACCCGGGTTTCTGACCGAGCAATCAAATGTGAAACAGTTAACTTTGAAATACAGTCAAACCTCGATTTAGTGGCACCTCCAAAAGTTCGTTCCCGCCTAGGGTCCGACACTTTTTTTAATCCAATTTTTGAAATACTTTATCGATTCTGTTAGCACAGTCTGGTCGCAAATATCGTAAAGATTCCGATTTTACCGATCGTTTTTTGAAAAGAAAACAAAATTTGGGTTAAAAAAGTAAAACCTCGATATAGTGGCACCTGTTTTCAAAAAAAGGGTGCCACTATATCGAGGTTTTACTTTTTTACCCCAAAATTTGTTTACCTTTCAAAAAACGATCGGCGAAATCGGAATCCTCACGATATTTGCGACCAGACTGTCATAACAGAATCGATAAAATATTTTGCAAATTGCGTTAAAAAAAGTGTCGGACCCTAGGCGGGAACGAACTTTTGGAGGGTGCCACTAAATCGAGGTTTGACTGTAGTAAAAACAAGCTAGTTCTTTTTGTCAAAAAAAAACCTTTGTATTCATTCCAAATCCTTTTAGAATGCTTGCCCACCGTACTTCTTTTACGTCTGTTTAGTACACTGAATCTTTAAAAACAATAAAAATCCGACTAAATAATAAAATCTTCTACCTTTTTAATGGTATTTTTTTTTTAGAAATAGCTATGCAGTCTCCGATGGGTGGTGCATCAGAAATCACCCTGTTCACAAACGCTTCATTACTGCAAGCGGGGCAGGATGCTTTGTGGTTTACAGCTAAAAATCAATTTTCTAATAAGTTTTGAAAAAGCTTTAAAAAAGCTCCAACCAGAGGTAGCAAGTAACAGAACTAAAAATGATATGCAGGTCCAGCGGCTAAGCTGGATGGTCATTAAGGGCTTTAAATTGACTAGTGAGCTCGAATTTTAAGAGAAAATATATGGCGAAGATGATAAAAATGCATGCGCATTGACCCTGCTGCTATCATCATTTTAATAAATCAATAGCTGGCCTAACAAAATGTGTGTGTGTGTATATGTATGTATGCATATATACATCAATATATGTCATGGTGCTATTTTCACTCTAGCAGAAATTTTCCTTGAAAAAAAACTCGAAACAGTATAAAGGAGCATATACAATAAGAAGGATATTTTTCGGATGCTAAAACAGACCACTCACTAAGAATCTCGTAAACAGAATCCTCGCTTTTTTATTATTTTTTCCCCCAAAGTGATTCAGTTGGTGCGGTTTTTTCAGTTTCTAGTTGTTTATGCAGCTTCTCACATCTTGTACTTGAGGTTTAGGGCTGCCAAATGAGCTATTTATAAAGTAAATATTGCTTCAAAAATTCAGATGAAATTTTAAGAATCTGCTTAAGCATCTTAACTCGAATTTGAGTGCGGATGCATGAGCGGACTCTTTCCTTTTTATCTCAATTTTTAAAACAACATTAACTTTATTAATAGCTCATCTTGTAGCTAAGATTCAGGCTAGGGTGGGTCGGTTGTTTGGATGGCGGTCTAAAAAAGCTAAAAAGGCGTTAAAAATTGTGACGGAGAGGGCTAATCCTCATTTAAAAAATCCTGACGAGGGTAGGGGCCTATAGCCGGCTACCCTGGGTGCGCCAATGTCTGGATGCATAAATAATGTATGCATACCAGAGTTTCTTCATGTGGTAGGCCCCAGTTAACAAAACTGCGTTCAAATTATGCTTTAGCAGCGAAGGGAATCCCTGTTTTGGAATCCCGAAAATTTTCCGAATAACGATCCTGAATATCGCCGACCCAAAAGCTAAAATTCCGAGTCCTGCTGGTCTTCGTAAATCTATTTTTCATCTACTTGCGTTTAAATTATGATTCGCAGTTACGATTCGATCAATCAACGTGAGTCGTGGCACGTGGGTCCTGGCTGAGAAGGCTTTTCTGTATAATACAAGATTCGTCTCTTTTGTCTCGTGTCTTCTGGCTCGTGACCAGTGACGTAAAAATGTGAATTTTGGCATCAGCGTCCTTATTTTGTCTTTATTTTTCAAATTGGCGCCAAAAAGCAACAAAAACATCACACATTTTCAAAATTTTCGCATGCTGCGCATTTTTGGACTTGAACTTTTGCTTGTCTTCTCTTTTATTTTGTCGGTTTTCTCTATATTTTTTTCGTTTTCATCGCTATTTTTTGTTACAGCTGCTGCAATGACTAATCTTAAGCGAAAGAGCCAATTCAAGCCAGAGTTCACCAAGAAGTTCAAAGGGATACGCAAAGGCAAGGACGACTTCCACGCTCACTGTATCCCATGCAATGATGAAATCAATCTGGCTGCGATGGGCCAAACGGCAATCACAAAGCATTAAGAAACCAGAAGCACAAGGAAAACGCCAGGGCCGCCAACACACACTTTTTGGTCAGATTCTTCACCGCTTCCAAGGGAGTGCAAGTCCGGCTGGTCGGTATGAAGAATTTGCCAGGGAGAATTTGAAACTAGTGGCCGACTTCATCACTCAAATGCTGGACAAGCATGTGCTCAAGTGGGAAAATATGGTCTCTTTCTATGCCGACAATGCTTCCGTGAACTTTGCCAAACAACATATTCAAGAAGCTGGTGCTCAAGAAAAAAATCTGATCCTAGTCGGCTGCCCTGCTCACATCCTCCAAGGGATCAACCAGCCGTCATGAGGAATTTAATAAAATCTGCAACCTATACGATGTTTGGATTTTTTCATATTTTTCTTTATATTTATATTATTTTTTGCTTTGAGATGGACTACGAGAAACTTCCAACGCACGGACCAACTCGTTAGCTGACATTAAGCAAAGTGATCGACAAGATACTGAAACTTTGGGATCCTCTGAAGTTGATTTTTAGAGCTGAGAACAAAACGCCGCTGTTTCTGGAGAAGTTTTTTGCCTCTGACGAATCTATGCCAATCTTCCAGTTCTTCCAAAGTGTGCTTGCTCTCTTCGACAAGCCATTGTGCCTTCTTCTGTTTTATTTCTTCTTTTGTAGTTTTGTTAACATGAATTGTTTATAGAAGTCAACAGCTCTTTTGCCGGAATTGGTGGAAATTGTGGAGTCATTCAAGCAGAAGACCCAAGAAAGGAAAGCGAAGGAGTTCTACGGCGCTGCAACAGCAATATCTCTTGGACGATTGGACATGAAAGGGAAAGAAAGGCTGAGCATAAGTTTTACTGTTGTTTTATTTATGCTTATCATATGAACGTGAATGTAATTCTTTCATTATGAATTCTGCACGACCGTCATCGCCTACATCGAACACTGGTTTCACCTGGAGTTTCTGCCAACCAACATTTCCTGGATCATGTTGAAGGCAAAGAACATCGACTACACCGAGGCAGTGGAGCTCGCAAAGCAAGTGGAGCCGGCAATCGCGAACAATGATGAGCTCTTAAACGAGGTGTGGAAGTGAACAGGATGCTGCGCCAAATTCCTAATGTGATCTTTGATGTGGAAGAAGCCGAGACAAAGTGGCAAAAGATCTTCAAGGTAAGTCTCATGAATTTTTGGTTCGATTCATTTAATTTCCTTGTTTACGACAACGACTCGCTTCCGTGCCTCTACAGACTCGTCAGCTCCATCTTTCCCATTCAACTTGCCAATGCTTTCGTCGAGCGTGTCTTTTCTTTGTGCAAAGCGCAGTGGACTGATGCAAGGGCTTCTCTTGAGGTAGAAACGGTCAAAGCTCTTCTCCAAGTTCGGGTCAACTTCGACATCGACTGTCCAGCGCCTATCAACTACTCATGAATAACAACGAACTGAGAAAGAAAATTCCAGGAGGAGAAAAATAGGTATTCGCCCATTTCGTGCCCAAGCCATTTTGTGCCCTAGGACATTTGGTGCCAGCCCATTTCGTGCCTTAGGACATTTCGTGCCCACCTATTTCGCGCGGCTGTAGGAACTTTCGTAACAAGACAATTTCGTAAGAGCGAACTTTCGTAAGAACGAACTTTCGTAAGAAACATTTTCGTAAGAAACATTTTCGTAAGAAACAGTTTCGTAACAGCGAAAATTCGTAAGAAACTTTTTTGTAACAGCGAATTTTCGAGTGAGTCCTGTCCTCACTCGATCGATCCTCGAATCGAGAAATGTAGCTAAGCCATAGATCTTGCGTGATGCAGGAGATTAGTAAGGCTTCAGTTGCTGATCTTGATGATGCTTCCACATTCCTCGCACGAGTATTCCACGTTGGACCCGACCACTTTGGTAAAGAATCCGAGCTTCCAGATGGCACTCATCTAGGAATTTGGAAAAAAATGAAGCATTCGATCAAAAAGCGTTAACAAAGGACACAACATAATTAAAAAACACACAAATTTTTTGGGGTGTAATAAAACAAACTGCAGTGTAAAACTGCAGTATTTTGACGCGGCGCAGTGCAGTGTTGCAGTATTTTTAACTGATGCACTGCAGTATTGCAGTGCAGTGATTTTGCTCAATTTTGTGCAGTGTAGTATTGCAGTGCAGTACACTGCACTCAACACCAGTGATGTAAAAGCACCGGTGCGGGCACCGGTGCCGGTGCCAACTTTTTGCTGGCACTGGTGCCGGTGCTGGTGCCAAATTTTACAAAAAAGCACCGGCACCGGTGCTGCACCGGTGCTGCACCGGTGCCGGTGCCGATTTTTTTGCTGGCACCGCTGCCCATTTTGAATTAAAATTTAACTTTTTCTTCAATTTTAGTATAAATATGAAGTGCAGATGCCACTTTTTGTTGGGCAAAACTTTTTCTTGTCACCAAAAATCTCTTTTTTGTCGCCGAAATGCTTTTTTGACTAGAAAAAATGTTTCGGCGACAAAAAAGAGACATTATCCACCAAGGGCTGGTGAGCTATTCACCAAGGGATGTCCTTTGATTTGGGAGGAAAGGAGTTAACTCGACTGAACTACGAACGAACCTAGTGTTTATTTACATTGTTTAGTCAAATAAACTTTGCATATTTGCTTGACACCCACATTTCTACCATACAAGACCACAAGCCATACGGCTGGACTAACTAGCAAAGGAGGTCACGTCCACCCCGAGTAAGGATAGATCACAATCAAATTCATGCATGGCTTTATCCCAGTACACGGGGCCACATTTTGCCTTGGTCCCCTGTTGATTTTAATCAGTTTTGACTTGGTACCCCTGTTGTTTTTTCCCACCATTGTATTTGGCGTTTCTCGGACTTTAGTTATCCGATTGTTTCCAATTTTCCGTTTCCAATTCGGTTGTTTTTTCCATTCTTTGCATCTTGTTTAAATGCGTTTATTCTTGTACAAACAACAACAGCTTTTACACAAAATGATTGATATTATTTCAAAGCTTGCTCTGGACTGTAGCACAAGACATCCTTCATGCGAAGAGCTGTTGGATTGACAATCTCAACACTTTCAAAAATTTTTGTGCGAGCCAGTGAGTTGGAGAAAACTGTAAAAACCAAAGCTAAAAAAGTGTAAAAAACAACAGGGGGTACCAAGGCAAAACTGATTAAAATCAACAGGGGGGACCAAGGCAAAATGTGGCCCCGTATACTGGGATAGGGCCAAATCTTGCTTGACACCCACATTTCTACCATACAAGACCACAAGCCATACGGCTGGACTAACTAGCAAAGGGGTCGCGTCCACCCCGAGTAAGGATAGATCACAATCAAATTCACGCATAAACAATTCAAAATCATGGTTAACAGTGTTAGTTTCCTCGATTTCTTCAATTTCGCTAATTGCTAATCGCTAATTTCGCAATTTCGAAAGAAACGCTAAAAACGAAAAAAGTGCAGTGAAGCGCATAAAAATTGTTATGCTAAGACTAAAACACTTTCTGGCTTCTGAATTCGCTTTGAGACAAATCAAGTTAAAACAAAAATTTGTAAAAATATAGTATTTTCGCAAAATCCTTAGTAAAGATTTTACCCGATTTCTATACTACGGGTAAAATCTCTGGGTATTTACCGGTAAATACCAGGTATTTACCCGGGTAAATACCTGGGTATTTACCCATTGTCCAATCCTAGTCACAATAATACAATACACCGATTTTTTCAACTTTTCAAAAAAACTTTTTAGACTTTTTAATTGTAAAATTTTCTAATTAGCAAAGTTTTTAATAAAAAAGGTATTTTATGAACTTATTATATTTTAAAAAAAGTTTTTTTCAGTAAACTCTTTTTGAAAATATAAGATATCGCAAAAAAGTCTAAAAAGTTTTTTTTGAAAAAGTTGAAAAAATCGTCGACTTTTCAAATTTTATTCATTTCGACTCAGGATCAGCTGATCCATTGCGAATAATTATACTGGGTTCGAATAGTGATCTTTTGCGCTTGACACAGTGCAGAACTTGGGCTGCTGATGGAACTTTCGATGTTGCGCAAGAAATGTTTTGTCAACTTTGGGCTATCCATGGAAGATATTAGTAAATTTCGTGTTTTCAATTTTATAATCTTACGGAAATTTTATTTTCAAGAGACAATTCCTACCATTTGTATTTTGTTTGTTTCCAAACAAAGGACCAAACATACCTTTCCGCAGACTCACCAGCTGAAGTCGATCCTCTTGCTGTGAACGTCGTGGATCAAGATGTTGCAGAACTGAACGCATTCGACCCTCCTCAAATGCCTCCTCAAAGGCTTGAGCTCAGAGTAGGAGCAGTAGTTATGCTGCTTCGAAATGTCAATGTCCAGCTCGGGCTTTGCAACGGCACCCGAATGGTGATAACTGAGCTACACAGAAATGTGATTCGTTGCCGGATAATTAATGAATCCAGCCGAATGTACAACCAAGTTGTTAACTTGCCTCGATTCAAGTTCGAGTATGATCCAAGTCGCCATGGTGGAGCTGACGAAAGACACTTCTTTCGAACTCAATTTCCTATCCGTTTGGCATTCGCCATGACGATAAATAAAGCTCAAGGCCAAACCGCCGAAAGAGTCGGCCTTGCCCTTCATAGTGAAGTGTTTGGTGCTGGACAGACTTATGTGGGACTCTCGCGGTCGAGAAATGCTGCGTCTATCACAGTGTTTGCGCCAAACTCGCCTATAGTGAATGGTCGAGTGCGCATTAAAATGTGGTTGCAGAAGGTATAAACTTCTGAAATTCAATGCTTCTGAATTTTCCAGGACCAGTTCCTGAGGTGTTGGTTCCCACTGACGAGACCAGCCGAGACCTTGGCGGAGAAATCCGTCTGGGCATTAATTGGTGGAAACGAGCAAATAAAAGAGTTTACAAAAATCAATTAAGTGGTAATTCATAAAGCATTTTTTACTTTAAAGATTTTTTTGTCAAAATTTTGGCCGCTGTCAGCGGCTCTAGCACCAGTACAACGCGCGCAGCGCGTTTAAAATACAAAGATTCTTTTTTCACAAAAATATTTCCCGACACTGGGCCCCCTAGTCCATGGAAGATATTAGTAAATTTCGTGTTTTCAATTTTATAACCTTACGGAATTTTATTTTCAAGAGACAAATTCCTACTATTGCTTTGTTTGCTTCCAAACAAAGCACAAACTACATATCTTCGAGCCTTGAGTCTTCTATTCCAACGCATAGATAGTTTTTCACAAATAGCTGGAATTAGGCCAGTTAATGTGTTGCTTGATTTTGAAAAAGCTGGTAAGTCGACAACTGATTCATGCCGTATTTCTTCTAATAGCGGCCTTTTTCTAATAAATGCCTGCCACCTAACTTCAAGTGGTCTGAAATTTCTGTTTTCATTCACTGTTTGAGCTGTGTAAAAAGTGCATGCGGGGAATTTTTTTTAATTTAGCAGGCACTTTTTACACAGCTTGAACAGTAAATGAAAACAAAAGTTTTGGATCGGTTGAAGTTCGTAAAAAGTGCATGCTTTTTATGATATCAGAGAAAATACGGTGATTTGGTGATACAGTCGACTCTCAATCACCCGAAAACTTCGTTTCTGCTCAGGGCGTACACACTCATTTGATCACAACTCATTTGATCCACTCATTTGATCCCACTCATTTAATCCCAACTCATTTGATCACAACTCATTTGATCCCAACTCATTTGATCCTACCTCATTTGATCCCAATTTCAAAAATTTGCATTTCAAAGTTTTTGAAAGCATGATGGTCTTTTCTTAAGTTTTATTTGGTAGAAAATCTTTGTTATCGGTTTGGTTATAGCAATATCGATGGCTATGAACGTGGGTGATGCCTTGCTGATCGGTGAGCCTAACGAAGGTGAAAACATGCCGTATCAACCATCTGTTCAGGAAAAGAACCTTTGTTAAATTTTTTTCTCATTTATTGGGTACTTTAGGCGATTTATCTCTAACAAATCGAGGAAAGCAGTGCGTAATCGCAGGTGGCTATGAATTTGTGAAAAGCAGAGTATTAAGTAACAGAAGCCAATTGGTTCCGCCAGCGTCGATAAGCCAGTGAAGGAAATGAATGGTTAGACTTTTTCACAAAAACGGAAAGCGGTGATCAATTTCTGAAGCACGATTCTAGGTAACTTTTTACTTATCTTTGTATCGCACTATCATCTAAATAAATTACCAGAGGGTCTGAACCTGAGATGCCAGTATTTTTCGTCTTCCTTTCTTCTTGCGGCCTGCGATTACTGCGTGAGAATTCTCGGTGGGCGGTAGATGGCACTTTCTTTTGTGCTCCAAGAATTTTGTGCAACTTTATACGGTCAACGTGTTCAAGGAAAAACCCACTCTGCCGTATATACGCCTTGCTACCGGACAAGTCAACTGAAACTTACTTGAGGATGTTTCGCGTTTTGAAAAATTTGGATCTACACCCAGAATCCGTAATGGTGGGTCAGTTGTTCATTAACCTTTTTATTTTTATATAAGTGATCGTTCCAGATTTTGAGCTTGCTGCTATCAATGCTTTGCATGAAATATTTGAGGATTTCGCTCCCAATTTTTGCCTGTTCCATCTTTCTAAGAACGCTTTCGCGAATATGCAGGTTTGTGTTTTTGATGCTGCTTCTGTTTAACATGCTCTCATACTAAATTAAGTCAAAGCATCTTCACGGCGCCTACAATAATGAAAATGCAAGAGCTTTGTTGAGATGTCTGCCCTCTTTGGCGCTTCTTCCTGTGCAAGATGTGGCTGTAGTTTTGATGAGGTCAAAAATGCTTTGATGGACTTTTCAATTTTTTGAGAACTGCAGTTGGAAAACAATTTAAGAGATATGCAATTTTTATTGCATTTGTTTACTGAACAGCTGTTTTAGAATATCTCAGCTACTTTGAAAAAACGTATATTCGCCGTAAAGTGCGTTGAGTCGAGGTGGAAGGGTTGTTTCCGCTTCTATATTGGAACTGCAATTTCGCTGCGCTGAATGGCTTACCAAAAACTAACAATCACGTAGAAGGATGGCACAAAGGCTTCAATGAGCGCTTTCGCAAAGCCAAGATGTATCTAAGCCAATTCATTATACGAGTCAAGGCATAAGAAGATAAAACGAGAAAACTGGTCGTCAGGTATGTCATCCTATAAATCAGTCCTAAACATTGTAAATTTTTTAATCATCTAGAGTAAGAGTGAATCCTATTGAAGTGCTGCGCTAACCTCGTCGTCCATAATATGACTACCGCGAAGCAAATATAAAAATTTTGGTCCGTGGTTATCAGCCGTTACATCGAATGGAGTTCCTAAAAGCCGTGCAGCATCATCTGGCGAAGTTTCCGATTGTTGAAGTGGGAGAAGAAGAAAATGAAAGATTCTAAGACTAATATGATGTTTTCCGTTTGTCACTTTTATTTGTTCGTTACAATTGTTGAAAATCTCTTATTTTGTCAATAAAAAATGCTTCTGTCCTGGTTGTGTTGTGCTAAGTATGAAGTACGGTCAAATAAATAAGGAATTTTCGGTCTTTATTATTCAGCGCTTACGAAAGCTATAAAACAACAACAGAGAGCCCAGAAAGGGTGTACACCGATTGAATACAAAAACTGATTGGATACAATGGATCGAAGTATTCTAGCGTGGTTTATAGTAGTTATAGGATATTTGAGGTAAAAAAAAATTATGAAATATAAGCAAAAAAAATCAATGCTACTAGGCGGATTCAAACCCTAGTACCAACTGGGAACGACTGGACGTTAAATTTGTCGGGGAATGAATTTACCAGGGATGAATTTACTTAGTGCCGAAATTGGGATCAAATGAGTTGTGATCAAATGAGGTGGGATCAAATGAGGTGGGATCAATGAGTTGTGATCAAACGAGTTGGGATTAAATGAGTGGGATCAAATAAGTGGGATCAAATGAGTTGTGATCAATGAGTACGAACCGCTCAGGGTCCTACTCTTTTTCAAGCACATTTCTTGGATTTTTCACCATGTGTCTAGTCTAGTTCGAAATATTGCAGAGATTTCGATTTTACCGGTCATTCATGTGTATGGCAACAATCATTTTTTATTTATTCTAAAGTACCTGAAGGTAGTATTTTTACGGCTTTATTTTTTCTATAAGTACCTCCGGGAATATTATTAAAATATCCGTTTCAGAAGAAAACGCTTTTCGTCAGCTTGTTTCAAATGTTTATTTGCATGGCTGCTTCTTTCATTTTGGCCAATCAATTTGGAGGAATGTTCAGAAGTTTTTGAGTGTTCATCTTTATCAAAATGACATAACTTACCAAACTATGGTGAAAATGTTCGTGGCCTTAACCTTTTGCAAGACAGATCATGTAGCTACGGCTTACGAATGCTTGGCTAATTACTTAATATCCAAGTATGGAGATAGTGATAGAAACCAGAGCTTTCTTGAATATTTCGAGAACACATGGGTGGGCAGAGCTCGACGCACTCCTAAATTTCCACTTGAGTTTGGAATTCTAAGGCTGTGTCAGAGCTGGGTTTGCCAAGAACTAACAACTCTGTAGAGTCATGGCATCATCAGTTGCAAAATTCAGTTAACTGTCATCATCCATCATTTTTGAAACTGCTAGATGCTCTCCGTATGGAAAATATCCGTTCCAATGCAGTGGCTGTAAAGCTTGATGCCGGAGAAGTAGTGCCACTTTACAGTCGAGTAGAATATGGACAAGCAAATCGGCGATTGTTAAATATTTTACAAACGGTAAAATCCCAACTGGCGACCATTCCAACGAGCGGCCCCCGACTGGCGGCCATCACAACTTATACCCACCAAATACAAGCGGATATGAACAATAGCTCCCGGCGCTGATAGTTTCCGGCCTGTATAAAAGGGATAATTGTTCCTGGTTTATAACAAGCTATTAGGTTTCCTACAATGGCGGGTGTAGGTGCATGTGTTGGTTGATGTCCGTGGATGTTTGAGGAGTTCTTACTAAGCAATTTTGTCTGTTTTTTTTTGTTTTTTCATTGAAGTAAGGGTCTTACTTCTCTCAGTTTAGTTAGGGCTAGAATGTGATCGGTCATTTTCGAATCCGGTCAAATCACCGATCATATTTGGTTATATTCGGTCATTTCCAATTTTTGTGGCCAAAAAATTTTAAAGGAGAAGGGAAACTGCCCTTCTAATTGAAGTGGAATTAAAACTTAATGTGAAATAAGAAAATGTTTTAACACCGGTGCAGGGTAGGCCAGCGTCTGTTATGACGGACTCAAAGATGTTCCCCAAACTACAAAAAGGTAAGAAAAACATGTTTGGTGAAAAACAGCCGCTTTTAAGATTACCGTGGCATGGGTACTTACGCACTTCTTTTCAGGTATAAGGTCTTAGATATTACCATCTCCAATCTATTGGTTTGATTCATAATTAATGCGGATTTTTTATTGTAACTTTATTCGATAACAAAACATTTGAAAGCATAATCATAAACATTTCTAAAGGATCACTCTGGGGCATATTCGCCATCAACATCAATAACAGCTTCCCATTTACTTGGCAGTTGATCAATTCCGCGAGCAAAGAAGCGAGCATTCTTGGATGCAATCCACGCTTTGAGAATCCCAATCCCGCTTCTTCCACCGCTATTTGAGAGCTTGATCATTAAAGTCAGATGGGCGACCTCTTCCTTTCTCATCTTGCAAGCTTGTGTCACCGGATTTGAAACGCTTGAACCATCTTTCCACCTGACTTTGACTGATCGCCTCTTCGCCAAAGAGTTCGACAATATCGCGAAAAGACTGCGCTGCCCTCCATCCTTTCTCGAAGTGGTAGAGCATGATATGGCGAATGTGAAGATGGTTTTCGACGCGCATTCTTCTTAAATAAAAGCGAGGGCATACTTTAAAACAAAAAAGCAAATTTAAAAAAAGAAATAGATCAAAAGAATCATAAGGCAACAAAATCCTCATTATTTATGAATCAACTTAATAGATACTGGGTCTTGATACCGCCACCTCGGCAATACTACCTGAATTTGAAACCTTTACACCGCCGGGGTACAACCACCTAGGTGCACAGATCAAGAGTCTATGCGGTCACGCTGGCGCAGCTAGTTCGGTCAGAAGATGTGTTTCGAACGTTGTGATACCATACAGGTAATTAGTGTACTTTTAGATAGTTGGGGTAATAGATAGTAGGCATAGTAGCCGCCAGTTGGGGGCTGCCAGTTGGGATGGCGCCAGTCGGTGGCCGCCAGTTGGGATGGCCGCCAGTCGGGGGCCGCCAGTTGGGGTGGCCGCCAGTTGACCCTCGTTCTTACAAACATATGATATTAGTACGTGGTATAAATACTTAAGCAATTGTGCAAGTTACGTAAGATTTCATTGAAAAATTTTTGATGGATAAGCAAAAAAGTGTTCTCTAGAGTTAATGTCTTCAACTGATTTGTTAGAATTGAAATTTTAAAAGTAAATTGTAAGTTTAAAGTGTTTTGATTAATTCTGTGAATTTTTTTGTCTACCATAAGCGTTTCAGAATAAAATAAAAATAAAAAGACATTATTGAGCAATGAACGTACGAATGATACTTGAATCCTTAGTCAATATTGGGTATTCGTCTTGGGTGTTTTGACTTTGGGTATTTGACCATTGAGTATTTTGTCCATTGGGTATTTTGACCATTGGGTATTTTGAACATTGGGTATTTTGACCATTGGGTATTTGTACTTTGGGTATTTTGTAATTGGGTATTTTGTCTTTGGGTATTTTGTCTTTGGGTATTTTGATCCTGCACCGTTAGAATAGGGCAGATTTCTCGGGTTAAATTGGTGTATCAAATCAGTTTTGTACCAAATCGGTGGTATACCTCATCGCTGGGGTTCAGCTCGCGACCTCAAGGAAAATAGCTTTTATTGATCTGTAAAGTGGTGTGTACGAAAGCTGTACTACTGCGCCATGTAAACACGTCTGAAAATACAAAATACAAAAAAGGCGTTCCGAAAGACCTAGATCTGCTGCCAAAAAAATAGATTAACGACACAAAAAAACTTTTTACGACAAAGAAGAGGTCTTTCACCTTTATTATTTCTCCTATAGTGAACAACAATAACAAATACATACAACAAAAGTCTACTGTCTAGGATTTTGTAGATAAAGGTTCTACTGATTTCAGTGTCCTGGGGTACTCCCCATGATGCTGTCTTTCGAACAATTCCTTGTGGAATGCCAGCAACACTTCTTCTTTCTGCAGCTGTTCTTCTGTCAATTCGCCATTGGCCTTCATCTTCCTCCACCTGCAACAAAAGTGGTGTGAGTCACGGAAAAAATACTGGGCATAATGAAAGGTTAATAGCGTTTAGAATAGGGCAGATTTCTCGGGTTTGGTCCATTTTATTAAACACGGCTTGACAAGTTCTACTTTTCGAACAAATCTAGTCTTTGAACCAATAGCCTGAATTTATTGTTCTAAAAGATGTCAGTTTGCAAAGACGGTTTTTTTCAGCATAGCACGCCCAATATCCGATCTTACCAAGAAGACTGGTTATGGTTAAGTTATAATTAAGACAAATTTGCCAACGACAAACCAAATATGAGCTACCCTAACGAGAGCTTTTGAAAAAATATTGTATTTGGTGGCTATGGAAAGCTTTACTACTGTAACTTTAAAAATTGTAGCCTGTTGAGGCTAATAAAACCTTTTATGGAGTCAAGCTGATTTTTTAACGCTTAATACTTTTATAGGCAGAACTTACGTGTGACGATTGATCGGATGTTCTGGAAAAGAAGAAGAGTCTAGTGAAGCCTGACCGAAAACAAGCATATGAGCACCAACCTTTGCCGTAGATTAAGCGTACACCAGCAGAAAAGAGCCTGTCCAGACAGCAATTGACACAAAGAAGTATCCAAAAGCAGAGCGCTTGGGATATGTCACCACATGTCTGATTTTCTCGTACAGTCTGGCCCTTGTGAATTTTAGTCTTGGCTGATTTGGAATGAACTTCATGCTACTGCTGCTCGGAGACTCTGTTCCTATTGACATCTGAAAATAGAGAATTGAAAAAATTGCATTTTTCTACGTCAATCATCTACTTTTAAAAAATTCGGTCGGCCCCTAACGGATAGTATTTAAAATTGGCCGTAAAATACTGAAAAATGGCCGTAAAATATTTAATTTTGGCCGTAAACTCGAGCTGGCCGTAAAATACTGAATTTTGGCCGTAAAATTTTGAATTTTGGCCGTAAACTTTTGAATTTTCGACATAAACTCGAATTTGGCCATAAATACCGCATTTCTGTCATACATTGTTGGATTTTGGCCATAAACTCAAATATGGCCATGAATTTTGCCCATTGAAACTTATAGTGTCTGTTGTGTTGTCTCTTTGATCTTCCTTTTGTATAATGAGGTCGGTTCATCAATTAATTCCATCAATTTGCAGATATTACTGCAGACAAGGAAGGGGAGCTACGCGCGGGTTTCGTCCTTATTCGTCATCGAGGTCCTGGGTTCGTGCAAATCGGCAGCTATTTAGAGTGGCAAGTCAAGCGGTAAGCAATGTGGTTCGTCAATTCAAGGTAACTGGCGCTAACAAGAATCAATCATAGTTATCTTTCCTATTGTCATGTTTGCTGTTATTATTTTTGCCTGCGTTCGAGAGATGTGTTTAGTAGTGAATAAGATTGCTGTCCCCGTCTTATAATGGCTTTTGTGGACGTTTCTGAAGTTTGCCGCCCACAAATTCGGAAACGGGCCGCTAGAGTGTTGTGCTGCCCGATTTTTTCTTAAATCTTAAAGTAATTTTAACACACCCTGTAGTTCAATTGGGATGTGGGAGTATAGTTCAAGTGCTCCGTGTTAGGAAAAAAAAGAAGAAGACCATTACAACGATGACTGTTTAATTCTCTGCCTGTTGTTAAACAATGTTAACTTGTTGTTGTCGTTGTTCAAAAATAAATGAATGTAGCCGATTTCAAGGTGTGAATGTTAATAGGTGCGATAAGAGATGAAAATCGAGATGTGGTTCAGGAGGAACAGAATGTTTGGATTAAAATATTGGACACATAAGTAAAATGTAGGTATATGTATAAGCGGTCATTTGTGTATCTGTTGTTTATACGGCGGAATAATGGAGTCTATGAATAGATAGTCTATATATAGACAGGTTGAATTTATGGCAAAAATCAGTATTTTAGGGCCTCATTCAGAAAAATTCCATCGAATTTGGTGTCAACCACCTCGGAATGGGTGCCTACCCAGGTACTAATTGCAAATTGAGATTCTAAATATTCAAAACAGCATTTTGGCCCCAACACACCGTGCTCAGCACACGATTTTGGGTTGAATAATGGAGTTTGTTCAGCATTAGGATAGATAAAAAAAATTTCGGGCCAATTGACATGTAGATCAATTATGCTAGAACCAGCCTGAGTTTATGGCTAAAATCTAATAGTTTATGGCCAAAATCCAACAATTTTTGGCCAAAAATTCAGTATTTTTCGGCCTAATTTGAGTTTATGGCCAGAATTAAAAGTTTACGGCCAAAATTCAAAAGTTTACGGCCAAAATTCAAAAGTTTACGGCCAAAATTCAGTATTTTACGGCCAGCTCGAGTTTACGGCCATAATTAAATATTTTACGGCCATTTTTCACAATTTTACGGCCAAATTAAATACCACCCCCCCCCTAACTCATCAGCTCAGCAAAGTGCCCGAAATGTTAATTTAATGTAGTTCAAATCGAAAACACCCGTAAAAATAATAAAATTCCCGTCAAAATCATTAAATCTCCCGTCAAATTTTTAAAATTTTGAAAAACGGGAGAAAAATTGAGTTTTTCAAAACCACACCTTTTTTTTCAAATAAATTGTTCTGCCACTTTTCAAAATTGTATCAAGCTAGTTGATGGCTTATCAGAAACTAGAGATTCAGGCTACATGCTAATGCAAAAAAATAAAAATTTGAAAAGTAATACACTGAGAACGAGAACTTTTAAAATTTGACGGGAGATTTAATGATTTGACGGGTGTTTTCAAGAACAGCCATTTAATGTTCGAGCTAAAATCACAAATCACATCCAGCGTCGGATATCCGACACTTCCTGACATTCTCAATTCAAAAAGTTTACGAATTTTTTTTATTTTTTACTGGAAAGCGACAATAATACTCCAATTTTTCCTTGTCAGTATCTCATAACCGACATTTTTTCATACACGATCCGATATTTTTCACATCTGTCGCAGCCTGTTTTACACAGTGGTTCCGTTTCTGTCTCTACAAGAAACTTGTAGAAAGCAGCAACCAAGTTTTCTACTAAAAATCAATTCAGTTCAAAAATTCGGCAAAAATAATGCTAAAATATTTGATTACTTTCAAATCAAGTTATATTTGCAAACTGCATTTGTCAAATTTTCTCCAACGTGCCGCACAGCGAAAATTGTTCTGAACGCTAAAGTCATTTGTAGCAAAATGAAAGCCAAAGGAAAAAGTACTAAATTAGCTGGCAAAGGGCAGGACGGGTTTGATTTAATCTATTTTTCTTCTGCTCTCCGGAAAAATTGTTGTGGTTTTAGTGACATCATTTTTGAAAGAGCCTACCTGTTTTACCGTAAAAACCAGAATAAGGAAGCATTGGCTGAGATTGCAAAGGGTAATGAGAATGAGGTGCGCTTTATGGAGCTCAAAGCTCAGCTGCTGTATCGTTTGGAACGAGGAGAAGAAGCTCTCCAGATATTCAAGTATGTCATTTTTTAGATCCAACAAACATAACCATGTGATTTCCATATAAAAAAGTTCAAAAACTTAGAATCTGAAACTTGGTCCATCCTCTGATCAAAATCATGTCCTTCAATCCGATTATTTTCAGCAAACTGTTGGAAACCCACAGTGACGAATATGACGAGACACGCTTAGCTAATGCTATGGCAGTAACCGCTCTTCTGCAGTCCAAAGGGGTGGGTCAGGAGCAGCAAGGCAAACAATTAGACTCATTTGAACAGATGTACAATCATGCTTGTTACCTGATCTACCAGGACAAGTTAGCTGAGGCTACTCAATTACTCCAAGATGCTGCTGGTATTTCAGCCATTTCTGGATGTTTTTTTTTCAATAAAAACAAATATTTTAAACTTTAGTAAAATGCCACGAAACATTGACTGAAGATGGCCTGACAGAGGAGGAGATACAAGAAGAGCTGGCCATTATTGAAATCCAAAAAGCATATGCTCTTCAAAAAGTAAATTTACTTATTGAGAAAACTTATTAAAGGGGCATGATCGTGCCTGATGGGGAGAAAAGGCGCGAACCAGCAGTTCTTTTCTTTCTCGATAAATTTTTACATTCGTTCTCGTGTAGATTTTTTAAGTTTTCTGTCTAGTTTTTAAAAGCGATATAAGGTCATCTATATCAGATTTGACGCAGACCGAGTGAAAAATGGGAAGATTCGAAAAAATTCGGAAAAAACTGCTGGTTCGCGCCTTAACGCACGGGCATGCCCCTTTAAAGGGGCATGCCCGTGCCCGACACGGAGTAAAGGCGGGACCAGCACTTTTTCTCTTTCTCGATCAAGTTTATATGCATACGCATTCAGATTTTTAAGTTTTCTGTCTAGTTTTTAAAAGTAGTATAGGGTCATTAATATCAGATTTGACGCAAAACGAGTGAAAAATATAACGATTCAAAAAAAAATGCTGGTCCCCGCCTTAACTTTTTGAAACGCACGGGCATGCCCCTTTAAGAAAAGCCTTTTTAAGAAAAGTCACTTACTTGTTAAGAAAAGTCTACTGTCGCCACCGATTGCTAAAACCTCTTCTTCAAAATTTCGCAATTTTTCATACTTCTTAAATAGATATAAGCTGACCTAGGGTTGAACAATGATCAATTGACCGTGAATTGACCGGTCAATTAATATTAATATCAATAAATATTAATATCAATTGACCGCTCGATAATAAATCGGTCAATTGTTCCCCGCTTTTTACGAATTTATTTTACGGCATATTTGCATTTGGCTAAACTTCCTTTTACGGAGTCCTCCCAAAAGTGTGTTTTGACCACTTATTCAAGCTCTTCAGGTCGTAATTAGTCGAAAAAACATGTTTTCAGGATTGGGAAAGACATTTTTCGAGAAAAAAAATTTTGATCAAAAATCGACTTTTTTACCAAAAATTTTCATTTTTCATAAGGAATAAGGAACTCTACCTTCATATGGGTATTTGTCAGTTTTATATAATATCCAAACCGTACCATATGTACAAGTGTGTGAGCCCTTGTGACGGTCATGTATCCTCCGGACATCCTTTTTAAAGCCAGCGTATAGCCGTTAGGCTTAGGCTTAGGACACCCAATTTTGGTCAAAAATTTTTTAATTTTTTGACCAAAATTTTTTTTGCAGATGTCTTTCCCAATCCTGAAAACATGTTTTTTCGACTAATTACGACCTGAAAAGCTCGAATAAGTGGTCAAAACACACTTTTGGAGGACTCCGTAAAAGGAAGTCCTGCCTTGCATTTTTACTTCATTTTATTCCGTTTTATATCGGAAAATGGATGAGTAATACAAATATTTCCCACTAACGAATGCTCTAGATACTGGACTATAGTCAATTATCCCAAATTGGAATCCCAATACAGTCAACTATCCCCTCAATCAACTTTTTCAGTACAGTCAACTATCGCAATACAGTCAAGGATCCTAAAAGTTGACTATTCCAATCGTGCTAATAAGAGAGTCGACAAACAAAATTTTTTTTGTACTCACCGCCCACTCACCACAGCACGGCTGAACTTCCGTTAATGAGGGGTTCACGTCAATAAGGGTTAAAGTAAGCGTACGCCAGTGGCCAAGTACGTCTTTTGTACAGGTCTAGGAAAAATCCCTCGTTGTCTTTCTTACAAGTAGGTGATCTAAGCAGATGAGCTTTCGGGTCGACCCGGCCTTTTTCTTATTTTCTGCTATGTACGTACCCAGGGGAGGGGGCTAACCGGGCTATAGCCTCCCCCCCCGTCAGGATTTTTTTTAGCCTTTTTTAGTTTTTTTTAGCATTATCTAAATATTTTGCCATCTTAGCCCTCCTGTCAGAAAAACCTTGGTATACCTATGCTCACAGTTACGTTGAAACACCAAGGCCTGACTGTGAGACCGGTTGGTTCTGGTGCAGAATTTCATGAACCCGAATCTATGAACAGTTTTTCAAAAAGACGGTATGGCTCGAGATTTTTTCACCAATTTCTGAATGTGCAGAAAATCAACTGATGCTTGTATATTTCGTATACACATGCATGGCTTCCAAGGCCTCTTAGGTAGCGCAGGACATCAGCTTTCTATGACGTATTGTTGTAGGGTTTATGATGAGTGAGTGTAAAATTTTTAACCCAAAGAAACAATTAGGATATTTTTACAAAACGATTTTTTGAATAAAAGAGGCAAAATTAGGTAGGATACAGCTATTTGTTCAGCAAACCCGACATACCATTTGAAAGAACAACTAAAACCCACCGAAAAATGCTTCAAAGTCTAGCAAAACAAATTCTTTGCAGTGTTAAGCGACTGTTTCAAAAAAATGACAAATATTTGAAAAAGCATTTTAACGAATTTTTTTTTATCGCCAGACCAACCTCTAATTCTGACACCGGATTCGTGTTTAGAATGGTTGATTTGCTATATGAACTGCTCTTAAAAATTTAAAGTCACCGTCAAAATTTGAATTCCTCTCGAGACATAATTACAGAGTGGGCCAAGAAATTCCCCTATTTTCAAACAGTCATCACTTTTGTCCTAACGCGATCTTGACAAATGGTTTTGCATTCGACTCAGCAGACCGTCGGATTCAATTTGACTACAAATGCTCGGAAAAAATTTTTTCGTCGTTTTTCGCCTTGTCCCCCCTGTTGTCGAAAATTCAATGATTTGTTAACTGCTTTTTTGATGTTGGAACGAGATTATCACATTCATGATTCTAGCCAAACATGCCGTTTACTGCTGAAGAGAAAGCATTTTGCGTCGCCGAATTTATCAAAGAAGTCTCAAGAAATGGTGGACAGATCAATTGATGTTTACGAACGCCGTCTCCACCGATGCATAGAGGTCAATGGAAGAAGTGTGGAGCAGAATTACGGGAATTGAATGTTATCATCTTCTTTGTTGTTATTGCCATGTTCTTCGCTTCGACAACGACTGCTCATCGATTGGATACAAAAAGTGGTGGTTGGATACATCGATTGGATACATCGATTGGATACACCATCGATTGGATACATTGATTGGATACACTTTTTTCAAGTTCGTGCCATTCTTAACTCAAAACAACCTAACTTGCAACAAATAGTTTTGTCATTTTATATTGTTTATTTTGTGAGCTTTGTTTTCAGCATAACAGTATTATATGGTGCATTTTACAATTCTATTCTCTGCGTTTTAGACAATCTTGGCTAACATGGAACTTGTTCACTCAAAACGCATTGGTCCAAGAACTGCTCCGAAAACATATACTGAGGATCGCAGCGGCTGCTATATTTGGACGAAGACAGGTCGCACAATTAACAAGGATGGAATCGATGTTGGCTATTTCCGATGCTCAGGATGCAAAGGTGTAAAAGATCAAAATCCGCTTCGAGCAATGATTGTTTCTTTAATCAAATTCAATTTGAGCACTAGTCAATGGGTGGATGCGGAAGCAGCAGCGGAGTACCAGCACGTCTGTCTTCCAAAGAACAACAATGAGGTTTATTTTTATGACGTGTTTTTAATTTCTCTGTTTGTTTAGGTTATGGAATTGCAAGTTCGGCGTAGTATTCAAGCGGAGTTAGCAGCAGGAACACAAGAAACGGGCTCACAAGCAAGGATTCGAATCGATGGCAGGCTAGTGCAAGAATGTCAAGGGCTAACGGAGCAAGGTGAGCAACTTGTTTTTGTAATTAGCTAATTAATATTTTAGAAAAAGCAGAAGTCCGAAGCGCAGCAATTGGCAATGTTGTCGCGGTGCAAAATGCGCTTCTTCGTGCTAAGAGAAAGAAGTTGTGTATTGTGGACAACAACTTAATCCGTGATGTCTGTTTTGTTCCTCTGTTTTGTTCCTTTTTTTTCAGCCCTCGGTTTAAGGGTATGACTTATAGATATTGTAAACAAAAAAATTGTCTGTAATTTTAGAATGATTTAATTTTGTTCTTATCAACTGACGAAGGCATGATTGGTGGAGCCATCTACGAAAAAACACTGGGAAAGTACTTGATGAGAATTGGCCGTTTGATGGGCATCGCTTCGGATGATTGCAGGTAGTAAATTGAAAGCTTCCTGTCTATTTATTGGGTTTAGGAATGTTTTAAGAGAAGATGCAGAAGGAAATATTCAAGAACCAGCGCTAGTGGAACCTATGCCTCAACTTGATGACACTCTTTTGCCTCACAATGATGTTGATCGTTTTCCACACAATGAAGTCGCTCCTTTGCTGTTGAATCAGAATATTTTATTTATCGAGGATGGAAATGTATTTCGCCGTTCTAATTGAATGTTTTTTGTTTGCTCTGAATTATTGTTATTGTTTGTTTGAATAAATTTGATTATTGGTCGATCATTTGCTGTTGGTTGATTATTGGTTGCAAGTTAGGTTGTTTTGAGTTAAAAATGGCACGAATTTGAAAAAAGTGTATCCAATCGATGTATCCAATCGATGCGTATCCAATCGATGGTGTATCCAATCGATGTATCCAATCACTTTTTGTATCCAATCGATGGTTTACCTCGACAACAGGGTGGACCAAGGCAAAAACGATGAAAATTTTTTGTAGTCAAATTGAATCCGACGGTCTGCTGAGTCGAATGCCAAAAACCGTTTGTCAAGATCGTGTCAGGACAAAAGTTATGACCGTTTGAAAATAGGGGAATTTCTCGGCCCACCCTGTATTCAAATATATTTTTACAATTGACCGCTTTTCGGTCAATTGCTGTCAATTGACCGATTTTTATTTAACCGGTCAATTTACAACCCTAAGCTGACCTCTAGGGAATATGGTGAATTTCCGAATTGTACTTTCGAATAATTTAAAAAGGGGGTTGAACATTTACGGCTACTTTTTGACATTGATTTCTATCAATCATAATCATATCAATCAATAATATCATTTAACTGCCGCTTTCTTATTTTTTGCCTCCAAAGAGTCGTGATGACCTGTGGTCTTCTACAAAAGTGACCGAATAGTCGAATTGTCCTTAGGAGGTAGCAAATACAAGGATAGCATTGATAATCATTTTCAACACGATAAAAATCAATGTCAAAAAGTATCTGAAAAGTCCCCTTTTTTAATAAAACAGTGTCGTTTCATAAATAATGAAAAAGTCCTAAATGCTTTTCGTGGTTATAGGCTGGCTCAACCGATGAAGCAGTCAGGATTTACACCGAAATGGAGAAAAACAGGTTAGCATTGTATATTTTTTTTGTCAGACATTGAAGAAGTCAGACATTTGTTACGACATGAAAACTCGATGTTTGCTTTCAGTTCTGCTGACACCAACGTGAAAGCAATCATCATGAACAATCTGCTCGCTGCCAAAGTAGTTTCCAATACTCCCAATGTCAGAGAACACCTGAGAAACATTTCTAAGAAGAAAAAGGCAAAACTGACTCACTTCCAGAAGCAGGCTATTCTTTTCAATCTGGTAAGATAACAGTTGTTGTTATTCAACTACTTAAATAATGAATTCATATTTAGGCTCTGCTTCAGTTGCATCCAGTAGAAAAGGGCAAAGCATTCGAGGAGTTTGTTACTGGAAAACTGAATAAACGAAAACGGAAGCGCAAGACTAAATTGCCTAAAAACTATGATCCCAATGTGGCTCCTGACCCGGAACGCTGGTTGCCCAGACAGGTAGGTCAAACAACCAAGGAACTGTTTCACTAGAACGGTTCAGCGGCCACTTTGTTTAGTTGGACTTAGTTTTCGACGCTGACTTCGAATATGGTAGCTGAACTGGCTAATTCGATGTTTTGAGCGGGTATACTACTTTTAGAAGCACGAATTTATAATCATGTTTTAAATTCTTCTCGAGACAATAAATGTTCGAATAAGTCAGTACTTGGTTACTTAAATATTTATTGTCTCGAAAGGAATTTGAAATATGATTGTCAACTTGCAAACCAGGTACGCTGATTATGATTGCGGAGTCAGAAATTCAAATTTCATCAACAGAAAAGATTTTTCAAGTCAAAAATAATAGAGGTTTTAATGATTATGTTTGTAAAAATGGCTGTAACTTCCTAAGGTAGAAATTCGGAATTCGACAGTTAGTTTTGAGTTTCAAAAACAGTCTTATAAGCAAATCCACTATGCTGAACACGAATCCAACAAGAATCTAGCAAAAACCAAGTTTTACGTCAAAACGATTTTTTGAATTTTTATTTGATAGTCTTGGAAAACACTCCAAAAGCCTGTTTATACTTTACTTCAAAGTATTTTCTTGCATAGTTTTTCTCGCCCTGTCGAATGGTATATATTGTTCACTAGAGCTGACGACAAACAAGATATTGTTATTCGTATATCGGGATATTGGCCCCCGTTTTCGGAAAAATATTGTATCGGGATATTGGGGTGCCGCTTTCAGAAATATTGGTATTGCTATTGGGTTCGGCCAAATATTATAATCAAAAAATTTTGCCTGCGGCGCAATTTTTCGCCCAAAATTTTCGATTTTTCATCTGCAGCGCATCCAAAATAATTAGAGCAGACGACAAACAATACAGAATGTTTCAAGTGTTTCAAGAAATTCGGCTGTTTTGAAATGACCATAACTTTTTTCTAGTCCGTTTTTCGAAATTCTGTTTCACAGATCAATTTTTCTCGCCGACAATATTTGTTTATTATATCTAACGCAGAAATTTGTTTTTCACTTTTTTGCTTGGCCCACCCCCCCCCCCCTTGGTCCCCTCCTAGTATGTGGGTGGCCTTGGATGGCCAAATCCCAAACCACAGGGGACAAGCGAAAATCGTGTAAATATTGGTATTGGGATATAAGAGTACCGATTTAAAAAATATTGGTATTGGGTTCGGGTGAGAGGAATATATTGGTATTGGGTTATTGGTGTAAACAAATCGTCAGCTCTATTGTTCACTGAACGAACGGCCTTAAAGGAGCATGTTCACGCAGTCAAATTCAAATGTTGATATTTGAATTCCCGGGGACCAATCCTACAAGTGAATTATGACACGAAATGCTTTTTTTCAAATAAATATTTTTTGCTTTTAAAACAAATTCTTTTTTTGCCTGCTATTTTGCGTCCAAGGCTCTCATTTTTGGTGTAGAATGTATGACTTGATCTGGTTTTGTGTTTTATTTGCATGTGAATCAATTGCATTGTGAATGTTCGTAGGAAAGAGAATCGCATTGTTACGCTAATAAGTGTTCCGAATTTTAATTAAATAAGTTTTTTTAGCTAATTAGCCGTTAATTTCTTTCCTGTTGTACGCATTTTCAGGTCGTCTGCAAGGGCATTTTGGCAGGTCATTTCGAGGATGTATGGCTTGATATGGTTTTATATTTTACTTACAGGTTACTCGGTTGCAAAGATTTGTGAAAAACGCACTCGCATCGCAATGATTACCTGATCTGCTGCGGATTTGCATTAGATAAATTTTTTCAAGCTAATTTGCCGTCCTCTTCTTTTCTTTTGTTCGTTTTTTTTAGGCTGTCATGTTGATTTCATGTGGGATTAGGTGGGGCTGTTGTCAGTTTATGCCACTTTGTTTTCTTGTTTTTTCTCGACCTCGATTCATCTTCAGATATGGACCACGCTAATCAACTTGCCGAACAATACACATGTGGCGGTCTCTATCAGCAAAATAGTCAAAGGCAATCGTGGTTAGTATAGTTTTATTCTTTTTTGGATGAATCCTTTTTGTACTAGGCGAATATACTAGGATTAAGAGGTACGAGCCCACATCAGAAGTGGATTAGATATTTTTCTAGCTTTTTGTACAATAATTTTCTTTTGGTGACATGCATGAGATAGGTTAGATTGCATTATTCTTCTTGTACAGTACGTGCGATTTCATATGATTCCTGACTGTGACCAAGGGTGACACTGATAAATTTTTTTCGTCCTAATTTTGGCAGGGTGTACCGTAGTTATTTCCCAATTGGGTACCCCAACTCTGAAGGCTAATTTAAAATAGATTATTGACCTGTGTATCATGGATCCGTTGTCAAACACCATGATATGGGTACCGAGATATTTTTTTTAGAACTTTAGAGTGCCATTTTTACAACTTCTTGTGACCTTTAGAAATTGGGAGCCAGATTCAAAAGGGACTTGGGCATTCTCTTGAAAAATATACGCAAAGAAAATTCGTGGAAGTTTTCCGTCTCAGTCAGTGTCCCTTTCTTGTGAGCTGAAGCGCAGAGAGGAGCGACATGGCCAGCACAACATCAATCGGCGCAACATTGGTATAAGCAAACCTTAGCGAAACAAGTTAAGGAGTATGAGTTCTTCTCCTTCTAGTAACAATAGGACTATTGTTAATCTGATGTAATTTTATATTGTTACGTTGTCAAATAAATGTGTCAGTGTGTGTAATTGTGTGCGCATGCGCAGTCAGGTCAAGTTAGAATGATGTGGTTAGGTCGCATTTGTTCCGTCCAGTTCTTTTATCGCAAACACAAAAGTAACACAAATATTAGAGTCGATATCTCAGTGGACAATTATAATGAATACTACACATTGGAACCAGGATTCTTCTTCAACCTTCTTTACGCGCTCCCACGAGTCTCCATACTTCTTATCGTTAAATGCCTCGCAGTTATACCCCTCGGGTATCGATCAAATTCATAGCCTTTTTTAATGTGCTAAATAAGAAATCAATCCTGACGGGAATAATAGAAGGTAATATCATACCAGTGTCTGCTTCTTCAAGCCTCTTCAAAAAGACGAAATAGCGTCCTGTCAGATAACAACATGCCTGAAAAACGTGAGAAAATCACGAAAGAAACAAATCGAAAACACCTCTTACTTTTGTTATTTTTATGCTCAACTCAACGATTTATCGCCGCTTCTGAAGCACAAGCATAGATCAAGAACAAGGTGGAATAGCCACAAACAGTCAACCAGCCATTTCGCGGAGGCCATAGAATGCCGTGCAGTGAATCACACCTGATCTTTGGCATGACAAACAAAAATTCCCTCGCAAACAACCTAAAAAGGACAAACAAAAGAAAAGAATTAAGAATTCTTACGCATAAATTGTCTTAGCACGACTGAGGTCGGGTATTCCCGATAACCAAAAAGAACCAAAAGTTTGTTAATTTGAAAAAAAGCATTTCGTGTCATAATTCCACTTGTAGGATTGGTCCCCGGGAATTCAAATTCCAACAATTGAAAGTGACTGCGTGAACATGCTCCTTTAACACACGTAATCTTGCAAGGAACAAAGTATATTTTTGGATTTTTTTGATAAATCAGAAACAAAATTTTTTAGATATTTTTACACACGTAGAAAATCAGATGGTTGTTTTTGCATGCATACGCTAGTCAGCTACTTTGGTTAGGTGTTTGCAGACCGTGATGCAGCAGTCTGAAGAGTAAAGGGGTTGTTTGGTACCGTGTTTCCTCAAATAACTCACCCTGCACTAATAACTCACTCTGCTCTATTAATTCGCCTCTCTGGAGAGCATTCCAAAAATGACTTACCCCGCTCTAATAACTCACCTCTCCCTACTCCTACCGAATTTCGGAAACAATTTTGAAAAATCTCTCTCTCTGGAAAACAATGATTGTGATTATGAACTTAATGCACATTGTATTCGTTGTACAGGGTATGGATAATATTTTTTTCTGCCCGTTAAATTGTCGAAAATGCCCGTTAAATATTTTTTTTGCCCGTTAATTTGTGTTGCCCGTCAAATATTCTTTTTTGCCCGTCACATATTCTTTTTTGCCCGTCAAATATTCTTTTTTGCCCGTTAAATATTTTTTGGCTAAAGTGCATTATACCGCGTAGCCCAAAACTGGCTTAAAGCGTGTTTTTTGATGTGTGAGCAATTAAAACATACTTAAAACGTGTTTTAGAGTGCGGAAGGACATTTTTGGAAAAAAAAATTTTTGACCAAAATTTGACTTTTTGCCTTGGGGACCAAGGTAAACCACCTGGGAGGGTACGTGAATACTTTATTTAAGAATCAAATTCAGAACCATTACAGCTAAAACCAACATTTAACTTTAGCCTGAGTAGGAGCCACTCCTCAAAAGAAGAAGATCTTGAACATAGTTTTCCTTGCAGGGACCTACCGCATAAAAAACTCTGGCATGCACATTGTTTTTATGCATCCAGAGTCTTTTCGAGTGTTTGGTCTCTAAAGTATGTGTGTGTGCGCATCTCAACTCCAAGCCCCCTACGCCCCCGGAGGCGGCGTAGGGGCTTGGAGTTAGAGATGCGCACACACACTTACCTTGGAGATGAATCCGAGCAACGCTCTCGATCAAAAAATGCGTCTAGAGACTCTTTTTGCCCAGTCTCAGTAAGAAAAACGAGGTAAAAAATCCCTCTCCAGGTGGTTTACCTTGGTCCCCCAAGGCAAAAAGTCAAATTTTGGTCAAAATTTTTTTTTTCCAAAAATGGCCTTCCGCACTCTAAAAACACGTTTTAAGTATGTTTTAATTGCTCACACATCAAAAAACACGCTTTAAGACAGTTTTGGGCTACGCGGTATAGTGCACTCCTGCCTATTTTTTCTGCCCGTTGATCTATCTAGCCTCATAAGTACAACAACAATTGAACATCTTCTGACAATTGTAGGCCAGCAAGAGTAAATCAAGAAATATTCTCAAACACACATTACTACATCTTCATTGTTTAAATCGCTCAGTTTATTCCAGTTCGTCAAAAGCATTAACAACAACAGCGGTAAACAATTTAATAACATAAACACTCTAATAATTGAACCTTTAACTTTGAGCTGGCCTTCCTCTTTTTCTTTTTTTGCCCAATGCATTTTCCACGGCGTGCGTCGGGAATTGAATCACACCTAGCTTCTTCATGATAAACAGTGCATGTTTGCATGGTCCTTTCTTTATTCCCTCATAGCAAGTGCACGAGTAGAAACGCGGCCAAATCGGAGATGGTCGAAGGACATAGAAGAGAGATTTCAATTCCTAAGTTACATAATAGAATATTTAATGTGCATAGGTGAGACTTACTTGGTATTGTTCCCATGTAACGAGATAGAGCCCACCGCTGAAGACATCATAATGCTGGGCAATGTCTTCACTGGTCACCTTCTTTGAGGCATCACGAAAAGTGCGTTACTTCTATAGAGTCTTCGGCCTTCCTCCCCTAGCAGATGTGCTTCGCGATAGAGTGCTTGCGGAACAAACGGTACGGATGCTACGACCTTAACCAAAGACCCTTGTAATAAAGTGATGAGGAGAAGGGAATGATTTAATTACCTGATGATCCGGACATTTGCTGCAGTTTTCAATCATTCTCTCAGCGGCTTGAAGAAAGGGACGAAGAAGGAGAAGCTTGCGCAAAGTTCCACAGTCCTTAATTACTCGATTCCAGGACTCGAGACCATTATTCGTTGCCGAATAAGTGGAAAACCCTTCATACCAACCGCTGAGACCTGACAACACCAAGATGAACAGAAGTAGTCGATGAAGTCGACACGGACAGATTCCTGCGCTGCATATTTTACTGTCCAGTATTCCATCAAAGCACGCGCCGCTAAATACACGCTTTCTTTGCATGATCCTGGAACAAAGCAGAATCACCTTGCTTAAACTCTGTCTCGCTACTTGCCAGTTGGAGCTTCCCTGCATCGTGATACATCGCTTGCTTTATTTCTTTTGAAAGGCCCAACTGTTTCTTCATTTTCCGGAGGTTTTGCATCACATGAAAGAAGCACATAGCTCGGAGCGCATTGGGCCACACAATTCTCGCAGCTAAACACTATTCCAAACAAAAGCTCAGAGAAAACAATAATATTACCTGCTGTGATTGATTGATCACCATCCGCCATCAGCACCTCCGGAATTTAATTACCCGCATTGATCGCCCGCAGAAAAATTTCGTAGCACCACGTGTTCTCATTTGACGACAAGGCAGTATGTGTGAGAAAAAAGCGCTTATTTGCATCCGAGAAACCAGCCACCTTTACATCGGAATATAATTAACTTAGTAGTACGTTTAACTTGCTCACCATCACTGGTACCCATTCCAATTCAGCTTGTACGTTGAGTCAACGTTGACATACCTTGAACGGCCCTGGAATGCCTTCAACTTTTTTGTTGTCCACACGAGGCAAAATTCAATTTGATTGGCGACTTTTTTTGATTGGAATTTAGTGACGTAAACCTCATCCTCATTGTTCGGCTCCATTTCTTTCGCTGCAGCGTAATCCCTGAGATGCTCAATTGTGACAGGTGCAGAATCTTCTCTCTTCTCACGGCTCATGAAATTTCGAATTTGGCTGAGCTTTGGAACAGAATGAAGACAATTCATGGCCTAAATTAAAGTTGAACTATTGCAGAGCAAAATTTACCACCATCATATCCTGCTGAATCAGTTTCCCTGTCTTTCCTTCCTTTGTCTTTAAGCGGATGACCTGTTTTGCTTTTGGTGATAGAATTCCTTCTGCAGTAGATTCATGATTTGAGTGTTGCACAGTTGTCTCCACTATGATTTCCTGATTGTGACTTGGCCGGCGGACTATGAGCTTAGCTGGACAGGCGCATCCCTTCTTTCTTGACACCGAACATGCAAAGTTTTCGATAGTGTGCTTGTTGTTGTACGCTTTTTTTCTTTCTTAAACGAAGGGCATAATTTCTCGGACAAAAAAAAGAAAAGAAAGCTTACAAAGTCCAGTGATTTGAGTTCCAAAGACTGGTCGCATCATCTTTCCATCGCCGGAGATCGCTTTCCGCTTTATCGCCATCGAACTTGATCGCTTGAATGTAGACCACAGCAGGCTTGTCCTTCCTGTGTCCAGATATTTCTTGCAATGACATCTAAAAGTGGCAATTGTAATATCAACGGACTACATAGATCAACGGGCAAAAAAGAATATTTGACGGGCAAAAAAAATATTTGACGGGCAAAAAGAATATTTAACGGGCAAAAAAGAATAATTAACGTGCAACACGAATTATTTAACGGGCATTTGCGACAATTTAACGGGCAAAAAAATACCACCCACAGGGTATGTCAAGAAATTTCCTGTTTTTAAAAGGTCATAACTTCTTTATAGAGCGTTTTTCGAAATTCTGCTTCCGCCAATCGATTTATCTCATCAATAACATTTTTTGGTATTAAATGCCAAAAAGACAATTTTCGCTTGGTCCCCCTATGGTTTTGGCTGTGGTCTGTGGATGGCCTTTGGCTGGGCAAGGGCCAGACCACAAAGGTGACTGAGCGAAAATCCTGTTTTTGAGATCATACACCAAAAAAATACTATCGCAAGAAAAATCGATTGGCAAAACAGAATTTTAAAAAACGCTCTCTAGAAAAAATTTATGACCATTTCAAACCAAGGAATTTCTCGACACACTCTGTATATGGCTGTTTAGAAATGTTTTGTTTGGGGACCAAGAAAGTCGAAATTTTTTTATTCGAAAAATGGCCTTTCCATTTTTTGCCCTTTCTATAGTTTTTAGGGCATATGAAATAATTTGACCACAAAAAGACTCACCTTTGGCTATGTCCAAATAGTGTACTTTAGCTCTTTGCCTTATTGAAGCGAGTTGGCTTTTTTGGAACTTTGTCGAGAGGGGTAATGATACATGCTGGTTTTTTTTGGAGACATACGGTATTAAATAAATTCTTTCCCTTTTAGGTCGGCCTATTAGTCAAAGCACTATGTAGAAACATACAAAATTATTGTAACTTTTAGGAGCGCACAGCCTACAAGAAAAAGCTGAACAAAAAGTTCAAGGACCGCGATATTGGTCGTGGAACTCAGGTTTTTACTTTCAGTTTAATTTTTAATTAAAAATCAAATTTGAAGGGAGCTGGATCTTCGCAGACAGCTGCTGCTAACATGTAAATTGATTGAAAAAAATATTTTGTCGGTAGTAATTGTGTGTCTGGTTTAGTGACTACAGCAGCAAAGCGTCCTCTGTTGAGCCTCAACCTTCTCCCAACCCACTCCTGGTGGCAGCGCTGAAGGTCCTAGACAACAGCGTCCGGAGGAGCTCAACAGGCTAAGAAAAGTAAGAAAAAAAAGGTGGTAAATGGTAATTATCAAAATTCGGCTGTGGTGTTGTTGATTGAAATAAATATTTATTTATTCAAAATTTTATATTTACACACACTTACAACGAATGACTAATATTGGTCGCACATCAACACAATTAACAGAAATTTTCCTTTTTTTACAAAAAAATTGATTTGTTAATTTCAGTCACGCACTTCATGCATAGCGGGAATGTACAAACTTTTGGCACCACCTAACTGAAATACAAATGATTAGTCAGTGACATTTACAGCAGGGTTGAATGCTACTCTAAATTTAGACTCTATAACATAATGGCTCGTTCACGGACTGCGCCTTAGACTGAGACTTTTTTTAGCTAGATGAACACCTTTTAGTCTAAGTCTCAGTTTAAGGTGTTCACAGAGTGAGACTTAGGCTGAGACTTAGACAACCTTTCTTCATGTTTTTATTTCTATAACGGCTGAAAAACAGCTTTAAAACGTTTCTAAATGTTTTATTTCTCCACCGACCATCCCTCATATTCATTTAACGTTTCTGCGTATATTTCTTAAATTTTACAAGAGCTCCATGGACACCCTTTAGTTTCAGTCCAAGTCCGTGAACACCCTTTAGTTTAAGTCAAAGTCGCAGTCCGTTAACGAGCTAGAACAATGAAATGGTCCTACTTTAAAAAATTTGGCTGATTGACATCCAACTAAACTTTTTTGATGAAAGTTACAGAAATAGACTTAACTCATGGTTCTTCAAACTATGAAAACTAAATTCTACGAAAGAATTTTCGTAGAAATTGCTATAAAAATGAAAAAATTCTACGAAAATGATTCTCAACCAAATCCGAGTCTTCATTCAAATATCCTCAAACCAAATCATACCTCAAAATACTCACTCTTTATAATCAAAACATATGGGCTGGATTAATAGTCCTAGCCACCCATAAATACAGTGCTACGGCACTCACAGCTGTTCCCTGAAAATACAAGGTGAATGCTTTCATCACCCACAATCCAAAAAATGACTCACAGCTACCAGCCAAGGGACAGGTTCCTGGGAAGAGTGCCTGGTGGAGGTATTCTTGCTGCAACCTGGCTACAGTCAGCCTCTGACGGCGTTGCCTAGCACACATTTTTCATACTCTCGCTTGTATTCACCCTGCACTAGGGCTGGAGGGAAACGGGCAAACAGCAACCGGGCTGAGTCCAATATTTTGTTGACGTTTATGTTTGGGGGAACCTTAATTTTTGTAGATTTGGTAAAATGAAATTTTAGCTTGCTGAGTTACGTGGTTTAACAAACTGTGGAGCATAGGCATTTCCGCTTCACATTGCAGCACTTCCTGTCTCCTTTCAGATATTAGAGCAGCAGCTACGTATATGGCATCATGTGGTGAGAGCTCAGAAACAGGTCGAAGAAGATAACTATCTGAAAAATAGGGCTGAATTCATTAGAGGAATTTTCGCGGAATCGGTGCCACCAAAACATCATGATAGTTGAATGGATTCATAATAAAATATCTGTGCAACGACCATACCTGCACGGGCGGTGGCGTTAGGCAAAATTTCACCACTTTCGGGCGCCAGCGGCGGCGCTCGGCGCCCATTTTCATAGCGGCGCCGGCGCCCTATTTGTAGCGGCGCCGCGCCTAGCTCCGAGAAACCACCGCAGTACTACATTTTTAAATATTTTGTTGACATTTTAAATCTTTTTCAGTATTTTTCTTATATCGTGATAGCAATAAAACAAAAATGTTTAAGTTTAACACATATCATAAAACCCCGGCGCCGCCTGTTTTGAAGCGCCGGCGCCGATCGGGCGCCTGGCGCCGATTTTAAAGTGTTTTTTCTAATTTAATTTTTTTCAAATTTTTTTGAGCGTGCAGGTATGGCAACGACCACATAGAAATGCATAAAGTCATATCGCGATTTAGATAAAAAATTACCTGTGAATAATGCTGGAGATCCTGAAAACTTTAAAAATTTAGAGTGTTCTTAAACAATTTCAAAGGGCATTAACTTTTTCTTCGGTTAAAAAACAATTATATCATCTAAACAACCCTGATTTCCAAAGATATGTTCTCTTCCTACTTTTAAATTTTTCACTGAAAAGCCTAAGCTATTTAAAGCTCTATGATACTACGCTCGGAAGCTGAGATCTCGCGCTTTTGTATAAGTTAATGGTTCTGTAAGGTATATATTTATTGACCAGTTATACAGACTTGAACTCCCCAAATCAGTCTTCACGCCTCAAAAATAATTTTTTTTGAATGGCTTGTTTCAGAATGTTTTATTCATATTTCGGTGAAAACAAGAACACAGATTAAAAGTGACGTCGACATATACAAGCATCACAGTCAGCCGTTCTCATGTTAATATATAATTTCATAAAATACGTTTTGTTTAATCCTGGCCTGCCTAGCTGAGGTCAGATGGTTCTGGTTCAAAACCATAAAGGAGACCAAGCAAAAAAGAGCCATTATATACCAAAAATGCGCTGCTCGAGAAAATACCAACACAAAAAATAATTTTGTAATGTCACATTACGAAAGAAGTTATGACCATTTGAAATCGGGCGAATTTCTTAAAACACCCTAAATATCAATATAGTCACATTATACTAAAAACCCACATGAGAAAACCAGGTAAGTGGCCAACTCAAGGCAAACAGGGCACCCAACTCGGCAAATCTATAATAAAGTTAATAAACTTGTTCAGCAAACATTTACAAGCGTAAGCCCAAGCATTACCTCATATGCTGCTCCACATCTGGATCATGAAGATAGAGCAGCACATAGACATCTTGCAGCTCAGTCATCGCACTCTCCTCCAAGTTGAGCTCAGGTAATTGTAGAAATGGGCACGCCTAGATAGGAAAAAGGTGTGTTAGATAACTATTGACTGATTCATAGGTGTATACAAGTACTAGTCAAGCATCTGGCAGCTTTCAAAGCTTGGTCTTTGCCCATTACCAATATTAAGGTTAGACAGACATCGTGGAAACCTGGAATAGTATGCACTGTTTGAATGTGAAATACCACCATTAAGGACCTTATACTACTTTAAAAACTAGGCAGAAAACTTAAAAATCTAGCCGATAACGAATGTATAAACTTGTCGAGAAAGAAAAGAAATGGTGGACCCCGCCTTTCCTCCATGTAACGCACGGGCATGCCCCTTCAAAAATCTATAAAAGTCGAAAAAGGGAAATTGCTTAAATTGCCCGACTCCACTCAAAATTGTTGTTACCTTGATAGTAGGAAAACTGAAATATATTTTTTAGATTTTTTACCAAAATCACGATTTAAAATCCACTTACTTTCGGTTTTCCCACATAATTTGGACCTAAATCTTTATGGAATTTAATTAATAAAAATGTTAAAATTTCGAACGAACAATGAGTGGTGTCAGTTCAGTTTGAAGCATTTGCCTCTCATCCTCTGCAAAGAATACATGTTAACAAAGTCAAAACTAATAATAATTGATAAAGTACCGTTTATATTGGGAGGGAACCGGCCACAGTCCTATTCACACTAAAATTTTGATTGTATTTATGGTATTACAATAATATGGTAGTCGAGATAAAAATACCAACTCTAGCTCCACCTGATTCCAATCTTTGCAACATCGAAGCTCTTCCATTGACGGTGATGCAAACTAAAATCGCGTCCGTTATAAGTGGAAAAAGCAAAAAATATTAGATTGCCTCTTCGCCAAACACATCCTCCAAGTTTGCGAGATGAAGAGAATGTGGATAGAGCTGATTCAAAGTCGGAGTCCTCAGAGCTACTTGCTAAATGGTATTACATCAACTTGATACAAGTTATGACTTGATACATCAACTTGATACACTGACGACTTGATACATCTTTTCAAAAAGTAGCTTGAAAATTAGGTTTTAGAGACATCCAAAAGTACCTTTTTTGACCATTTTAAAAAGATTTAAGGCTGTATTGGGATGGAAAAATAACCGAAAAAAGAATCACTTTTGAGTAAAAAGCAAGATGTTGAATATAGTTTTGAATAGTGAGGCCTACCGCATAAATAAACTCTGGTATGCATGCTTTTTCATGCATCCAGAGTCACTTTCGAGTGATTTGTGTCTAAAGTATGTGGGTGTGCGCATCTCACCCCAAGCAACCAAGCCCCTGAAGGAGGCGCAGGAGGCTTGAGAGTTAAGAGATGCGCGCACTCACTTACCTTAGACATGATTCCGAGCAAGACTTTTGGTCATAAAATGCATATAGAGTCTCTTTTTGCCACGGCCCATGTTGAAAAACATGATAATAACGGTATCCTTATGAAATTTTCGAGCTACTTTTCGGAATATATATCAAGTTGATGTATCAAGTCGATAGTGTATCAAGTCATAATTTGTATCAAGTCGTATGGCGTCCTTGCTAAATATAGATGTATTACTGAGAAAACAGGTATGATCTGGGTCAATAGCAAATTCATCCAACGGTTTATCCATCCACGGTAAATCCATTCACTGGATATTTTAATATATTTATACAATGTAAAAATGCTTCTCTCAAAACGAAACCCAAGTACCGGTACTTGTCGGTGGATGTCTCAGGACACTCACTTTACTAACCTAGTGGCCCTATTGACGGGCTTTACAGGGTATTATTTCTATCTTGGTCCCCCCTGTTGTTTTCATCATAACCAAATATCAGCATAGACATAATTGACAGGGGACCAAGTGTTTTTTTTTCAAGAAAAAACAACATGGGGCCAAGCTAGAAATGATGCCCCGTAAAGGTCAATGGGTATATGACAGTAGCGTCGAAATTTTGAAGCTGTTTGATTAGAAAATTTGGTGTTTGCTGCCAGCAGATACTTACATGGTATCCTCAGGTATCCTCAAGTAGTTGAGGTATTTTCCTAGCTCGATGCGGGATTCCGAATAGCAAAATCGCTATTTTGGTATTATCAAACCGTGTTTAGGGTCCCAATTTTGATTAACATATTGATGATATTAACAATATTTGCTTATTTTACGTCCAGATTCCGTAATAAATGTCAATTTAACTTCACTTTTATTCTGGGGGGATTTGTAGTGGGGGGATTTTCGCGGGGGTATTTTTGCAGGGGATTTTCATTGGGGGATTTTTGCTGGGGGGATTTTTGCGGGGGATTTTTACCCATAACCACGTATGCAAGACCAATAGAGAGACATGAAAGTTACACGAAGGGTGTAACTATCTCGATAATAATATTAGGTTGTGTCAAAAATACGCGGAATTTCGATTGGTACCCCTTGTTATGTTTTGGCACATTTTTCAAAACTTATTTCCGGTGGTTTACGAAATCAGCTTTTATCTCTCGTTTCAACGCTCGCTCGCTTCAACATTTTCTTCGTATCAAACAATACTGGACAGTTGAATTGTTATACACTCCGTATCATAAGTATAGACGCACCCATATTTTGTGATATTTTTAGCGATTTTTGACTAAAAGTGAGAAATGTTTTAATATAACGAGATACATTTAGGCGAAAAAAACATGTTCTGGCGCAAAAACCAAGTTAGAAAGCGCAAGAAAATAATTTGTAGTTGTAAACATTGAAAATCAGACGTATCATAAGTATAGACGCAGTTCGGTTTGTAATGCGCCGCTCGATGTTTTCATTTATTTGAAGCAGATATCATCTTACTTCTGGTTCGACTGTGTCTCGGCTACAATTTGGTAGGTCAAACTTATTTTTTGATCATTCTAAGAAAAGTTATGACCATCAACATGAAAACGTCGATTCCTAGTCAAAATAAAGGAAAATCTAAAGAAAAATGACTGTTTAGTCACATAAATAATAGCTTTTCTCAAAAAAATGTCGTTGAAAAGATAAAATCCACTGCATGATTCAAAAGCTCTTTGATTTCTCTACATAATGACATGTTGACTGTTGTTTTTATAAAAATACAGGGCTGAGAAGCGGACGGTTGAAGTTAAGAAAGTAAAAACCCCTCTTTTTGCCTTATTTTTAGCCTGTTTTGTCTTGTCGAAATTCAACCGTCCGTTTCTCAGCCCTGTATTTTTATAAAACAACAGTCAACATGTCATTATGTAGAGAAATCAAAGAGCTTTTGAATCATGCAGTGGATTTTATCTTTTCAACGACATTTTTTGAGAAAAGCTATTATTTATGTGACTAAACAGTCATTTTCTTTAGATTTTCCTTTATTTTGACTAGGAATCGACGTTTTTCATGTTGATGGTCATAACTTTTCTTAGAATGATCAAAAAAATAAGTTTGACCTACCAAATTGTAGCCGAGACACAGTTCGAACCAGAAGTAAGATGATATCTGCTTCAAAATAAATGAAAACATCGAGCGGCGCATTACAAACCGAACTGCGTCTATACTTATGATACGTCTGATTTCAATGTTTACAACTACAAATTATTTTCTTGCGCTTTCTAACTTGGTTTTTGCGCCAGAACATGTTTTTTCGCCTAAATGTATCTCGTTATATTAAAACATTTCTCACTTTTAGTCAAAAATCGCTAAAATATCACAAAATATGGGTGCGTCTATACTTATGATACGAGTGTAGTAATACTGTACTCTAAATAACATTGTTTTTATAAGCCGTTTTCTGTAATTTTGGACCCAATTTCGTTACTTCGATTTTTTTTAGAAATTTTAGTTTTGGTCTCACTCGAAAGAGGAAACCATTTTGAGTAAGTTTAATTTATACTGATTGCCAATTTCAAATTTAGATCTCGAGATATGGCCAATTCAAAGTTTGGCCCATGTCGGATGCTGAAATGTGGATGTTTTCGTTCTGGAGCATACAGCTTTTTACTTTCATCACAGGACCCCTACACATTATATACCGATCTTGTAAATTTCGCATTTTGTAAATTTTTGTAAATCGTGTTTAAACGACTCCTAAGTAATTTTTATGTGCTTTAAACAATAACAAATCTGTTTTCTAACACTTTTCCACAAAAAAAATCAATTTTTGAAAAAAAAATTTTTGACCAAAATTTGACCAAAAACTTGATCTGCATTGGTCTCCCAAGGCAAAAAGTCAAATATTGGGCAATTTTTTTCAAAAAATTGATTTTTTTATGTGGAAAAGTGTTAGAAAACAGATTTGTTATTGTTTAAAGCACATAAAAATTACTTAGGAGTCGTTTAAAACACGATTTACAAAAATTTACAAAATGCGAAATTTACAAGATCGGTATATAATGTGTAGGGGTCCTGTGATGAAAGTAAAAAGCTGTATGCTCCAGAACGTAAACATCCACATTTCAGCATCCGACATGGCCAAACTTTGAATTGGCCATATCTCGAGATCTAAATTTGAAATTGGCAATCAGTATAAATTAAACTTACTCAAATGGTTTCCTCTTTCGAGTGAGACCAAAACTAAAATTTCTAAAAAAATCGAAGTAACAAAAGTTTATATCAAGTGGTCCAAATTACGGAAAATGGCTTTTATATCAATAAGCCAAAATTCCGCGTATTTTTTACACAACCTAATACTACTTTTCCTTGAGTATCGCAACCTGAGGGCAACCACCTAAGTAATACCAATCGATTACACCACTGGACCAGCACTTTGGCTACCGCATGGCGCTGATAATGCGATAAAAACATATATTTGGATAAGTAAAAAATGCCACCTAAGTACCTTTTTTATTGCCACTTGAGTATTACAACCTTATTACAGCTACTATGGTACCTACTGAGATACCTCCAGGAAATCTGAATTTCAAGGATCTGGAGGTGGATACCGCTTCATGGTGCGTAATTTTACCGGTTTTTACCCTTCGCATCTTAACTGCAAACCCATTCCATGTATCCAGAGTCACTTTTGAGTGATCATCCAGAGTCACTTTTGAGTAATTTGTGTATAAGGTATGTGTGTGTGCGCATCTTAACTTCTATCCCCCTCCATGCACAATTACCATGCCTTTTCAAAAAAACCATTTCTGAAAATGAGAAAAATTTGAAAAAATGAAAAAACTGAATTTTAGTAATTTTCTTTTTTTCAAAGTCTATAGCTCAACACTCTCAGATTCATTTTTTTGTAAAAGAGGTTTTGTAGCTCTGGAGTGTGATGTGGTCAAGTTAAGTGTTAGCGTGCCGGCACTAAATAAATTATTTTGGCACTAAATTTTGTCCGTGAGCAAAAAGTTGGTTTCTGGCACTAAATCAATTATTTCTGGTACTAAATCCATTAACTTTGGCACTAAATCTTGATTCTGGTACTTAAAGGGGCATGCTCGTCGTCGATGGAATGTTTTGAAAGGCGGGTACGCCTTTCAATGGAATTTACCGTGGATGAATTTACCGTTGGATCAACTTTTTTTTAAGTTAAGGGTCAAGTGTGTTTATTTTATTGACATACTGCTGGCATCTGCATTATCGTTGGTGTCTTTCCTACGCTTGGATGATGTTTCCTTCTCCTCTTTGACTATTTTGGGAGCTACTGGATGTTTTCTGCCAGGATTGGCCTGCAATTTAGGATTATCGAACTAGAAGCTAGTAAACTAATAAAACCTACCAAATTTTTTCCCTGTACGCATCCTTGACCAATCCATCATGAGAGGTGGCAAAACTGTACAATTGGGACAAATGGCTACGAAAATTAGCACTGTTGTTCTTTTCGAGAAACCGCTCGATTTTCAAGCATTTTTCTCCAAAGATACACTAAAGTAAAAAAAAAACACATAAGGAACGCCGTTTAGAGCGAAACAAACTTTAAAGCTCTCTTCAGGGTATTTAAAGAATAGACCTCTTCTGTGTCAGCTAGACCAGATCTAGATGAGAAAGTGGGGGTTGGTTGAAAGTTGATACTGTCGAGCATCTAAATTTCGTTCAAAAATTCATATTATTTAGCAAAAATATACCTGGATAGTAGCATCGTCATATTTTGCATCACTTTTTCTTCTTCTCATAACGAGATGATGCACTGAATTTTGAGTAATAACAGTATTGTTTCAATAGTTATCAGCTTTTACAGAAAATTGAATTTAACACATCAATAAAACAGCATGGATAAGACAGAATGACAATTCAAAATTTGTGAGTTTCGGTAAATTTCCGAGATGCACTTTGCTATACCTTCAGATCATAAATTAAAGTATGTTTGAGATGGGGTATCTCTCAATTTATTGCAAAAAAAATTATTTGACCTGTGACTTATATTTTGTAAGCAAGTCATTAACAACCATCTGCTAGTTTTTAATACATGAATGATTTTTTTTTGTTTGAATTGCTTATTATCATACTCAAATGTGCGGATTTGATACTTGGTACAGTTTGTTACCGATTTTGTTTCCTGTAATATTATTTGCTAAGCTGGTTAATTTCCTCAGAAAGCATTCTTCTATTGAATCGACTTCTGAAAAACACATTAATAAATGTTTGTTTGTCTTGCGACGAAAGTATCTCGTATAAAATACCGTCTTATGTGTTTGATGATGTCGCTGATACAATCCCTGACCTGAGTCTGTGGTAGACTGGCCATAATCGAGGTCGGAAGTTACATGGTGAAGACCCCGCAGCTCTTCGAATTCAAAATTGTTTCGCTCTTTACAGAGTGATTTTATGCATTTTCACAGTCGTCAAAATTACCCCCTCCCTTACCCATTCCATGATTGAAAAAATAATGAGAAAACTGTAATTGGCTTCGACGTTCGACTTCTTCCATGGCTAAAGAATTGTAATAATGTCTAATAAGGCGGCCCCCTCATCTTTTTGACTAAAATTTCAGAGTTAAGGCCATTCTTTGATTAACAATTTTCAGATTTTTGGGGGTTCGAAAAATAAGGCGGCCGGCCGCCTTTTTAGAGGAAATACGGTATCGAGCTAAAAACTCTGTGTGATGTTGTCATATATGAACGGCAACCGGTCAAAAGCCCCAAAAAGGGGCTTTTGTCGCTTTTTAAAAAGTTCTGAAAAAAGGCTTTGGTCGGTTCACCTTTTTACACTTTATATACTAAAATAAAGGTGAGATCCTTAGCTTCATTTTAGTATATAACATGGTGAGAGGTCAACCGACTAAAGCCGTTTTTCAGAACTTTTGGTCGGGCGACAAAAGCCCTTTTTTAGGGCTTTTAAGACTCTTGATCAAAAATGCATTTGGATGCTCTTTTTGCCCAGCTCCAGTCACCAAAACATGGTAAAACCGTCAAATGGTTGAAATTTAAAAATGCACAACCATAGGCCCAACCATATTTTCAACCATAGGGTGGGTAACACGGTTTTGGTCATTTTTACTGAAAATTTTTTTTTTTGAAAAAATGGCCTTCCGGGCTTTAAAAACACGTTTTCTGTACGTTTTTAGTGCTAAAACGTCGAAAAAATATTGTTTGTGAAGATTTCCGGCTATGACATATACTGTACTCCTGCCAGAATTCCAGTCAGATGGGCTTAATCGCTCAGAAACTTAGTTTAGGGTGGTTTAAAGTGGAATAAGGTGCAATTCTGAGCGATTAAGCCCATCTGACTGGAATTCTGATCCGCTCAGTCGATTTTTCACAACAATTATACCCCCCCTATAGTAGGCCCCAAAAAATAATTATTTTGGCTTTTGGCCATTCTGGAGTGGGTCCTAAGCCATCTGGTTTTTGCCTTCCCTGAAATTTTTACAAAATTGACCAAATTTGATTTAAAAAATTTTAATTGCTGATTTCGTGCCGAGAAACTACAGCGAAGACAAAAGTCGTTACACGCTTAACTATTTTTTTTTTAATTATTACTTTCGTGGCGAGAAATAGTTACAAGAATAGTTACAAAGGTCAAAATCAGTGTTGTCCATTTGGCTCGCGCGAGCTAAACGAAAGACCTAAAATCGCATGTCCTAGCGAGCCAAATGGGTTCGAGCCATATGGCTCGCCTTTTTTTATATATGCGAGCCAATTGGCTCGCTAACTTGTTTTTTTTAAGCGAGCCGGACGCGAGCCAAAACAGTACGAGCCTTTTGTATCGCGAACCATTTGGCTCGCAAACAAAACAAATGGTTCGGCTCTCGCTTTTATGTGACTTTTGAACGTCGATTTATTGTTAAAGACAAAGTAAAGGAGAAATAAAATGTTACTAGCTTAATATTTGCAAAAAATCAGTCAAAAAATTGAAAAAAATGAGAAAATAAACTAGATTTAGGCTTTATTTCAGTAAACAATATTTTAGGTGCGTAGACGTTTGGCTACCAAATGGGACATTTTTGGCGTTCTGCCCTATGTTCTGTTTAAGCCACTTAGGCTTATTTTTTCAGCCATTTTGTACATTTTTTTGGTCCCTAAGCCTAAACCTAAGCCTAAGCCTAAGCCTAAGCCTAAGCCTAAGTAGGCCTAAGTGGCTAAAACAGAACATAGGGCAGAACGCCAAAAATGTCCCATTTGTAGCCAAACGTCTATACCCCATATTTTACGCGAGCCGAACCATACGCTTATAATAGATGCGAGCCAAATGGCTCGCGAGCTAAGAAGCTCTTGTCACTTTGTTCTTTAATTTGGCGAGCCATATGGCTCGCGGACATAGCTATTTGGCGAGCGAGCAGCTCGCGTCCTCTCAAAGGGAAGCGAGCCACTGGCTCGCAAACGAGCCAAACGCACAACACTGGTCAAAATAGTTACAGGCTGTAACTATTTTTCAAATGCAAAAATTTGTAACTATTTACCGCAAATAGTTACAAAAGCTCATCCCTGTAATATAGTAACTTCTACAAATTCTTGTTAATTCTACAAAATTTCAGAAAGAAGATGTTTAAAATTCCGCCTCCTGGTACAAAGGTTTGTTCTCCTGTAATCACAAATTCAATTAAACTCTTTCAATGTTTTTAGGTTCCGCCATGGATGCCGGAGTTGATTCTCACTCCAATATCTAGAGCCATAGATCGCGTTGGTGTCTATTTCTACAATCGAGTGATTCATCCTTCGAACTTTGGTAGATCTCTTTATCAATTTGGAGTTGGCCGATCAAGCATTGTTTTAGGTCTCTACGACAAGCGTTACAATCCAAAAGTGCATGGGCCTTACTGTCATTACCGCTGGTATGGGAAGCGTAAGCCTTTTTTGTCTGTTTATTTAAACCTGTGTGTTTTTTACTTTTCAGAAGATCAGAAGCTGATGGACGTCAAGTTGTCGGAACTGCCTGCCTGGTTTGCTCGTCGAGAGAAGACGCCAAGTGCCATCTACAATGAGGTCGCCCGAAACATCATGTAAGTGAAAATTTGTTGGTTGTAAAATTGGTCTCAAGATATTGCGTCTTTCATTTGCAGGCTGGTTCGTCACAAGTGGCTGGGAGCGGTGTGTGTCAGCCCTCTCACGGTGGTTTTCCGTATGATCTTCGCCTTCTGCTTCCTGAATTTCCTCATCAAGTTCGGAGAACTGAAGGACTTCCAGCTCGCGGCCTATCACTGGTGATCTGCAATTTTCGAAGCAAAGTGCGAACATCTATGTAATTGCAAATCACATCAAGATAGATTTGTTAGGCTGATTGTGTCTCTGTTGTATTATTCGGTAATAGAGTGAATAAAGCATCTTAGGGATGTTGTCCTTCTACATTTTTCTATCTTAATCTTCAATTCCTAGAATTGGTGTCTTGGATAAGTTTGGCATTATCACTTTGCTGTTGCCAGACATGCTTAAAATTTTAATCTATTCTTGGGGATTCGGTGCGGACACGGATAATTCATCACCTCAGCTGATTCGTCACTGGTGACAATTCGTCACCTCCCACCAAAGCGGGACAATTCGTCACCTATCAATAAAACCGGACGATTCACCTATTTTCAAAATTCATGTTAAAATGCTCGTCATTCATCGTTTTTCTTATTTAAAGGGCCTGACCTCTTCCTACTCGGTGGTCCCCCGCCAATTCAAAAATTTTCCCTTGATCATTGGACTTCTGTACGGATTTTTCTGCCACGTTTCTAACAAAACGAGGCCTAAATCAAATTTTAGGCTTAGTTTTGTTAGAAACCTAGCGGAAAAAATCCGTACAGAAGTCCAATGATCAAGGGAAAATTTTTGAATTGGCGGGGACCACCGAGTAGGAAGAGGTCAGGCCCTTTAATGAAGTTATTCATTCATCATCTCAGTTTTCTTTGCCATTCTTGGTCTTAAATTTTCCTCTCTGTTAATATTATTTCCGCTAAGCCTCATTCATACTTACCCGAAACATGCCCTGTTTCGCGAAACATGAAAATGTTTCTCGAAACAACCCCCCGAAACATGTTTCGCGAAACAAAAAAATAGCTGTTTCGCGAAACATTTTCATGTTTCGCCGTGTTTCGCGAAACATGTTTCGCGAAACAGGTCCTTCGAAACATGGAGTAAAAGTGCAGTTTTTCGAAGTTTTTAGTTGTTTGCTGCACATTCTGACTGTGTTTTTTACTTAATTCACGTTTTTAGAAAGTCTAATGGAGCAAGCAGCAATATGGTGGTGGATCCAACATCAACAGAAAAAGCGAAGTTGTATCAGGCCATCTCATTTGGAAGAAGCTAGGCAAGGTCTTTCGTTCAGGGCTTTTTGGCGTTATTACAACAGTTCCGAGGTGAAGGATTTAAAGCGGTTTCTCCGAGTGACTAAGACTGAATTTGAACATCTCTACTCTATAGTAAGATTTCAATTGTAATTAGTCGGATATCAATTGAATAATTAAGCTGGAATGTCAGCTAGGTTTGCATTCCCCCACACACCTACGACCTATAGCAGGAAGAGAAAGGCTCGCAGTGTTTCTCAGGTACTTAAAAATTCTTCGTTCTACGCAACTAAATAAAGACCCACTGTTAAGATTCTTGTCTTTTGGTCCTAATTACGCGGCTGTCGCAACTCTGTTTGCAATAGGAGATTCAACTGTTCAAGAGATATGCAGAGAAGTATCTGCGGTGATTACCGTATTTGTTCTAATAGCTCACCCCTCTCCATTAACTCACCCCTTTCTAATAACTCACCCCCTTGAGAGCTGATCGAAAAATAACTCACCCCTCTCTAATAGCTCACCCTCGCCCCCCCCCCCCCCCTAGTGAAGTAGTTCTTGTCGGCAGTTTTGATAAAAAATCAGAAATTATTTTTGGATGCTTATTTTTCTTAGCACGATTTGAAGTCTAGAAAACACTCTACCGTACAATTTTTTTAAACCAGTTTTAAAAATCGTTTTTTTGGCTTGCGTGTAATATTTTTGATTTCATTTCATTTTAGTGTTTAATGGAAAAAATAATTGCTAACTACGGCAGCAGCTCCGAAAGTGAAGATGAGCAAGTCAAAACGCCGAGGAAGCTCAAATCTTATCCTACGGAATTCAAGTTAAAGGTGGCTAAGCACGCTAAGGATATCTCGATACATGGAGCAAGCAATAAGTTCAAAGTTGGTCGAAGCACAGTAAGGCAGTGGATGAGACAAGAGAAGCAACTGCATAAAATCGCGTAAACATAGCCATTCCTTTTCTATGCAAAGTAAACATTTTCAGAGAATCTTCACCTGGCGGAAAATTCAAGAAGAGGGATCAAGAGAGATCTCCATACCGCAGTAGTTCCAGACGGGTGTACCAAATTCATGCAGGTTTGTGTTTTTTTCTGCCGAAGTTAACTTATTAAAGTATTAGGCTCCTGACGTTTCATGGAATGGGCTTTTCAAAGCCAAGTATCGAGAGCTTTATGATCGATGGATGTCTAATGACGCACAAAAAGAATTCACAGCCGCTGGAAATCCTCAACCTCCGTCTATGGAAATTTACCTAGATTGCTAAGCCTTTTGAGGATTTTTCTTCTGCTTTTGGTTTTTTTCACAATGAACTTCTATTTTCAGACTGTGGGATTACGATTTGCCACGACGGGAGTGAAGACGGTCTAGTCCACTGCTTCAAAGAACATGGCCCGATCTCCGATGGACAATTCGATGTAATGGAAGCTCGGTATGCGATGGATCAAGTTACTGCCGCTGAAGAAGCTGACGTGGGACAGGATGAAGAAAACGGGTACATCAGCGATAAATCTTTACAGTTTGAATTTGATGATCATGATATATAATTCCTTCTTTATTTTTTTTATATGTATAATTGTATCCCCTTCAATATATCCGATGATTTTTGGTAGGAATGTGAAGGTATAGATATGTGAAGCAAATGACAATTTTCGCTGGGTACTTTCATCTTTCGCAAAAAAAATCCGGCGCCTTTAGCGCCGACCCTTTGAAAAATAACCCACCCCTCTCTATTAACTCACCCCTCTCTAATAACTCACCTCCCTGGAGAGAGGTTGAAAAATAACTCACCCGGGTGAGCTATTAGAACATTTACGGTATACGCAAGATGCAAGCAGAATTTCTTCCAGTTCCTACTCGCGCAACCTGGCTGGGCAATGCAGAGAGGTTCCTTGAACGAAGGTAGTTCCCTAAGACTTTGGGTGCTATCGATGGAAAGCACATTGCTCTTGTTCAGCCCGATCATGCTGGTGCCCTCTTTTACAATTACAAGGTGAGCATTGAAAATCCGAAGCGATGAGCAAAGGTCAAGCAAAACGCCTTCCTCAGATCTATGAAGCCAGTCACTGACATACAGTAAGCATTCAAAATCCTTGCTTTAGTTTTACATCAAGTTAAATTAAGAACTCGAATAAGCAACGTAGGAGACAAGTCACCGACTGAAGAATCCTCTCACAGTGTTGGATCAGCAAAGCGTTTAGCTACTTTGTCCTTCCGATCGTATGAGGAGCTGGTTGCCAAGAAAAGCAATTCCGATCTGCAGTTTGAGCAACTATTGGCTACTTTGGAAAAAGATAAAAAAAAGAAATTCATCGCTCGCATTGGAAATCAGCGCCCTATTGGATGAGGTTGGCAAGCAAAGTGGTCCGCACTCTTTGCTAGTTTGCAAGCGTAAGTTTAATTTAAAATCACAAAATGTAATGAATGGGTTAACCTTTAGGGGACTTTCGTGACGTTATCAACAGTTGGGAAGAGTGCTTAGCTAACGAGATTTACATCAACAATACACAGGTGCTGATCCGGAAAAATCAATCCAAGAAAATACATTTGGTTAGAATTGAAATTATTGTTGGTCATCTCACCATGTATTAGGCCGGTATAAATTTTTAAATTGATCCATTGTAATTTTTCTGATTCTGAAAAAAGGTATAAATGTGTCTTAGTATCCACGAAAAATGCGCAGAGAGCGCCTGGGTAGCTGCTCTCCTTCAGGTTTATATTTAGCAAGAACAAAAAGTACTATAATACTGCTTTTAAACTGCGCGGTTCCATCGTAAAACTGAAAATATTTAGCAGGTTGCCCAGCCCAAAAAAATTCAGCGAATGATTTTAAGTGAGATACTTGGCCAACAACTTAGCAGATTAAAAAAAATTGGTATATCGTTCAAATATGCCTGCATTACTATATTCAAGCCTTTTTTATCGCCGAAACCAATGTAAAAAGAAAGATATAAAAACTACACGACAAGAATCTTTAACACCGATTTGAGCCGTATTAACAAGCATTACATTACCATGTTTCGAAACCCCTGTTTCGCGAAACATGTTTCGCGTAACATTCTCCCGAAACATGTTTCGGGGGGTTGTTTCGCGAAACACATTCTTGTTTCGCGAAACACCGATGTTTCGGGGATTGTTTCGCGAAACATGTGTTTTGTTTCGATGTTTCGGGTAAGTATGAATGAGCCTCTAATGATATTTCCTTATAGTTTTCAATGGATACATGAAATATTGTCACGGACCGTTTTGTCATTGGTGGATAGCATCTAGTATCAATCAGTCGTATAGGTTAAGGGGTGAAAGACTGATCGAACCTTGTATTATGTAAGTGGTGAATAAGGTAAAATTTACGGGCTGTACCTGAAAACACCCGTCAAAATCATTATTTCTCCCGTCAAAATCATTAAATCTCCCGTCAAAATCATTAAATCTCCCGTCAAATTTAAATTTTTGCATAAATTTTGCGGAAATCCGAATTTTATAGTCAAAAAGGACTTGGACCGCTCAGAATTCCACCCTGGAGCGGCCAGAAGCCCCTGAAAATTGGTTTTTTGGGGTTTACTAAAGGGGGAGTAAACTTTTTGCGAAAAATCGATGAGATCGAGATTTCGGGTCAGATGGGCTTAATCGCCCACAACTCTACCCTGAACCACTAAAAACCACCATAAACCAGGAATTCTGGGCGATTAAGCCCATCTGACCCGAATTCTGATCCGCTCAATCGATCGTTCGCAAAAAGTCAACCCAGCCCCCTTTAGTAAACCCCCAAAAAACCAACTTTCAGGCGCTTCTGGCCATTCCGGGGTGGGATTCTGACCAATTCAAGTTATTTTCTGACTAGAAAATTTGAATTCCCGCAAAATTTATGCAAAAATTAAAATTTGACGGGAGATTTAATGATTTTGACGGGAGATTTAATGATTTTTACGGGAGAATAATGATTTTGTGGAAAATTTGAATTTGACGGGATAAAAAATAAATTTGACGGGAGATTTAATGATTCTGACGGGTGTTTTCGATTTGAGCCAAATTTTTGGGGCGTAATCGTTTCGCCAATGAAACTTTTGCCAATAAGATGATTTTGCCAACTGCATCTTTTTGCCAATGGCGTCTTTTTGCCAATGGCATCTTTTTGCCAATGAGATCACTTTGCCAATGGCATCTTTTTGCCAATGAAATCCATTCGCCATTGGCATCTTTTCTCCGATACTTTCTTTTCGCAAGTACTCTCATTTTTCTGATAAATAAGCAGTGTAAATGTGACTGAGAATTTTAAATCTGACTAAATTTTATAAATGTTGCTTTGATTTTTTCTACAAATAGTTTTTTTCACATTTTATGTAATTCCATCCCCCACCCCAAAACCGAGTTTTCTAGGAGTGAAAGAAAACTATTTTCATACAATAATTTTTCCATAAAAAGACCAGAAAACAATTTAAATGGGATTGCGGGCTGTATAGGGAGGGGAAGGTACAAAACAGGGACCACTCATTTAAGATTGACCGGATACTCAGAGTATTAATTCTCTGAGCGTTAAGGACACTTACAAACCCAGGAACTTGTGGTGCAGGCAAAAGTATGAATACTTCTAATAAATCAAGCCGATAAGCGCGTTGAACCTCGCGGATGTGTGCCTCAGGCGCTAGGCTGTATTTTTGGATGCTGTGCCTCTGCCCGGCTTTGTGAAAGTTCATATGCCGGTGGATTTTGTACCCATGCCTCTACACCACTCAAACACCGAAAATTGTAATGAAAAGAGGTATGTCGCCAGGTTGATCCAATCCAGCAACCTCTACATCATTCCTTAGAATCGCTAAGAACTCCAAAGTGACCAAACCAAACAAAGTGGTCGTCCATTTGGATAAAAAAATTACGCTTTCGGGGTCCAAAAACGGTTTTTCTGCACTGATTCGAGCATGTTAAAGATGGTTTGACGGTGGCAAATCACGTTTTATCAAGAAATTTTTAAAATATTGTAAGTTCTTGATTTTGATTAATGGATAATTTTCAAAATCATTTTGCCAAAGACGGAGAATTTCCGAAAAAAAGTTCCCGAAAAGCGAAGTTCTAGTTATACAAATGCCAAAAACCGCAAATGCCGAAAACGGAAATTTTCGGCATTTTTGAATTGGGCAAATTTCTAAAGTACTATTGCCGAAACCAAAGGAATGGGGAGGCGGGTTATTCGATAGTCAAGCCATAACTGGTCCCTGTTTTGTACCTTCCCCTCCCTATACAGCCCGCAATCCCATTTACCGTATTCTCTCTATTAGTTCCACATGTGGGATTATTTTTCAATCGTCCGAAAATCGGAAAAATTTGGGGTCGATCTCGAGATTTTGGATGCTCAACCAAAATATAAAACGTGGAATCAGTAGAGCTCGTGGGAGTTAAGAAAATGCAATAAACAGCTTTGTTAAATTTTTTCTCTGAGCTGAGATACAGGTCCTCAAAGTTGGGGTGTGGGTTTAATAGAGAGTGTGGAACTAATAGAGAGAATACGGTAAATTGTTTTTCTGGTCTTTTCATGAAAAATTATTGTATGAAAATAGTTTTCGTCCACTCCTAGAAAACTAGGTTTTGGGGGTGGTGTATATGACATCTTGAATTACATAAAATGTGAAAAAACTATTTGAAGAAAAAATCAAAGCAACATTTATAAAATTTAGTCAGATTTACAGTTCTCAGTCACATTTACACTGCTTATTTGACGAATCGGCCGAGGTGACGAATTGTCAGAAAAATGAGAGTGCTTGCGAAAAGAAAGTATCGGAGAAAAGATACCAACGGCGAATGGATTTCATTGGCAAAAAGATGCCATTGGCAAAAGATGCAGTTGGCAAAATAATCTTATTGGCAAAACGATTACGCCCCAAATTTATAATAGTCAAATATAATGGGTCTTATAATTAGGTATAAGGGCGTAGACTGGTCGAACCACCTAGTATCGACTAGTCAGATAGATTAAGTGGCAAATGACCGAATTAGTCATCTAGTATGTCGGTGGTGATTAAGGTGAAAAGTAAAGGTAGCCAAGTGCCCAGACTCTTAATTGAAGATGGGGGCGAAACAGCAATCGAACCATCTAGTATTCACTATAGTCATATAGTTCAAACTACTGAAAGAATTGCACAGTTATTATGCTAATTAGAAATAGGTAACGAATTGTCCGGTTTTATTGATAGGTGACGAATTGTCTCATTTTAATGGGAGGTGACGAATTGTCCGGTTTTATTGGTAGGGGACGAATCGTCCCGTTTTAGTAGGAGGTGACGAATCGGCCGAGGTGACGAATTGTCACGGACCGAACCAGGGTATGTTGCTGTGTTTGTGACATTTATTGAATTTGTCTTTTGCAGGATTTATTTTTTAAGGAATTTAGTTTTAGTTTTTCTGATTTAGGCGAAGCCTTAGGCGCGGATAGACCGGCATATGTAAAAACGGGCTCAAACGTGTTTTCCCCAGCTGCATAATAGCCTTAGAAAAAAAATTGGGAAGAGCATGAATACACAAAATTTCACATAAGCTAATTCTTCTAAAGCCTGTTTTTAAATGATTTTTGTAGGAATTTTTTCTTCAAATCCCACAGATATTTATTAGGGATGATGGTTTCAATATTTGCGGCTGCGGCTTTTTACACGGAACCAAGTGCGACTGCGGCCATGTTCACAAATCAAATGCGGCTAGCCGCGCGGCTATCCGTATTAGCGAAAAAGTCTTTAACTAAGTTGAACAATAGTCAATCGACCAGTCAATTGACCGGTCAATTAATATTATTGACCTTTTATAAGAAATCGGTCAATTGTCACCCGCTATTTGTAGACTGTGTTGCAGTCAACTCTCCCAATAGTACCTCAATTAATGGGAGCGTTGACAAACAGAAGTTGTTTTCTACAGGAAGACACAGAAAAACACCGACATTTTTAAAAATATCGTGTAGGGCTTCTGCGTACTGGTGAAACCCCACAAATTATTTTCTGGGGGTTCGGCCAACATTTTAAGTTGAGCCATACAAGGGAACATCACATAGTGTCGTCGTGATATTAAAAAAACCCCTATATACATTCAATAGGAAATTTAAAAAATATAATAGTGACATAATGTTCAAAATCTGCTCACGGAGCGACTTTTTTTAAAATTAAAAATGCGTTTGAAGTTGGTATTGATATTGATTACCAATGAAAATATAAGTCCTCATAATTGACTTCCTCATCCATACCATTTAAGAACTCATCTCACTCGTAGACACACTCATATTTTCATTGGTAATCAATATCATCCCATTTAACGTAATTTGACGGATAAAAAAATAAAAAATAAGAAAATTATTTATTAAACAATAATGAGCAAAAAAGTCAAAATAACTGAAAAAATGGAATTGTAGTAATGTGGAGTCGAACTCGTGACTATAGAAAAGGCACCAAACGCTCAACCACTCGGCCATCCAAGTACATACCATATTTCTTCTTGATAAGCTCCCTCCTCAAAAGTCGGAAAATGTACCCAAAATTACTTGCCTTTATCGAACTAGTCTGTAATAGATTTTTCCACTTTTAAAAGGTAAGTTTATGCTCAAAGTGAAGTTGAGACTCTCCTCTATAGCGCCACAACAAGTGTATCGCCAATTGATTCAACAAAACAAAGATAAAATGTAATTTTATAAGCCTCACAAATCAATGGTCACACTATATTTTCACACTATATTTTCTGCTGGAATTTGATTTCTTTTCTCTTTTTGATTTCTTTGATTTCTTGACTTTTACTAGCGGCATATATTCCAGTGTCAGATAGAGAATATAGAAGAGATTCTCAGCTTCACTTTGAGTATAAACTTGCGCTTTGAAAGTGGTATAATCTTTTACAGACCAGTTCGATAAAGTCAAGTAATTTGGGTACATTTTCCGACTTTTGGGGAGGACGCTTATTAGAGAAAATACGGTATCTGACTATAATACTATCGGCGTTAGGCGAATTCATCGACACTGAATTCATCGACACCGAATTCATCGAGACATGTCTTTTATAAGGCTGCGTAGCGGAGCCCTCCGCTACGCAGCCTTATAAAAGCTATTTTGTAACTGTTAGTCAAAGAAAAACAATGTGTACTACCACCAGGATTCGAACCTGTAACCTAAATAAAATGTGTCGATGAATTCAGTATCGATGAATTCGCTTGTCGATGAATTCAGTGTCGATGATTCGGTGCCGCCCATACTATCAGATACATATAGTTTGAACTACATTTTCCAACTTCAAACGCATTTTTAATTTAGAAAATCGCTCCGTTAGCAGATTTTGACCATTATGTCACTATTATACTTTTAAATTTCATATTGAATGGTATATAGGGTTTTTTTTAATATCGCGACGACACTATGTGATGTTCTCTTGTCAACTACAAGGGTTATTAAAAAGTAGACACCTAAAAAATTAAAATGCTAAAAAATTAAAATCAATTTTAAAGTGTCGCTGTGTTTCTGTGTAACCCTCTAGACCAACCAAAGCATGGCTGTGCTTACGTTAATGAGTATTTTACTTTAATAAAGGTTATTTCTTAAGCTTTCAAGTGCGGCTAAGGACAATTGCGGCTGCGTCTTGCAGCTATTTTAAAAATGTTGACGCTGCTATGCGGCTGCGGCTATTTTCTAAAAGTTGATGCGGCTAACCAAAATCATCCCTGATATTTATCCGAAAAGCGTGATAGTAGCCCAAATTTTTGTAAAAAGGAACAATATGAGTGCGCTGCATGCTGCGAGCATAATTTTCAGGGAGCATGGCATCTTAATGTGACTAAGAATGGGGAACATATCTTGTTTTTTCACAGCATACTCCTGAAAAAGTAAAATTAGTATCCCAACATTGCAAAGTCTATCCCACATCTAATCTTTACTATGAAAACTGGGAAAGGTTATGAAAATTTGATATATGTCACAGCCCAGTCTGATGAGACGTCAATATTGTGGCTGACCTTTTATGGTATTTGAAGGGACCATGTCCGTGCGTTCTTTATTGCCCCCCCCCCGCCAATTCAAAAATTTTCGCCTAATCATTGAACTTCTCTTCGGATTTTTCAACTTGGTTTTTAACAAAACAAGGCCTGGAATTTAACTTTAGGTATAGTTTTGTTAGAAACCAAGTTAAAACATCCGTACAGAAGTTCAATGATTAGGAAATTTTTATTAGGAAATTTTTTGAATTGAGGGGGGGGGAGGCAATAGTGGACATAGACGGGCAGGTCCCTTTTAAGCGGATAAAAATTTAGTAAACTTTACTGCGCAATATCACAAATATCCACTATAATATTGTATTGTATCAGAACACAGACATGTGCTATTTATTCATTTCCTGCAACTCACATTTTGAAAAGGAGATTAATCAAACTGATAAATCTGCTTCAAAAAGGGAGCAACGATTTCCTTAATTTTTTTTAACTTTTGTCTCTCTTAGTAGTCGTTACTAATACTAACAATACGTGGTGTTTAGCATACTCCAACTAAATAATTATTTTGGACCTATAAGATGGTCGATTACACGAGAGGTGCACTAATTGTTTTTGAGGGACTAGACCGCAGGTATGGATAAAGTAATGTAATTGAAACTCGTTCATTTTCTACCTTCTTGACCTGGTATTTTGAGGGAAGGGATATTTGTTGATGATAAATTATTTATTTCAGTGGAAAGGCGGGAAATTTCTTTGCAAAAAAGTGCCTTGTAGAGGGTCCACGACAACTCGCCTACGAGACAATTCGCCTCCCGGAACAATTCTCCTCCGGCCGATTAGCCTCCGGGACAATTCGCCTCCGGGACAATTCCCCTCCCGGGACCAATACCATACAAAACCTTATTTTATTATAATCAAACCATCTTCAGCATGCCCGAATTGGTCCAGAAAACAGGTTTTGGAACATGAAAACGTAAAAAATTTTTTGCTCCAAGTGGAAGACCACTTGGCTTTGTTGTACTCAGGTAGTGTAGTGGTACCTGGGTAGTAATATTTTCGTCTTGTAAAGAACTTTTAAAGTTTAAAATGTTTTTCTATGATCAAACCTTAGTTCTACTGGATAATCCATGCACTAACTAAACCAAGCGGTCGTCCACTTGGATCAAAAGAAAGGCAAATAAAGTGGGTTATAGGCCGATAAATTTTCAGTCAAATAACTGCTGTCTCTATTATCTGAGCAGGGTGAGAATGCCTTTATATATGAACAGGGAACAATTGTCCATTTTATACAGGTTTCCAGTGAATATGTGGCATAAAATTCAATTTAAAAGAGATGCAACACCAACCACACCATGTGGATATCCACTTGGTTCATATGAGTGTCCACTTCTTCAAATGTTTGTCTAAAACACCTAAATCTGAGATATTTTATGTATGTAGCAGTTTTAATGAACATATGTAAAATTTGAGTAATTTTAGTAGCTGAATTTTTTTCGACTAGATGGAGACCTCCATGATTAAAGTGGACCATCTAAATGAACCATGTGGACAACAACATGAGAAAATTAGGGCGATCCGGTGAGGGATGGACAAAAAAAAAGTTAAAAAATGATTGGACTACAACTGCAACATTACCTTAACTGCAAAAATACAAACTAAAAATAAGCTTATTGTTAATGAAGTGAATGGACAGACTGAACAGGAAATAAAAATGTAATTGGAGGGGAATTGTCCCAGGAGGCGAATTGTCCCGGAGGCGAATCGGCCCGGAGGCGAATTGTCCTGTAGGCGAATTGTCCGTGTAACCCTTGTAGAATTGACATTGAATACAAATGTTTGCGATTTTGTGTTAATTTCCAAAAAAATTCTTTGACTACAATTGGTCAAGTTGGCGTTTTTATCAGTTTTTTTATCCGGTATCCGGCTATGTATCATGTTGGTGGAGAGTTAACGGGGTCGACTACATTACTACATTCCTCCCAAAAAAAATTGTTTATATCTTAAATTTTAGCGGAAAAACTACGCAGTCAGCCAAACTTTTAGAACATTTTACGCACAAAGGACAAAAGGCTAAAATTCAAGTATTTATTCCATAATTTTTTTAGCGCTCTCAATTTTTTTTGCAGAGATTTCCTGGTTAGTCGACTAAAATCTTACATAGAATTGTCAAAATTAAAAAAATCTCTATTAAAGACAGGGATGAGCAGCGAACTGGTCCACTCATAGACCAATTTTTGAAAACAGCCACTAATGTCAATGACTCTCGGGAGGTCATGCTGTTTTTACATACAGTTGTTATTACCACCATTAATTTAGGTGATCCATCTTCTGTTTTCAGCCAATCGTTGGTATGGTATATTGTTAAAATTATTTGACAAGGGAGGGACCCTGACTGTGACCTGGGAGAACTTTGATGAATTTTTTTTCTGCGTATTCTTGTAGAGCGTGCCCAAGTTCCTGACAAATCTGGCTCCCAGCTCTGAAGGTTCACAAAACGTGGTACAAGGTCATTCAAAGTTCAAAACACAACTAGATACCCCTATCATGGTTTTTCATAGCTGACCCTTGGGCCATGGGTCATTCTTAAAATTTTTATTAGCTTTCAGAGGTGCGGAGCCAAATTTACATGGGATTTGGGCACGCTCTACAAAAATACGCGCATAAAAAAATCCCCAGGTCACAGACATGGTCCCTCCCTTGTGAGTAGTCGTTTTTTACAATTATTTTAGGCACTAGCTGACCAAATCAGAAATGAGATTGAGAATGGAGTTACCCTGATAGGTTTGCTTTCTCTCTTTAATATATTATACAGTTAACGTGCCATTTTACAGTCGACCGATATTCTTTCAGTGGGGTAATATCTTTTTAAACTCAAATTTTAAAACTTTAATTTTCAAAATACTCACAATTTTCAAAATACGCTTTACACTACACTCAATATTGTTTGAGGAAACCGGACACTTCTGTCCCGACCATTTCTGCCCCGATGATTTCTGTCCCAACTATCTCTGTACCATTACCGAAATAAATGATACTTTTGACATGGATGCGTCCAACAGACCAAAAGAATTGGATTTGAACATAGTTTTTTTAACTGGGGCCTACCGCATAAATAAACTCTGTTATGCATTCATTTTTCATGCACCTAGAGTTCCTTTTGAGTGACTTGTGTCTAAAGTATGTAAGTGTGCGTATCTTAACTCCAAGCCCCCAAGCCGAGGGGCTTGAGAGTTATAGATGCGCGCACTCACTTACCTTATACTACGCTCACATAGGCTAGTCGAGGTCGACGTCGAGCTCAAAGTGCTCACATAGGCAAGTCAAGATCGTGGTCGAGCTTTTTATTTAAAAATCGTGTTTCAAAAATATTTGAAAACTTTTTTCTTGCACCATGACCATTGTCCATATTTTTAGTACAGAAGCTAGTGTTTGGTACTATCTGGTGCAGAACATTCAGGGCTTTCTTTTTGCTGCAGAGGTTTCCAATATTTATTGCAAAAATTGGGCTATACTATAGAATACCCCCCCCCAGCTAGCGAAAAATTTACTTTTCCTGAAGGGGAAAGGACCCGTCTCATTTTGATTCTCGTGCTCTGAATAGGCACGGAAACACTTTGGTTTCCGAAAAATCGAAAAAAAAATTTTTCGATTTGCCTTGGCCCCAAGGTAAAAAATTTAAGAAAATTCAAAAAAATATTTTTTTGAATTCCCGCCAAAACATTTTTAAAAGGGCTCAAATAGAAATGTACCACCAAATGTGAGAATTTGGCCGCCTTTTTTATTTTTTTGGCCGCCTTTTTTGAATTTCAAATTAAAAAATAGAATTTGGCCGCCTTTTTAAAAATTGGCCGCCTTTTTTTCTTGTCAATTCCTGTTTTTCAAATTTTAGCTTCAATTTGATGGTAATTTTGCTCTTTATGATAGCAAAAATGAAAGCGCAGAATCTGGGCTACGTACTGGTATAAAAAAAGGGTGAACTTATAGGAAAAAGTTAGAAAATATAATCAAAAACACCCAGAGGGATATTTCGGCCTCTATCTGCTAAATGGTTTTTGTGTAATTTGAACGTTTTTTGAATTACAGCTTTTACAAGTTGGTACTATCTTTTTCTATAATAGCAAATACGAAGCCCAGAACTTTGGCTACTCACTAATTTGAAAAAAGTGTCAACTTGTAAGGTAAAATTCAAAAAATTACACAAAAACTATTTAGCAGGTAGAGGCCGAAATAACCATCTAGGTGTTTTTGATTACATTTTCTAATTTTTTCCTATAAGTTCACGATTTTTTCATACCAATACGCAGCCCAGATTCTGGGCTTTCAATTTTGCCATCATTAAGAGCAAAGTTACCATCAAATTAGAGCTAAAATTTGAAAACAGGAATTGACAAGAAAAAAAGGCGGCCAATTTTTTAAAAAAGGCGGCCAAATTCTATTTTTTTATTATGAATTTAAAAAAGGCGGCCAAAAAAATTAAAAAGGCGGCCAAATTCTCACTTTTGGTGGTACATTTCTCATACAGCCTTTTAAAAGGAATTAGGGCTGTATTGGGAGGGGAAGGGACAAAAGAGGGCCACTAATCACACAGAGCCCATTAACAAGAAGATGTTGAACATAGTTTTGAATACTGGGCCTACCGCATAAATAAACTCTGGTATGCATGCTTTTTCATGCATCCAAAGTCACTTTCGAGTGATTCGTGTCTAAAGTATGTGGGTGTGCGCATCTAAATCCCAAGCAACCAAGCCTCTGAAGGAGGCGCAGGAGGCTTGAGAGTTAGAGATGCGCGCACTCACTTACCTTAGACATGATTCCGACGAGTACTCTTGACCATAAAATGCATATGGAGTCTCTTTTTGCCACGGCCCACTTGAAAAACATGGCAGGACATCCGAAGTAGTCCAGAATTCACTTTTTTATAATTTTGCCATGAAGGTGGCCCCTTTTATTCCCTTCCCCTCCCAATACAGCCCTAAATCCCTTAAAAATGTTTTGGCGGGAATTCAAAAAAATATTTTTTCTTAAATTATTTTCTTAAATTTTTTACCTTGGGGGCCAAGGCAAATCGAAAAATTTTTTTTTCGATTTTTCGGAAACCAAAGTGTTTCCGTGCCTATTCAGAGCACGAGAATCAAAATGAGACGGGTCTTTCCCCTTCAGGAAAAGTAAATTTTTCGCTAGCTGGGGGGGGCATTCTATAGTGTTACCAAAAATTGCTTGGAAAATTCAATTTTTAAATATTTTTTTCAGCTCGACCAGGACCTCGACCACCCCTATTGATCTTATGAAATTTCAATGTTTTCGTCTTTTTAAGAAAACTTTTTCGGGGTAACTTTTTATGCTGAGAAAGCCTAGAATAAAAGAATTTTCGTTTCATAGCCTTATTTTTCTTTTATTGATAGTTTAAACTCGATGGACGAAAATTTTGACTATCTTTAATCCTATGACAAAGAATAAGCGATTATTTGGTTTTGATTGTGTATTTTGTCCACTTCTTACAGAGAGTTGTCTGATTCATCTTTTACAATAAAATTCTTAATAAGCGAAAATCTGCATTTCGAAATTTGAATTCGCGCCAAAATTAAATTTTTTCCTCTTGACAAGTTTTAAGGTGTAGCAGTGTTTCTCGAACAAAGTTTTGAGCTAATAAGTATTTAAAACCAGATTTTTTATGTTTCGCTGAAATTTCTAATTTATCGTCATTGAAATTCAAATTGGCGCAATAACTGAAATTTTAATTTTTGAAGGAAACAGCTGGTGTATATATTAATTTTAAGGCAATTTTTTTGCACTAAAAATGATAGAGATAAGGTAATGATAAATTATAGCTCGTAATTTGAATTTTTTTATCATTGATTTTGTGTCGCTAATATAAGAGGCGGTCAAAGATTAGTTCAAATCAAGATCAGATCGACATAGTTTCAACACCTAATCCGGGTAAGCATGGTTGATTTGCTTGTGAAATGCCTTAAAATTTTATAAACCGACGTGAAATTTCAAATTTTCTCCAACACAAAATTAAAATTAAATTTTTTCAAAATTTAAATATCTTTTGTCTTAAGCGGAATTCGAAATTTTATAATGATTTTGGCTCAAATTAAAATTACCCACTAAATTTCTGAATTTCCCCACTAAATTAATTAATTTCTCATTAAATTCGAATTTCCCTCAAAACGCTGAATTTCCCACTAAATTTCTGTTTTTTCCCACTAAATTTCTGAATTTCGTTCGCTACTAGCGCCGAAAATTATATTTCAGCAAAATACGGCATACATAGTGTCAAATTTGTAACCTACGACATCAATTTCTCTTAATTTTCCCCAAAACACTCTGAATAAAATGATGTCTGTAAAAATTTGCTTTTGTGAAAATTTAGTGGGGAAATTAATTAATTTAGCGGGAAATAAAGAAATTTAGTGGGTAATTTCAGGTACAGCCAATGATTTTTTAGTTTTATAAGCAAATCAACCATGTTGATCACGAATTTGACGTCAAAATTAAATAATTGCAAGCAGGTAGGAAGTTTTAGGTCAAAATTTTGCGGGAAATCAAATTTAATAGTCTGAAAATAGCTTAGGTCGCTCAGAATCCGACCTCGTAAAGGCCAAAATCCGCTGAAAGTTGGTTTTTCGAGGTTTACTAAGGGGGGTGAACTTTTTGCGAAAATTCGATTACGCTCATCAGAGTTTCACTTTGATATAGCTTTATCGCTCAGAATCACATCTTGATCACTGATTCAGGGTACTTAAATACTGGTCGGGAGTGCTTTAAAGTGGTTAAAGGACCATATTCTTTGCGCGCAGTGGCATGTGCAAAATTTGAATTAGTCGTTTCGAATTACTCGAAAAAGTACAAAGATGGACGAAAGAGAAGTGTTCCCCGCCGATTCAAATTTTGCACATTCCACTTCGCGCAAAAACCATGGTCCTTTAAGGGAAGTTCTGGATGGTTCAGTATGTGATTCTGAGCGATAAAGCTATATCAAAGTAAAATTCTGATGAGCGTAATCGAATTTTCGCAAAAAGTTTACCCCCCCCCCTCCTTAGTAAACCTCGAAAAACCAACTTTCAGCGGATTTTGGCCTTTCTGAGGTCGGATTCTGAGCCACATAAGCTATTTTCAGACTATTAAATTTGATTTCCCGCAAATTTTGACCTAAAACTTACTCCCTCTTTGCAATTATTTAATTTGGATGTCAAATTTTTGACGTGAAAAACGTAATTTTGACGTAAATTATAGACGCCTACAGCAAAGTGACGGCACTAAATTGGAATAACGAGTCTTTATCAATGAACTTTAAAAATAAGTTCCGAAAGTTCAGCGATAAGATTAAGATGCCTGTCAAATAGGTGTTGTGTTAAAGAGAGTTGAAAAATCTTTTAACATTGTTTAAATGTGTGCTCCTAAGCCCGCCTAATTCTCTGATACGAAATTCCGACGCTAGTAGCGAATACCCCACCCCCGCCTCCAACAATTTTTTTCAAAATCAAGTTTTAACCAATTCTAAGTAATTCTTATGCGCTGAAAACGATAAAAAAAATGTTTTCGGGCATTTTCTAACTTAAAAAGTTGATTTTTAGGAAAAAAAATTTTTGACCGAAATTAGACTTTTTGCCATGGTCTTTACCAAGGTAAACCACCTGAAAATGGTATTTAGAGTCCTAAAAAATGGGATTTGAACATAGTTTTGTTAGCTGGGGCCTACCGCACAAAGAAACTCTGGTATGCATGTTTTTTTCATGCATCCAGAGTCACTTTCGAGTGATTTGTATCTAAGGTATGTGGGTGTGCGCATCTCAACCCCAAGAAACCAAGCCCCCTGCGCCCCCGAAGGGGTCGCACGGGGCTTGGTTGGTTGGAGGTGCGCGCACTCACATACCTTAGACATAATTCCGAGCAAGACTCTTGACCATAAAATGCATATGGAGACTCTTTTTGCCTAGCTCCAGTGACAAAACGGGGTAGAATACCCTGAAAAAATGTTGTTTTCCTTGGTCCCCCAAGGCAAAAAGTCGAATTTCGGTCAAAATTTTTTTCACAAAAATCAACTTTTTAGGTCAGAAAATGCCCGAAAACACCTTTTTGAAGGACCATGCTCTTTGCGCGCAGTGGCATGTTCAAAATTTGAATTGGCGGGGGACACTTCTCTTTCGTCTATCAGTGTACTCTTTCGAGTTGTTTTGAATGACTCGAAAGAGTACAGAATTAGACGATAGAGAAGTGTCCCCCACCAATTGAAATTTTGCACATGCCACTGCGCGCAAAACCATGGTCCTTTAATGGTTTTTAGCGCATAAGAATTACCTAGAAATGATTAAAACCTGATTTTGAAAAAAAATTTGTTTATGGGTGGGGGGGGGGGTGTGTATTCGCTACTAGGGTCGAAATTCCCTAAAAAATATATAGACTAGAAAATTTTGGTTTTTGCGAGCTCGATCTCGACCTGCCTATGTGAGCACGGGGTTAGACATGATTCGAGAAGTACTCTTGATCATAAAATGCATATAACTATCATGAAATTCGGAAATGGGACAGAAGTGTCGTGACAGAAATGATCGAGACAGAAGTATCATGTACCCTTGTTTGAAGGTCACCTACTCGATGGCCAAAGGACTAGACAAGAACTGGGTTTGTCAACCTGAAGTGGTACGTACAACATTGTATGATAATATACTTTATCAAATTGATATCAGCTATTCAGGGTTTGCCTCGACCAGATTTGGCAAGTGCTTGCATTTTTTGGCTCTATATGTGTTCGCGGCCCCCGAAAAAATTTTACCTTGATCGCCCCTGTTGATTTTTATAAAAAATTATTGTAATTTTTTTTCTAAAAATACTTTATTTTCTTTTTAAACAGGCACCTTTCATCAACTACTTGGGCACTTAACCAGCCATGTCATCAATGATATGATTAAATTTGAAAGTCTTTTTAGGCTTGCGCTTAGGCACAATGTAGGCTTGAATATGTTAACGCAGACCTAAACATGTTTTTCTTACCTTATTTAAAGTTTGAAAAACACATTTGAGTCCGTTCTAACATACGCTGACCTACTCTTGCCTAAGCCGGCTAGGAGAAAAATTGTTTAAAAAATCAACAGGGGGACCGAGGCAAAAAATTTTCGGGGAGCCCGCGAACACATATAGAGCCTATTTTTTTATTATGGAAAGTCTCTGCTTTCTAAATAACCTAATGCAGCCGTAATGTAAAAATTGTAAAATTGATGATTGCATATATACTTTCAGGTGCTCTTTTTCGATATTGGTGAACAGTTTATAAAACGAGAATAAAAAAATTTAATAAATACTTAAAATTAGACCCCGAAAAAACTAGCAGTAGAAGTGGATTTGGTGAAGAAGTGATGGAGAGAGGAGACTTTCAAAAACTGGTATACCAAAATGTCCTAGGTTTTAGCTCTACTTTAACGTCCTTTGAAATCTATTTTTGCATTAATTTAGGTATTTACAACGAAAAATATTGGAAGGTAATACGATTTTTTTTAAATTTCAATCGGCTAGTGACGTTATTTTAAGCTCGATTTAAGCTCCACCAAAGGGTCTGCCTCCTTTTAACCCTTCAAGTCGTATACAATACGCCACGAAAAAATTTATTTGTGCATGAAAAACTTTCACTTCGAAAAGGCTGAAATTTGCATAAACATACCAAAAAGCTGAAATGTGCCACAAAAGAGATAATTCGTCTCGTGAAAAAAATCGTCATTTCCGTGGTAGTAATAATCTTTTTCTTGGCACATTTAAGCTTTTCGTGACATTTCTCAGCCTTTTCATGTCATATTTAAGCTTTTTTTTTCTTAGTAATATGTTTTTCGTGTCAGAAATAATCTTTTTCTTAGCATATTTAATTTTTTTAGTAAATCGAACCCTTAAATACGGGACGCGACCAACTCGGCAACGCAAAAAATCGCCAATGTAAAAGACTCGCCAACGTAAAATATTGCAAAAGTCAAAAATCACCAACAAAACTCGCCAAAGGCTAATTCGATTTAACGGCCCCCTATGGCCGGTCCAAGGGGCCCGTTAAATCAAATTTTTGTTGGCGAGTTAGGGACTTCTGCGTTGCCGAGTTTCACCTTTGGAGAGATTGACGTTTGCAAGTTTAGGCATTGGTGAGATTTTTCAGCGTTTTCGAGTTTTGGCGTTCGTGAATCATGGCGTTAGCAAGTCAGCTGCGTCCCTTAGATACCGGTTCTAAAAGAACCCTAAGGCCAACCTAGTTGATTTAGGGTAGTGATTCTATGAAAGGTTGGATTTAAAATGCCAAAAAGGCACTTATTTAGGCTGGGGGTGCATTTTACAATATTCAGAAATCATGTTTAAAAATCAGCTTATTGAATTTTATGCGATAAAAACAAAAAACATGGTTATTTGACATTTTTATACATTCAAACGTTCAGAAAATTAATGCTGCCGACACAATCGAAAATGTGCACAATAGTGTTGTGAGTGAAGTGGAGTTGCTGCTGACTAACCTAGCCGCTAATAAGACACTGGAGAATATGGATTTATCTGATTTTGGACTTTGATCGCTCAGTGGAAATCATGTGTTGCATAATGCTTTCTTTCAATAAAATACCACCTCGTAATTTATTTACTTGTAAAAGGATCGATTTGAATTTATCCTGTTCCAGTAATTTCACACTGATCCATTCACATTACCTTTTGTCACTTATATATATAACGGAAAGTCCATTTAAATAAATAAATTTAATTTTTCAAAAGTTGGATAGCAGAAAAAATAGTCAGACACTACACTTCGGGGAGGGGTGAAGATGAAAAGAGGCTTAGGTGGTAAAAAAAGGCGTCCAACAAATTGTTAACTAGGGTATTTCAAGACAATTGTACGTGTCTAACATAAGTCTAAGATTTATGATAAAAATGGCAAAAATCAATGAAACAAGGCAAGCTGACTTGCTTCACAATTTACAAGTTAGGTCAGGAGTTTTGGCGTTGGCGAGTCAGCTGCGTCCCTTAGATACCAGTCCTGAAAAAAACCCTAAGGCCAACCAGAGTTCGTTTAGGGCAGTATTTCTATGAAAATTTAGATTTAAAATGCCAAAAGGGCACTTTTTTAGTCTGGGACTGCATTATACAATCTTCAGAAGTCATGTTTAAAAGTCAGCTAAGTCAATTTTATGCGATAATTTATATGCGAATGCACACAGTGTTCGAAATCGTGCCGGTGCGGCAAGCGGATTTTATGCCGGCATTTGCCACATGAAATCTGCTTGCCTCGCCTGAAAAATCACGAGTACCGGTGCACACCCTATTTTCTACTCAATTCCATAGTGATTGAGTTGGAATTTCTGAGTTCTCGGATAGAAAAAATACTACAATTCTAGTCGTAAAAATAGGGCACTCAAAAGTATCTAAACAGCTCTTTTTTGAAATTGGCTCAACATTTTAAAAACATATTCTTTAAAAAAACGCATGTCTCCAATAAAACGCCCTCTCCGGGTGGTTTTGAACGATACAACGTACCTATCTAAAAACGCCCCCTTTCCTTCGAGCCACATTTTTTGAAAGATTTTTTAACGAAATTTATTTACAAAGTTTATTATACACACCAGGATTAGTAAAGTAGAACTACTAAGCATTATGAAAAAAATTGTCTGTAAGGTCTAAAACCTAAATATTTATTTTCCAACTTTTTATCAGGGTACAAAAACTCAAAAGCAAGATTTTGAACCAAAAAATCTACAAAAAGCAAAGTTCAATATATTTATCCTATTTCCTGTATTAAGTATATATTCTCTGATAGCGCAAAATATTAATTAGCCCTACTTGTTTACACATACAACTTTTCATAGCTTCCTTATTGACTTGTTTTGTCATTAACACAAATTCGGGTGAAAAATGGCTAATGTTAGCTAATCACATAAATCTTGTAAAAATTAATTCATTAATTTTTCCATTTTCAACCAATTGTTCTGACTCTTTTTCTAGACAAAGCCTTCCCTGTTAACCTCTTTATTCTGGCTGTCTTTTGTTGTTTACATTTTCTCTGACAAATTAAAAGCAAAGAGAAAAACTTGGTGTTATTCACACTATTTTCTTTGAAAATTAGTTTCTGCTTGTTTCATTATTTGTGAGTAATAATACAAAAATGATTAAAAATCGACTACAATTACCACTTATATTTTTTTATTGGTAACTGGAATTGTGTGTTACTTAAATTTACCAGTTGATGCTCTGGAATGCTATTCAGTTTGTTTTTTTTTCCACAAAAATATGCTTTTTCTCGATTTTTTTCAATTAGGATGGTTGAAGCAAACACGTCAAAAATTGTTAAACGGGGGTGGGAGAGATTTACGGCTTTTAGGGCCACCTTTTGACATTATTTTCTGCCTTTGTTTGATACCTCCATAGGACGGTAGGTGCCTTAAAAGCCGGGTCTTTTTCTGCCGATATTATTCTCGACATGTCTAAAACCCTACCTCAAAGCTTAAAGGTCCTCCCGACTCTTAGAAGGTTGCGAATAAAGATAGAAACCATAGTAAAAATTAATGTCAAAAGGTAGACGTAAATCTCCCCTTAAATATAAAAAAGTAAAAACACAGTAAGTTTACAAAATCACATTTTGTAAATAATTTAGGGGTTTGCATTGATGCGAGGTCAAAGCGTCGGCACTAACACAGAAGTATGCAAAAAAGACACTGATCAGTGCTACAAAGCTTCCGCTGAGGCGAGTGTGGCTGCCAAACTAAAAGTAGCTGGCTGCTCTACGGTGAGATGCATGGTGAGTCAGACAAATCCGTTCCCTAAATTAAAATTTGTATTTTTAGGCCAGTCCAGACAAGTGCAGTAGGCAGCAATACATGGGTCAACAGCTGGAATTTTGTTGTTGCAGCACTGATTTGTGCAATGCTAAACAGAACAAGACCATTGTATCGGGTCTGCTCAACAAGCTCAAGGGACAAATGACCAGTTTCCTCCCATTCGGAGGCTAGATAGGATCTCAATAATTTCTATGTGTATAATAAAAGACTTTATGTAACGATTTTATAAGTCAAAAGAAAAAATTTAATAGACAATAATATTATTGACTTGTAAAGTTGATGCTCGATATAACAGACTACTAGACAACGGACAGAAATGCCCCAAGTGTACGTTATATAGTTTGTCAACTGTATTTTAATTGGTGTATTTATAGAATTTACTCTCTCAAGTGTTGTTTTCATTATAGTTAGAGGGTTTCTAAGTGATCAAGTGGGTGACCTGTACATTTGATTCTTCTTCCGTGTTAACTATCTTTTGTGATCGCATTTTTAGGCGTTTGGACTCTTTTGTGACAACTTTTAAATTCACGCCTTTTCGCATTTTTTTCAGATCCTTCTATTTTATAATTTTTTGAATTAAGTGCATGGTAAGCCAGCGCTCGTTACACGGAATCAAAATTTTAGAAAAATATACAGTCAAACCCGATTTAGTGCGCCCTCGATTTAGTGCGACCCTGAGGTTGATGGACTTGGTCAAAAGTCTTTGAAAGTCTCGAAAGTGCAACCCCGATTTAGTGCGACCGCCGATTTCGTGCAATTTTTTTTAGGTCCCCAGGGGTCGCGCTAAACCGGGGTTTGACTGTATCTAAAAAAAGAGGCTGAAAAAATGTCCGTAAAAGTATAAAACCTTTTAAAATATATTTTTGCCAGACTCTTGCAATGTAGATAAGATGCAAATAAATTTAACTTTTCTATTGTCCAAAACAAGCTATCAATTTGATTTGTTAGGCATTCTGAAGGCAGATTTGTACACTTCTTCAAGATCTTTCTTGTTGGATTTAGAATCCAAAATACTGGAGTGTTGGACAGGAGGAGAGCTTGTGATGTTGCGATTGATCAGTCGAATGTAGTTCATTGGAACAAGACCTATTCTTTTACCGTCTTTAGAGCTAAAATTTGGCGTATATGCAAAGATGCTGATGCTGTTTTTGCTTAGCTCTTCAGAGTGTTTTTTATGATAGGATCAACTTTTCGTAATTAGCACATTTCGCAGAATTTACAAATCTCTCTCTAGCTTTGCTAAAAACAGCGGAGAAGAAAAAATCGCATCGAAAAATATTAGGTTGTGTCAAAAGTTCGTTCATTTTTGCCTTGGTCCCCCTGTTGTCTTTTTGGCGCAATTTTCAAATTTGATGTTAGTCATTACATGATTCAGTCATTTATTTTTACAGCTTTAATATTATTTGCTGTACCGCTCATAATTTTCAGATAGACATCAATCATATTTGCCCCGTAATGCTGTTTCTGTTTGATCGGCAACCAAACATTTTCCTTTTTTGCAGTATTTTTCCTAGAAATTTTCCCTAGTGAGGGAAAATGTCGTTCGGAAATTGTCGTGCGACATTTTCCTTTATTGGGGAAAATGTCGCACGACAGTTTCCGGAATAAAAGAAAATGCCGCACGTTTGTTTGACTTTTTCAACATTCAGACTACAAGTCAGTCTAATTTTTTTAGAATAGCTTTCATTAGGTTATTCAAGCTGATCCTGAAAAAATTACAGGGTGGCGCAACATAAACGCATGAATGAATTTTCGCCATAACTTTTTAAATTTGAGGTACTTTGACGAGATCCTTTTTTATTCGAAAGCTGAATGAATGAGAAATCGAATGACAACAAACTTTTTGATTTAAAGTCCAAAAAGTACAGAACAGGAATATGAGTGAAAATCATTGTTATTTTTGTCCGTTAAAATTGGGTGTGTTCAAATAAAGAATTCTTTGCATGTTTGGTGTCATTCGCTTTCTCATTCATTCAGCTTTCGAATAAAAAAAAGATCTCGTCAAAGTACCGCAAATTAAAAAAGTTATGGCGAAAATTCATTCATGCGTTTATGTTGCGCCACCCTGTAGATCATTTTGTGATCAAAAAGATGATTAAAATACAGTGGCTAGATAGCCTCTTTTTTATAAAATAAAGGAATTTGTCGCACTACATTTTCCCTTATTCTAGTATTTGTCGTGCGACAATTTCTACAAAAAAAGGAATTTGTCGCACGACCAGTTCTTTATTTACAAAAATTGTCGCGCGACGAATACTGCAAATAAAAGAAAATGTCTGGTTGCCGGCCTGAAAGGAAGCCTAAAAGACGACAGGGGGACCAGGGGGGACCCATCGAACTTATGACACAACCTGATAGATCGATCAGTGCAATCATAGTTTTCAGAGCCTTTTTTCGACTGCATCCAGCTGCTCGTCTTCTCTCTTCACTTTTTTCAAAAACATTTCTGACCTTTTGAAAAAGAAAGCACAAAAGAACAAAAATTACCTAGCCAACAGCCAATCCCTGACATTAGGAGGCTGTTCATGTTTTGGAGCAACTCGCAGCATTTCATTAGAAGAGAAAGATAGTTCCTGGTTGTTGGCGGCCACAAAATCATAGAGCCCTGAGCTGTGTAATGCTCACCCTCGCCAATCGCCCATTTCTTGGATTCTTCTGCCGACTTCACCATTTGAGCCACTGATTTGTAGATGAGATAGGGACCACCTTCAGAGAACCAGGTTAAAAATTGATAAAAGTAATAAAATGTGACTACCTAGAGCCACTATCCAAAACATCAAAGTGGCCCAGTTGACTCCAGTAGATTTGCCGGCAAATGGTGGACAGTCTAAATACTTATGGCTCGTTCATGGACTGCGACTTAGACTCACAATAGAACCTCTCGAGCTGTTTTTTCAGAGGCATGATTTTGATTAGTGAGAGAGAAAATGTTTTTCACACGCTGTAGAGGCTAGACTAGTGACTAGTGCGAATGGGGGAAAAATTTGGCCGCGTATGAGTAACTTTTTTGTAGACGGCATGCAAATTCACTAAGTCAGCCCCCTCAGTTCCGACCAACTTCAAGCTGTTTTAGGACTCTATCTTGCAAAAAGTTATGAACGAATGCTTTTTAAAATACACATTTTCTAGAAGGCGTTCCGGCATACAAAATGAGTAGAGACAGAAACAAGACAAGATCTTGGCCAAGATTTTGTCTTGTCTTGCCCCAATTTTGACTGAAAATCTTGTCTTGGGATCTTGCTTGGTCATTTCTAGGAATCTTGGTCTTGGTCTTGGTTTTATGGTCAATCTTGTATGCAAAATTTACAAAACACCCGATTACCCATTTTATCGTTTTTAGGGCCCATAGCATACCTGAATTCTGTTTTTGGGCTTCATACAAGATTAAAAAATGGCGGGAAAGGACAATTCCGTCCCGCCCGCCGTCCCGAAATCCCGCCTGAACATTTTTCAACAATATCCTGTCTCGGTGTCCCATCTGGAAAAGAATTATACAAATTTCGTCCCGTGTCGTCCCAAAAATGTCGAACTTGCATCTCTAATAAAACACACGTCAAACAATATAAAAAGCACATGATCAAAAACAGGGAAACATAGTGCGTAAAAATTATAAAACACTAGCCACAAGTTTTGCTATAAAAATGGTCACCTGTTAAAAACTGTCAAAACAGTCAACTTTCGATTTAAAGAACCCTCGATTTAACGAAACTCTTAATTTATCGAACTTTCTTCAACGCCTATTCTGCCAGTGATTAAATAAAATGACTAAAATTTACTCTTGATATAACAAAACTCTCGGTTTAACGAACATTTTTTCCGGTCCCCAAGGGTTCGTTAAATCAATCGAGAGTTGTCTATATAAATCTTGGTTTTTAGCCAAGATCTTGGCCAAGATCTTGGCTGACCGTTCTCAAAAATCTTGCTCTTGGTCTTGGTCAAAATTTCAGCTAAAAATCTTGTCTTGGAATCTTGCTTGGTCCCCACTGTATCTAAAAATGAGTATAAACTTGCTTAATAAAACGCTTGTTTTGTAGGCAATTTTAGGTCAGAAACAGTGGTTTGTTTTTGGTTTGGACTGTTTTATTTTTTAGGCCACCCAGGTAGATAACTACTTAACCGAGGGATACCTACCCAAGGTTTTCCGCTTCAAATGGGGAAATCTCAATTTCGGTACTAACAAACCCGACTCTCTATAGAGCTTTAAATCACAAAAGTTAGTTACTAATTTTAACTGAATTTTAATTTTTCAGACCAAGAAGGTGGATATCCACCCGACCAGGAGGCGCCTAATCTAAGCATTGTGGTTAGGGTGGGTAAAATCACAATTTTGGTAGAACCTGGTTTGAACTTATGCAAAACCTGGTATGAACTTATCAGGTACTTAGAAACTGAGGTAGTCCTCTCTCCTCCATTTGGATGTCCAGCTAGACGGCTTTAGTACACTATGCAAATTTGGCTACAGAAAACTCATTTTAATCTTTATTAATGAACTCAGGACGACGTTTTAGGCAAAATAGGCTGTTAAGATGCGTACACGCACGTACCTGAGACATAAATCATGCATGTGGCGGAATATATGTTGGCGGGATATATGACCATAATCTTTACAAAACAAGTGTTTTATTTTGAATATTTATGCTCATTTTTAGGGTTGGCCTCCCCCGCTTTTTGGGGTGCCGGGGGGGGGGGGGGAGATTAGACTAAAAAATTTGCGGGGGGAGAAGCGGGGGGAGGGGGAGGTGGCCAATTTTTTTTGCGGGGGGAGGAGCGGGGGGAGGAGCGGGGGGGGGGGGGAGGTGGCCAATTTCTTTTGCGGGGGGAGGAGCGGGGGGGGGAGCAAGCTGTGAGCGGGGGAAGTGGCGGGGGGTGCGTGATTAATTTACGAGCCTCGGGACTGAAATTTTTTGAAACGGGAGGGAGGGAGGCCAACCCTACTCATTTTGTAAGCCAGAATGTCCTCTGCAAAATGTGCTTTTCAATATAGAGTCCCAAAACTGTTTAATGTTGGCCGGAACTGAGTCGGCTGACTTAGTGAATTTGCATGTCGTCTACAAAAAATTTACTCATACCCAGCCAACTTTTTCGCCCCATTCGCAATAGTCATAAGCTCCTCTACAACATGTGAAAAACAGTTTTTCTCTCACTAATCAAAATCATGCCTGTCTGAAAAAGCAGCTCGAGAGGTTCCCTTGTTAGACTGAGATTACTTTGGCTACATTAACACCTTTTAGTCTAAGTCTTTCTTGATATAAGTCTCAGTATAAGGTGTTCGTGGAGTGAGACTTAGACTGAGGAATTTTTCTGTATGAGTTTATGTCTTAAACGATTGAAAACAGCTGATTAATGTACAAAAAATAACACGTTGGTGCTACTAAAAGTAAACCCACTTGAACTCAATCCAGACCAAATATCCTCAGAGTCTGCGTAGTTTCTGGTTTCAAACGCAACAATGTCAACATCTTTTTCCACCATAGACCAATACGTCTGATCACAGCAATGATAAATACAGTAAACTAAACAGCTAGTTGGTTACTGAATAAAGGTCCAAACTAAAATGTGATATTGCAGGGTAATACAGTATTTACCCTATCTCTATTTTTTCCCTCTTTTTTTAGGTAGGATTTTAGAATTCGGGCCAGTTTTGATTCACAATTTCAATATTTTTCAGGGATTGAAAGAGTAGGGTGATTAGTATCGGAGATTAAGTAGGGGAGTTAATAGAGTAAATACGGAATGTGTACCACAGTCTGTCATTAACACGGCAAGGCCTGGTGCGCCTAACATGAACGCTGGATACACGTTGAACACAAATCCAGTGTCAGAAGTGAGTGTTTTCTTAGCAGAAAAAAAGGTATGGAAAATTCGTGTAGCAACTTATATATTGATTTCGTACATTTTGTCACAATTATAATACACTTCAGCTTTTTTCGGTGCTAAAATAAAAATCAAATTCTTGATTTTCACTTTAACTTCTACATAGTGCCTTCCATTCTTTACAACCGCCCCGCACCATCCAACCGAACTTAAGGGGTGTGAATATTGAGGGCATGGCAAGATCTGCGGATAAACATTTGCGGCAGGTCATTTGCGGACGTAACATTTGCATAAAGACTTTTGCGGACCTACATTTGCGTACGCACATTTGCAGAAGGGTATTTGCGGACATAACATTTGCGGAGACGACTATTGCAGACCGTCATTAGCGCAGGACATTTTCAGAACGACTTATGTGGAACGACATTAGAGGAGCGACGTTAGAGGCACGATGTTTACAGACCGACATTTGCGGAGCGACATTTGCGGAAACGACATTTGCGGAAATAACTTTTGCGGAGCGACATTTGCGGAAGGACATTTGCGGGAACGACATAAGACCCAAAATATTATCGACTTACTTATTGTTCACTGAATAAATTTATTGTCTTTCGTTGTTATACTTGAAAAGCACTACTGAAAATGGTATTTTTTAAATACTTTCTATAGAGTATACGGTTTTTTATGTGATTCCGCAAATGTCGCTCCATAAAAGTTATTTCCACAAATGTCGTTTCCGCAAATGTCACACCGCAAATGTCGTTCTGCAAATGTCCTGCCGCTAATGTAGTTCCGCAAATGTTATTTCCGCAAATTTCGCATCCGCAAATGTTGCGGTGCAAAAGTCATTCCGCTAATATTCCTCCGCTTAAGACGCTCTGCAAATGTCGGTCTGCAAACGTCGTTCCTCAAAATTCCTGCCGCAAATGTAGGTCCGCAGAAGTTGTATCCGCGAAAATCACTCTGCAAAAGTGGTAACCGCAAATGTTTATCCGCAGATCTCACCATGCCATATGGAGTGATGCGACTGTAAAAGAGATGACGTCTAGCTTAGTACATTCTAAAAGTAGTGTCTGGACTTCGGATTAGAACAACTGACCTGTTGTTTGAGCACCCTAAATTGTTCCACCACTCCAATAACAGCCCTAAATGAGCTAAATACAGCGGTGTGGGTTGAGTTAAGCACAGTGGCTATGGAAGCGACAGCATTCACCACTGACTCAATGGATTGGAAAGCACCTCTAGATGACTCTGCATACATCAACAGTTTTTTAAACTTAAAAAAAACTTTTTTCTAAATACCTTCTGCTTGCCTGATAAATGCCCCTTCTGCACTATTGTAACCCATATTGGGTGTACCATACATGGTGGGCTGACTGTATCTGAAGGAAAAAGTAAAAATTTTATTTGTGAAAAATTAGTTAATTATACGGATTAATCGATCCGTAAGGCATGTAAGAGGAATTAAAATTAGGACCGCCGAAACCAGAAGAGTATGAGGGATATTGGGGTTGCATACCATGGCCGGTTTCAAACGAATTGAGCATGGCTGGTGGAGGCCTTGGTGGCGGACCACTACTCATCTAATCAAATAAAAATTAAGTAAATGGACCAAAAAGTTATCATTTGAAAATACATGGAACTACTTTTCAAGTTATATGTCAAAAATATATAAAATCAATTCTCTCCATAGTGGCCACTTTGCAGAATGGTTCAAGTTGGCCACTATAGAAGATGCAAATTATGGCGAGGAGTCCTTTACAAAATTTATTATTGAGGCCAACCAAACAGATAAAGTTTTGGAATGCCAGACAATTCAATACAAGAACTGATGTGTTACGCTTCTTTCGAATTCTTGCTTTTTGGTGCTCAGCTTGCGACATAAGTTCGAGGCCATCCTAATTTGCCTTGGCCTACCTTGCGCCTAAGGCTTTGCTTAAGTTTAAAAAGATTTAAAAAATAGGCAGAAACCTGAAATTAAAAAAGCCTGAATTCAAAAGAAGTGTATCGAATCAGTATTTGTATCGAACTGTCCGTATACCAAAATTTTAGTGGATACTTGGGTATATAGCGAGGAGTGGAAAGAGTTGGCTATAATAATATAAACCAAACAGGAGAGTGTTTCCCTGTGTCCAGAAAATCAATCCTTTCCACTGTTTTGCAACAAATAATGTCTGACTACAAGCCGCTCGACAAATTCTTTTATTGACATTTACAATTTAACATGGTGTGAAGGAATTAACTTTGTGGTAAGAATTGAGATCATAGAATTATTGGGCAGTTGAACGAGCTCCTTGATTGGCGTGCCCTCCTCGACCACCTCCACCACGGCCACCTCCGCCACCTCCACGACCACCACCGCCGCTGCCTCGTTGGGAATTGCCACCTCCGCGGCCACCTTGGTTACCATAGGGAGCATGTCTTTGTTGGAAACCCTTCTTGGCTCTCTGATTGTCTCGCTGTTGTCGGCGCACTTCCTTGACCTCATCTTTGACTAACTCAACTACCTAAAAAAGTCTTTAAATAAAGTGGCAAATATTTCAAGCTACCTCATCAGGGATACGCAGGTACTTTATTGTGGAACCACGCACATAGACCTCAGGATTTTTTGGAAACGATCACCATCTTTTGAAGTACAGATGGCATCCCTAAAATAAAGTTACTAAGTAATATTGTTGCCTATAGAGAGTGCACCTGCTTTGCATTTCAAGAAGAAATGGGACCGAATTCCGATTACCGGTACTTTTTTCTTACGATTTCTGATAAATGGGGCAAATTTCGTAAATTTCGGAAAAAAAAGTTAACTTGGATAATTTTTTTTTAATTTTTGAATTTCTTCCGACTTCCGTCTTTCAATTTTCGGCATTTTTTGTTGCGATTTCCAACTTCCGTTTTGGAATTTTTTTACTTCCGTTTCTGATTTTCAGTCTTCCGCCCCATCCCTGATTTCAAGCCATGAGGTCATCCATTATATCCATAAAATTTACCTCAAGTGAACGTTCATCCAAGTGTCACAGGCCACCAGCATTCCATTGTAAGTCTCTCCATTTTTGAGTTCAATTAACATGGGGTGGTTCTGGGCAGTTTTTAGCAACGAAAGTGGCAACTGCAAACATATAAAATGTTAAAAGTTTCACAGCTACCGTACATGCTCTAATAATCCCCTCGATTTTTTGACTAGGATTTCAGAGTTAGGGCCATTTTTAATTTACAATTCAAGATTTTCAAAGGTTTAAAAATAATTACTATTTTGTAGCCTGAACTCTAGGGAACTCAAAACAAAATGTGTCTTTCTAAACAAGATAATTTTCAAAAATCACATATTTTCAAACTTCGGCCTGATTTTTTCAATTTTTTTTAAATAATTTTGAAATGATGTTATACAAATTAGAAAGCGCAGTTATTCAGGAGTAAAATGAGCTATTATGAGTCTAAAAATTAAAGCTACAGGAATTTCAAGTTGAGGAATGCGAAAAAGTGAGATCTGCTAACCAGCCAACTTCAAAAGGTTATTGCTCGGCTTTCATAATATCATTTTTAAGGGGTCTTGTTGTTTCGAGTTCCCCAGAGTTCAGGCTACGAAAAGGAATAAAAGAAAAAATTCATTTTTCCGTCATTGCCAGGCACTGGTCAATTTTCACAGATTGTGTGTTTTAAGAATCCGGATATGCTACATGGCAAAAAAGATCATATGTAGCTCGGTATAACAGCAACTCGTTACAAATTGTGACTCGTTACAATTTTGAATTTTTCAATTTCATTTTTTGACTGTTTTCTGCATGTCCTCTCAACTTTTTTTAACTTAGGCCTTAGGCTTAGGCTTAGGGTAGGCCAGCGCACGTTAGGGCGGGCTCAAACGTGTATCTCAGACTGAGCACCAAAACGCGCCAATTTGAAAAAACTGTAACGAGTCACAATTTGTAACGAGTCGCCTGGCAGTCATGTAGCTCATGGCTCGTGGCTTAAATATTTTCTGCTAGCCCTTTACACATAATAAATAAAATATTACCACCATAATTTCTGTAGTGTGCGATGTCAAAGCGATGGAAGAGAGTTATCTGACAAAACTTAATTTCATTATAAAATTAGCTGTTACTGAAAAATTGGACATCACAACCCTAAATACAAAACAGAAAACCTATAAAGGAATAGTCATCAAAAATCTTTATAGCACGCAGAAAAAAGACAACTACTATATATATGCATAGCAGTTCAACATGCAAATGAATCTGTTAGATTTTAACTTTCTTCTGAACGGCTGGCTTAAAACTTTTTCCGAGGTTCTGATCCTATCTCCGCGTAGTTCTTTCATGCTGACCCCGGAGGACTTTCTTCACGACATCCTTGACGAGATCGTCGGCCTAACCCCAAAGAACTAGTTTGTTCAGAATAAGTAAGAGACCACTGTACCTCATCCGGAATTCGCAGATAGTTGATGATTAAGCCTATGGGATCCTCTGGAAACAATAACCACCCTTCAAAGTTCGTATGGCATCCTGAACTAAAGCTCACTAAATATATTATGATCTTTGGAAAAGATGAACTAAGCACCAAAAAATTTTGATTTAGGAAACCTGCTCAACCAGTATACAAATTCTCAGAAGGGTTTTATAATCATCAACAAATAACAGAGAAAGACAATCAAGCAATTGGAAAGTTTTAGAACTGAATTTCTTGAATTCCGAGCTCAAAATCTTTGAAACGGTTGACATTATTCTGAAAATTATTGATTAAGATGTGTAAAAACTTCTAGACTGTAAAACTAACCTGGATGCAATTCTTGACAAGTTCCTTGGAAAGATGTCTAAGAGATGTCTGCGTAATCGAGAGCAGAGATCAGACATTGAGAGCAAACACTCCCAAAAAATCTGGCAGCCTCTTTTCACAATTAAACTCTTACTAACCAGACAAAAAATGACTCTGACACACAAGCAACCTCGTTTCATAGCCTCATCGTCTAATTCGCGAATTGGGATTCTTCGCTTTTACACTAAGTCACCTTGTGATTGGTGTACTTACGACACTAATCAGGCCGTGTTTTCGGAATATTTACCATTTTGACGTCTTCGAATTGCTAAAAGTTCGTTGGTGAAACATGATAAAAAAAATTCTTGAATTTTCACACAAACATTTAAATTTATAGCACAAAGGACACTAGCAAAAGCAGTCTACTACAGTAACATAAGTGCAAATGTTGCTTATTTGAAGAAAGTCGCAGACAGTTCTGTTCAAGACAGGCTTCCGTTTATGATAACATTTTCATTGCGTTTAATTTTGGACCTGGAATAGTAAAAGCAATCCAAAATTGTTAGTCACAATTTTGGCAAAAAGAGAAACTCTGAAGCAAAATTATTCTTTAAACTAGCTTAAATAATGTATTTTTGTGCTACATTTTGCTGAGACGTTGTAATAAATAATATCTCGTTAGAAACTTAAATTGCAGGGCTATCTGATGGTGTTATCACTTTGAAAAAATATTAAAATTTTTGAGAGTAACAGGCAAAAGAACTTCTGTAAAAAAAAGTGAATCTCTGACAAAAAAGTGAGTCTGTGACATGAAAAAGGTTTGGCTGGTGCAGGCTAGTCCAGCAGGCGTAAGTATGTGCCCAAAATGTGTCCTCAACAGCGAAAAATTAAAAAAGTCATGAATTCAAAAAGCAAAAGATGTGTACAAATTTTGAAAATTTATAAAATGTCGCGCGGCGATTTCTAAAAATATTAGAAATTGACTGGTTATTGGTTTCTCTCTTATTTCTATTTGTCAGTGAATAGTAAAATTTTTCGGATATTTGTCCAAAAAGTATTCAGCGTACAAAACTAGCAAACACTGAATTTTTTCGACCACTGAAGCATCGTTTCAAAAAAGTTAATAATAAGAACACACAAAATGGCCGAAAAAATTCATGTATAAATAATCAATTTTTAGAACTGTAAATTATTATTTATTTTGCAAAACAAGTGTCTGTAGTAGCAAGCAAAACTCTCTGGTCACATGAAAATTCTTACAGCTTATTCTTTATTATTACTATTATAAATCACAGCACCAGGACGCCACAAAATGCCCAAAATAGCGGCACACACAATGCAGAGATCATCCAAAACTTGATATGAATAAATGCCATTCCGGTAAAAGACTAGAAAAATGCAAAAGAAACATGACAATTGCAACATGGTTGCAAAAATATATCTAAAAGTGTTAAGTAAATGACAATATTTGGATGGCAACGGTTCCCTAAGTAATGATAGACCAGCTTCTGATACACAAAAAAATAAAACTAAAGTGTTAGCTTCAAAAAATGGGTCAGCTTGGGCATAAAATTGTCCATAAGCTTTCAAATTCCAAAAATAGACAATGAAAGAGGGGATTTGCATGAATACGACTATCAATTGAAGGGTGATTATGGCAAATACACTCCAGAAGTTGGAAATTCGTCCAGATACCATGTTCTAAATTGTAATTACCGTATAACCTCTATTAAACGGGCACCCCTACAGTTAACGTTTTTCAAATTTGCTTTGCTTTTTAAACCCCAATATTGTTTATTTTTCGAAACGAACGACCACTCATTTTGTAGAGTTTGTGAAGCTCTACAAAATGAGTGGTCGTCCATTTCGAAAAATAAACAATATTGGGGTTTAAAAAGCAAAGCAAATTTGCAAAACTTTAACTGTAGGGGTGCCGTTTAATAGAGGTTATACGGTATACTGATTACAAATAAGTAGAAGGAGGTGATAGCATTTATGTTTGCAAATATTCCTACATGATAGGGGATGACTCGGGACTTTTTTTGCTTTTTTTGTTAAAAACATCATTGGTTGGGCCGACTGGTTGGCCCAAATCCTAGACTGGCCCTTTCACAAGCCTGGAGAGACACAACATGCCTTTTTGGTCAATTATCAATAGTGTTTAAACGTCTCATAAGTAATTTTTATCCACTAAAAACGATCAATGAAAATCGTCTAATATTTCCTTTACTAAAAAGTAAGGTTCTCGAAAAAAAATTTGGTTACCAAAGGTTGACGAATCACGGGGTTGAGATGCGTGAGGTTGGGTTGAGATGCGCACACAATTAGTCAACCTTTGTAACCAAATTTTTTTTCGAAAACCTAATTTTTAAATGTTAGATAACATCCTTTAATCGTTTTTAGCATAAAGAAATTCCTTCTGAGACTTTTAAACACTATTCACAGTTAACCGAAAAAGGTACCTCTCCAAGTGCACAAAAATTATTTCCTTGAAAAAAACAGCAACATCCCGGTTTTGTTATTCACAGTATGTTTTATTCTTTTTTTACTGACGAAGCAATAGAAATACTTTAAATTTGTTCTGATCCCAAAGTGCTATTCAAGTCTCCTAAGAGCCAGCTACGAGCCCGTTGTTCCGCTGCTTGTTATTAGATCATCATTGAGTATATCAAAATAACTTAGAAATAAAATAGTGATTAGATTTTTGACGCGATTTCAATATCTTCAATAAATGCCTAACTTTTTCATTTTAATATCTAGTTAGTGAAAAAAGCTAGGCATAGCATGGCAGCTTTTAATTTTGAAATGAGAGTCGAAATTTCAAATCTTACCAACAAATTAGAAAAGCTGCAGGCTAGTGAAATGAAAGCGAATGTGTTAATAGGGAAAAAGACGTTATCACTGCCAGTACAACCAGTTTCCAAAAGCACTAAGTGATAGCCACTTTACACTAAAACAAAAAAATAATAAATGTGCCAGAAAATTTAGAATTAAAGGTAAAAAAATACCTGTTCAAACAATTTAACACCGGCAACAACAAAAACAAATAAGAATATAAAACCGGACATGAAGGCACAATCAGTCAGCAATATCACAGGGATAATTTCACCAAATTTACTGAAAATTGTTATTAAGCGTTTTGCAACCCCCTGTTGTTTAGGTCCTAGTTTGTGAATAACCTCTGAACCAAGCAAAAATCTTGCTTTTCACATTATACACCAAAATATTGTCGGCGAGAAACATCGGTAATGCAGTCAGGTCTCGACTTAGTGACACCCAAGGGTAAATTAACGTAAAATTATACGGTATTTTGAAAAAACAAACAGCGAAATTAAAATCTTTTTTGTTGGATTTTTAGACATTTTGTCTAAATAAATGCTGCCAAAATCATCAAAAAATTGGTTAATAAAGTGATGAAGAAAATGTAAATCTTTCAAAATAAGAAAAAGCACATAAGCTTCTTAAAGTCGACTGCAACTCATTTTTCAGAAAATATAACTTACCCCATACAGAGAGAGATAATTGCAGAAAGAACAACATAATGTGTATAGTTGAAAGAATACATTTGGTGCTAGCAGCAATATACAAAACAGTTGTAGTTAGGATCACAGACAAAGGAATGAAATGACGGTAACGTCTTATTGCCTGAAACCAAAGTACAGCTGAGTTTTCAGTTAACATACAAATCCCGGGTTTAAACCATCTGCAAGCTGAGCCCCTTCCACACCTCACCGTTCTTCGGCGAAGTGGGAGTTAACTTAAGTTAAAATCAAAACAGACTATGAATAAGCCAGATAGATACCAATTTTCGTCAGCTATACTCATTTTTTTTTCAAAAATGCTTATGAAAGTTTTTAGAAGGAAATTTAATTATAATAGGCTCAAATTCATTTGCGCCCTCAAAATGCTCATTTACGCCCTCAAATTAATTATTTACGCCCTCAAATTTGAAAATTGATCAAAATGCTCATTTACGCCCTCAAATTGCTCATTTACGCCCTCAAATTAATTATTTACGCCCTCAAATTTGAAAATTGATCAAAATGCTCATTTACGCCCTCAAATTGCTCATTTACGCCCTCAAATTAATTATTTACGCCCTCAAATTTGAAAATTGATCAAAATGCTCATTTACGCCCTCAAATTGCTCATTTACGCCCTCAAATTAATTATTTACGCCCTCAAATTTGAAAATTGATCAAAATGCTCATTTACGCCCTCAAATTGCTCATTTACGCCCTCAAATTAATTATTTACGCCCTCAAATTTGAAAATTGATCAAAATGCTGATTTACGCCCTCAAATTGCTCATTTACGCCCTCAAATTAATTATTTACGCCCTCAAATTTGAAAATTGATCAAAATGCTCATTTACGCCCTCAAATTGCTCATTTACGCCCTCAAATTAATTATTTACGCCCTCAAATTTGAAAATTGATCAAAATGCTCATTTACGCCCTCAAATTGCTCATTTACGCCCTCAAATTAATTATTTACGCCCTCAAATTTGAAAATTGATCAAAATGCTCATTTACGCCCTCAAAATGCTCATTTACGCCCTCAAATTAATTATTTACGCCCTCAAATTTGAAAATTGATCAAAATGCTCATTTACGCCCTCAAATTGCTCATTTACGCCCTCAAATTTATTATTTACACCTCAAATCGATCAAATTGGGTGGGAATTCCCTATTTTAGATGGCAATATTTTCAGAACTCGAATGTCGGACTGTGTTTAGACTTTCCAAACCGGTATCTTCAGTTCCCTGAGCCATTCTGTAGGAGAACGCATGAGGAGCTCACTCGAGCGACCCTGGGAACCGAAAAAATTTGCACTATATCGAGGTTCGCACTAAATCGGGGTTCCACTTTCGAGACTTTCAAAGACTTTTGACCAAGTCCATCGAACTCGAGGTCGCACTAAATCTGGGTTCGCACTAAATCGGGGTAACAAGTTTCGGAACATGAAAAATGTAAAAATTTTTATGATATAAGTGGACGATCGGCTGGTTTCGCTGGTTGAGACTAAAAAATTTGAATTCCCGCAAAATTTTGGCTAAAATTTTGGTCGATTTGAGGGCGTAAAAAAGAAATTTGAGGGCGTAAATGAGTAATTTGAGAGAGTAAATAAGCATTTTGATCGATTTTCAAATTTGAGGGCGTAAATGAGCATTTTGATGGCGTAAATGAGCATTTGAGGGCGCAAACCACTTATAGCCATTATAATACCTTAATAATAGTGTAGCCGTAGTCGATTTGGAAACGAATGTCATAGTTACAGCCAAACTCGTCAATGAACACAAGCATGGCCTCTTTGCCACCCTCTTTTGACTCATAAATGGTTATAGAGATAGGATTGCCGGATCCATCCGCCTCACTCATTCTAGATGGTAGATCGTCCTGGAAGAAGACCATTCGACGGATCCCTTCTAAATATAGGATGGTTAAAAAACTCACTTAATAACTCCCCAGCCCTTGTTTTTCGACTAAGATTCCAGAGTATCTTTCGAGTGATTTGTGTCTAAGGTATGTGGGTGCGCATTTCAACCCCAAGCCACTTACCAAGCCCCTGCTAACCAAGCAACCAACCCCTTCGGGGGCGCAGGGGGCTTGGTGGGTTAGAGATGCGCGCACTCACTTACCTTAGACATAATTCTGAGCAAGACTCTTGACCGAAATCTCAACCCAAGCCACCAAGCCCCTGCGCCCCGAAGAGGGCGCAGGGGGCTTGGTGGGTTAGAGATGCGCGCACTCACTTACCTTAGACACAAATCACTCGAAAGATACTCTGGATGCATAAAAATGTATGCATACCAGAGTTTCTTTATGCGTTAGGACCCAGTTAACAAAACTATGTTCAAATCGCATCTTTGGGGGTTTTTTAGCACATTTAGGTACCCTTTTTTGGTTAAATTAGCTGGGGGACAGGTATATAAGTGCCGCTACGATAAGAGTGCACAATTATCTTGTATATGTACAATGGGGTGGGTATAATGGTGAAAACTGGTCGGAAAAGTTTTTCATCGGAAATATCCGTCAGCGCCCTAAAACCTGTTTAAGCACGTTTTAGGTGCTAAAACTTTGAAAAAAGATGTTTCTGGCCATTTCTGAGCTATGACATATATTGCAGTCCTGCCAAAAACAGAATGAAGTTGAGTGAAATGTAACAAAGAACATATTGCTTGATTTAAATGGCCTGGAGGTGCTTAGGCAATTTTTGGACAAACATCTATTTAATTTGGTCGATTGAAGCTTAGAAAACAGAAAAGACACACAAAATTTGTTTTGTTCTGTTTAGACAAACTGATTGAAGACTTTCATCTAAAATCCACATAAAAACCGAATTTTGTATATGTCTGACATGGAACCAGAAAAATTCAGGTCTTGGTTTTATTGGATAAGTCTCGGTATTCAGCCTACTCATATTATCGTTTGGAGAGAAAAAAATTAACCTGTTTTGCAGCTATTTGCTTGGACTGTCACTTTGTAAACAACCGACGAGGCTACGCCCACATGCACAAAGTGAATTGGCAATATTTTGAGTCCGTCGCTAACAGTAACTCTCAATGTAAGTGGCCCACCATACCACACCTCAGAAGCTATTTCGGCGAACGAAAGGGATTTTTGTGCATGAGCGCATCTGACTTACTCAATAACTGTAAAATATATAAATGTTGGATACAAATCCGAATTTTCGCAGTATACCCATGTCCTTGTGCCCTTCAACTTCACTTTGACTGCAGAACCATCACTTAGATTAGACAATTTGAGAAAGAAGTAGAGTACATCACTGCTCAGAAACCTGGACAATCCGACTGTGGGGCAATCCAGTGCGCCGTTAGGACAAATCAAGTTTACCAGGTGTGTTTGGGTGTCGTTTGATAGTGCCAAAAGGAAATTATGGCCAAAAGTTGTGGAGTTTGTGGTAAAGGAGAGGACTCCGGATGATGGACACTGAAAGATTCGTATTGGAAAGATTTAACGGAGAAATCTTTTGGAACTTATTTACTTTTGGGGGGGGGGGGGGGGGTGCGACACCGATTTTCAACTTTTTCGAAAAAAATTATTAGACTTTTCAATTGTAAATTTTCTAATTAGCAAAGTTTTTAATAAAAACTCAATTATTTCTTATAATAATCTCATAATTGATCTCATAATAATCTCATAATTGATGGTAATCTAGAAAATTTCGATTTACTTCACATTTATCTATTATTATAAAGAAGCTATATTATTTTTTGGTATACCAAGATTGTAAAGTAGTTTCAATTATAACTTTTTTAATAAGCTTGAATTCTGTATTCATTATATCTTAAAGTAAGTTCTTTTTAGTAAACTCTTTTTGAAAAATATAACATATCGTAAAAAGTCTAATAATTTTTATTTATAATTTTTCTTTTCTTTCCATGGCACCGGATAAAAGTTTCATCGAGTTCCAATAGAGATTTCATGTGGTAAAAAAAATTTAAAAAAAATTACATAAAATTTATGTTATATCAAAAACACGATTTCTGCTTGGTCCCCTGTGGTTTGCGTCCCGGTCTATGGGTGGCCTTTTTTGGTTGTAGGGTGTTATTACCTGTGGCACACAAGCCTCTGGTCCAAACAACTGTGTATTAGTTAGAGCAAATGGCTAAAACACAGATTTGTATAAGCTTAAAATTATAAAAACACAAGCCTGCAATGTGGAGCCACCCCTTTGTAGTGAACACGCAATTTTTCAGCTGGATGTTTGAGAAAAGTGTCAGCATTTTCAGCATAATCAAACAAAACGCGTGAAATTTGTCTGTGAAATCGACTCGAATGAGTTGAGAAAATAGAAAATGAAGTATACCTGATTAGCTGGTTACACCAGATGATGCATTTATGGTCCATGTCCAGCTGCAAAAATATTACGTTGTGTCACAAAAACTGTCCATTTTATTCAAAAGGAATGTTGTGACATTTTGCTTTTTGATAAGTTTTTGAATATTGACCTCTCATTTTGTAGCGGACAGTTTTGGCTACAAAATGATAGCTCAACTTGAAAGGACCATGGTTTTTGCGCGCAGTGGCATATGCAAAATTTAAATTGGCGGGGACACTTCTCTTTCGTTTTTTTTTCTTTACTCTTTGGAGTCGTTCGCCATAACTCCAAAGAGTACAGTGCGAGACGAAAGAGAACTTTCCCCCGCCGATTCAAATTTTGCACATGCCACTGCGCGCAAAAACCAAATTTTTAGAAAAAAAAAGAGAAAAAGGGCAGATTTGAAAAGGTCGAATAAAAAAGGCAAGAAAATAAAAAAGGCGAAAGATTTCAGTCATTATCCAAAAAATTACGTTTTGATCCGCTAAGGAATAAAAGTAAGTGAAAGAAAACTGTTTACATTGACTCTGTCGATGGAGTTTGTGGAGGCATGCAGATGATATTTGGAAATCGTCCACTCCTCCTCAATGAACTCGTCCTTCAGGCCACCACTGATGGAGACAAATGGAATGTGAGGTTTTTCACTTCTAGCATATTGCTCACTCTTCTGATTTAGTGTCAACCATAACTGTAGGATGGACTTGTCGAATAGATAGGCTAGAATACTTATTGCTGTCAACACATAGAATAAAAATGGTGTGAAAAAACCCAACCTGGTTCATTGTACGGAGTAGCTAGAGAAATGACCATCGAAATCTTGCTTTTGTCGAAGTTTGGATTTAGAAGAACAGACTTTTGGATAACGATTCCGCCCACCGAGTGACCTACCAAAACAATGCCCTGAAAATTCATTTATCATGATCATTTCAGTTTTATTGACATATACAATAGACCACCAACCGGTGGTTTTTAGTGTAAAGAGACCAGACATATTCAATGGCAGAAGTAAGGTACTTGGACTGCATGACCAAATATTCTGAACTAATAGCTGTCAGCTCCTAAACAACTTTTCAAGTCAAGAGCAGTTGATTAAAAAGTCTACTTCATTAAAATCCACTGCAAATGTGTCAAAGTGGAATGCTGTTTCTCTTAAATAAAATTTTTTTGATATTACGTTTTGTAAAATTTTACAATTTACCTCAAGTCTGTCTTGTTTTGAAGCATGGAACCAAGTGAGCGGACTTGCCTTCCAGAACCTAAAATTTAAAGATAAATAATTGATATTTTATACTTTTACCGCTCACTGGTTCCGATTACCTCTAACATGTTTTTGACAAATTGGATATCTTTTTTTCAGATAATGTGACATTATAACTATCCTGCGTTTATAGAGCTAAGTTGTTAAGTTTTTTTACTAATATTAAAATGAAATCGGACAGTGAGTTAAAAACTGATATGGTAGTTTTATAAGCAAATCGAGTATGCTAAACACGATTCCGGTGTCAGAATACCAGGTTTGCTTATCGAAAAAAAGTTTTCCGTTAAATATCATTTTTAGGTTTACAAAGAAGCAGTGACCAAACCTTAATTTTACAATGTTTATTTACAAAACTTCCAACTATTAGTTAGCCCTGTTCACGGGCATTCAAATGGTGTATAAAAATTGTGTAACTTTATTAAAAACATAAATAATTTTCTCAAAAATCTGTGGCAACTTCCCGAATTCGGCAGTTTCTGACTAGTTAACTTTCGAGGTCTGTATCTCGCAAATGGAGCACAAAAAGGGCAAAAATAACAGCGCCATCGTTTTCGGCATATTGTAAATAAGGTATGTATGCAATAATCTGAGATACCCAAATTCCGCTATCGGCATGCATTGGTTAACTGGCCCCATCCCTCAATGGGTTGGGAGGGTTTGCCTTGGTCCCCCTGTTGTTGTTTTTTGTAAGTTTTTAGCCTAAGGCTCAGGCGAAAATAAGCCGGCGTATGTTAGGACGAACTCAATCATGAGTCTAAAATACGTTTGAGTCCGTCCTAACATACGCTGGCAAACCTTTGCCTAAGCCTCAAGCCTAAAAATTAAAAAAAAAACAGGGGACCAAGGCCAAAAAAACCCCCCATTGAGGGATAGGGCCGGTTAACTTTTACAGAAAATCACTCTTAAGCAGGGCTCCGAATCATCTTTTTTAAAAAGATTTGTCCTTTTTTGGCACACCAAATCTTTTTTATTTTTGAAAATTTAGTCAAAATATTTTTTTTCGCTTCAAAATGGCAACAAGCACTGGATAAAATAACCCTTTTACTTCAAAAATAGTCAAAATGTCCTTTTTTACCCAAATGTCCTTTTTTTTGAAATTTTTCATTCGGAGCCCTGCTCTTAAGGTCTCGAGTTCGACTCCCACCGGCAGCAATCTCTGTTTATCCGATTTCTTTTTTTTTTTCATTCAAAAGCCTATACATGTGACTTCAGCTAACATTTTTTTTTGAATTATTTAAAATTTGAATGTTTGATGTGAGGAGGATTTAAATTCGACTATAGTACTATGGAGAAAGTTGGGTAGAATTTGGAGAGTCGTGGCTCAAAAATTGTGAATAATAGAACTTAAAAGAATAAAGAGTTTTAAATTAATTAAATTATTATAAAAGGCGGGTACCAGCGAAATTCAAACGAGAATTAATTTGACGCAATTTTGTCAAATTCGAGGAAAAACTACGCCCCCTAGTGGTAATCGGACCGACGACCAACTTTTCGCACAGCGCCGCTGCTTTAACACTATGCCACCGATGCTAATAAACACTGAGAATATTTTTGATTATTTATTCCCTGCAGGGTACTCAACAAAAATGTTTTTCAAAATAGTTCTTTTTTGAATTGACCTGGTATCCGACTTTCGAAATATTCCATCGGCGACGGGCATGCCCCTTTCAATTAAAACATAGTTTACCTGCAGTGCCTGGAACAAAGATAATAGGTAGGCCGGTGAGTTCACCATTTTTACTGCAAAAATTCGGTCATACTTAATTAGACCAAAAGGTTCATGAGAGGTTCTTACAGAAAGTTAGCAGCATATAACCTAAAAAAATTCGCATTAGCTTAGAAACTTAAAAGAATATTACCCTTCTCCATAGAGGAACAATGAATATCTAGAGCTTTCACTTCCAAACCCTACATCCTGAAAAGAATGAGGTGGATGTAATTTAATTAAAATGCATAAAAAAGGATGATTCAAGCATTTTTCGATAGCGGAAAAAAGTTTCACTTTTAGATTTTTTGGTGTTTTTAGTTTTACAAATAGACTAAAGGGTGAACCATTAAAAACCCCTGAACTTTGACTGCGCCATTATTGCTTTTTTTATCATTACCTATTTGTTCATGATAACTCATTTTGAAGCAATGACAATTTTCTAGAATTAACATTTGATAATTGAATAGAATATTTTTGATAAATTAACAGAACAAAAACTTTAGCCTCTAGGTATAGTTTTGTTAGAAACCAAGTGAAAAAATCCGTACAAAAGATTTCGAATTGGCGGGGGACAACCATTGTTGGAGACGGCAATGGCCCTTTAAATATAAATGTTGAGATATGGTCTTTTAAAAATAAAATCGAGAACAAGCTATTTTTCTTAATATTTTCGAATTTCAGCCAAAGGACCATCGCCGTTGCCGACAGTGAGAATTTCACACGTTTGAATACGCGTGAGACACTATTTTTATTCCGAAAATATTCAGGACTATTTTTAATGCCATTTTTAAGACATTTTTAAACAAAGAATCTATTAATATAATTTAAAAAATTTGAAATTTTTTCGGTGAGTAGGGAACAGCTTTTCAAAAAGTCTGAAAAATGCGGTATAAATTTTTGGCGAGAATTTGAAAATCCGCTGTTTTTTTCGCTTTCTCAATAAAAGAGGCCGAATTTTTTTATTATGCCACGTTTTTGACAGAGCACGAAATCCTGGACCTAAATACTCATTTTAATTAATACCGTATCCCCTCTAGTTATAATTTTTTGCAAAAATCTCGAGGTCCTAAACAAATTAACAACTAATTTCGACAAAAAAACTGACCATAAAGTGCATGTGTCTATAAAAATTCAAAATATACCAAAAAGCCTGACAGAAGTTTTATACCTCCACATATAAGTCATGTCACATTGGTTTTGGTCATCTTCAAATTCATCTTCACCAACACACAGCCCTAAAAATCCCCCACAAAGACATAAGTAAAATAGAAGTGGATGGACCATGGCATATACAGTTTGATGTTACTGTCCGCTTTCAATATTTAGTGGAAATCATTACTCATTTAGAGAAAACTGCTAGTTTTGCACAATACTATTGAAAAGCCGTTCGTTTAGTGGATGGATGCAATTTTTTATGGGGATAGCATTGCTGTTGTTGGCTGAACAATGATTCAGCGTGTAATTCGATTATCGAATGCTCTTTTGGTTAAAAACAGGTTTGAGTTTGCGGGTTGCTAGGGTAGCAGCAGTATGCCAAGGCGTATTTTGAACACACAACGTGCTTGTTTTAGTCACTTCTTCTTCTTTAAGTTGCGAAATTGGTTCCTGCTTGGCCACGCTGCTGATGTGTTTTTAAGTTGTGGGACGATGATTATAATAAAATCTTTTTATTTCTGGGAGGCTTTAAAACAATTTAGTGGTCATCCTACCGTTAATAAGTGTCGTAAAATATTAGCATGATTATACAGGGTAGTTAGGTGCATAAGTTTCTCTTACGCCAAAATGTTTACCAGGTTTGATTCCTGATCGTATAGTCAATATCGTATAGCCATTTTACAATTTTGTTCTAATGGTCGAATACAAAACAGCTCTGGGAAATTTTTTTTATTTTTTAATGAAAGTAGCCATTCTTGACAAACGTTTTTGTTCTAAGACTTTACAGTTTCCTGAGAAGTCCTAACCATCAACCAAATTTTCTGTTCAATTCTTGGTTGTTAAGATAAGGTCATAAGTTGGACTACTAAAACTTAAAAAAATTACTGCTCAATTTATGCTCATACCTTAAAGGGGGGGGGAAGCCATTTAGGTTTGAAAGAGTGGCTTCCATGGCGCAGTGCGTAAGTGCTCGCGTTTTTTGGCCCAAAATGGTGTTTTTTTAATGTTGCAGGTTCAATCCCACGTAGGGCATACTATTTTTTTGGCTTGTTTGGCCAGTTTAGAGCCAATTAGACTTTTTTGACGCCAGATTCGGGATCAGCGACCCAAATTACCTCTAAACTGGCCAAATAATCCAAAAAAATAGTGTGCCACTACGTGGGATTAAACCTGTAACACCAAAAAAACACCATTTTAGGCCAAAAAACGCGAGCACTTACACACTGCGCCATGGAAGCCACTTTTTCAAACCTAAATGGCTCCCCCCTTTTAACAACCACGAATTTTGAAAAATCTGTTGCGTAAATCTGCTTCTTCAAGAAATTTCGCCTAGTAGGCTATCTTAGAATAGAATGTTTTGGTTAAAATCTGGGCTCCGAACTCAAAATTCTAAAAATAAGGACATTTGATCAAAATAAGGACGTTTTAGGGCATTCTAGCAAAAATATGCTTTTTTATTCAGTGTTTATTGCTCTTTCGATGCTAAAAAATAAGATTTTGACGTAAAATTCTGTAAATAAATAAGGTTTGGAATTCTAAAATAAGGAAGAATCTTATAAATAAGGACATTTTGGTGCCCTGCTTTGAATGCTATGCAAAAAAAGAAATTGGTGGTTAGATTTTACAGAGTAGCACTTTCTGTCTAATTGGTTATTGGTTTGATCGACAGTAGTATACACAGGGCTTCGAATGAAAAATTTCAAAAAAAGGACATTTGGGTAAAAAAAGGACATTTTGACTGTTTTTGAAGTAAAAGGGTCATTTTATCGAGTGCTTGTTGCCATTTTGAAGCAAAAAAAAAGATTTTGACTAAATTTTCAAAAATAAAAAAAGATTTGGGGTGCGAAAAAAAGACAAATCTTTTTAAAAAGGACGATTCGAAGCCCTGAGTATACATCTTGTTTTCACAATATTTACTACATTTTACTCATATCGGCATCCAATCATCCATATAATGAAAAATTCTTCTTTGCCTGACTCATCGCTTTATTCTGCATAAAAATAGCATAAGCTAGACCAAATACAAAAATGTTCGTTTTTTAAACCACCCTTTTTTGTTTTTTTCGCTAGTGTAACGGTCCTGCATTTCTTTTAACTTTTGTCAGCAGCTTCCTCTGCTAATATCAATAAAAGGAAGGAAGGGGGCAACTACTGGCATTTGTGTATGTCTTGGCGGTCCTGGTCGTGTGAATAGTAAGAGTGATAGCAGGAGGGGAGCTTTGCTGATTGCTCACTTCTGTTATTATTTCCTCACAAGAGAAAATTTTCGCCATCATTTATTGTGAGTACTACTGCCGTTCGTTCATAATTGTGTTTTATTTCGGTGTAAAATGATCATATCTATGAGGAAGTTAATTAAGTGTTAATGGAAGTAATGAAATCAGTTTTTGGTATACAGTCACTTTTGATGTAAGGCAATTGTGATAATAAACTTTATATCAACCTACCCCCACAATCAAAGTTTGTCGGCGATTCGATTGCGATTCTAGAGAATTCTTATACTTATTACATTTTTGCTTTCTTACGTTTATTTTTAGGCTTTTTTTATTTTTTTAATTAGGCGTAGCTTCGTAACACTTACCTTACGGGCGTAACACTTAACTTAGACATGATTTTGAGAAGTACACTTGATCATAAAATGCATATAGAGTCTCTTTTGCCACGGCCCGAGCTGAAAAACATGGTAAAGCAGCTAAAAAAGTGGCCCCTAGGTAGGTACATCTTAGTAGCGTCCGAAATTGTTAAATTAAAATATCTAAAACACTTAAAAATTTTACTTATGATGTGTTTTTTAGATTGTGAAAAACCATATTTTGTGATATTTTAATATTTATTCATGATCATTCGCAACTTCTCCGTTGCCTCAGTTTTGTTTTCTTTGGTTGTGGTGACTATTGGTGCACAGCTAGTCATTCAACAGCCTATTTCGGATGGCACAAACCGAAAGCCTGATTTATCTGTGAAGAAGGACAAAGCTTCCAAAGAAACAGGTTTTTTAATAGAAAATTGATGCGATCATAAATGTCCCTCTTTCCTCTTAAAAGGCCATAGCCACGCGTTCTGGATTGTCCCCCGACACTTCGAAAATGTTCGCCTTATCATTGAACTTTTGTACGGATTTTCAGCTTGGTTCCTAACAAAACAAGGCCTAGAATTTAATTTTAGGTATAGTTGTGTTAAAAACTAAGTCAAAGAATCAGTACAGAAGTCCAATGATTACGAAATTTTTTTGAATTGGCGGGGGACAACCGTTGTCGTAGACGGCAATGGCCTCTAAACGAGGTCGAGAAGAAGAAGATGAATGCCTGAAAGTCGGGCTTTTTAAAAAGTTAGATAATTTAATTCTAAAACTGAGTCTGAAATGTCTACCGAAATCTATCTAAAAAGTCTACTAACCCAGATTTTTTTATTGTTTTCATTATTATCAACCAATCATAAACATGTTTTAGGGATTCAATGCCCCAAAGAAACATTCAAGTGCGAGGGCAGTGGTAGGTGTATCCCTATGTCCTGGAGATGTGACTCTGGTGAGTATTTTGCTCAAATGACCTGAACCACTTTAATCTAAATTTAGAATCTGACTGTGAAAAAGGGGACGACGAGCTGAATTGCTGTTAGTTTGGCTTGAAATTGTGACCAAATGTATACCCCACATGCATAGCTACCATTTATATAATCTACGCAGCTAAATTCAATTATATGAAAAGCGGTACTTGTTGCGTTTACGCCCCCCCCCGATCACCAGCGTTTATATGTAAACATTAAATTTTTTTATTCGCAAGCATATAACAACACAATTTGTGACCACAAATGAAACATAATGTCTACTCCTTTGAATTTTCTACGCCAGACGAAATCAGAAATGTAGCTACGAAAGACATCGCATCGCCATTTACTGTATTTTTCACCTGGTCGAAGACTACGAAGGCGCATTTTCTTTCCACAATCGCAAGTTCTACTCGAATGAAGAAGCTTCAGATTTTGCAACCACTCGATAAATACATGCTCTGGCCTTAGCCCTCGGTTTAAAACAATGTCAAAAATCGAGTCAAGATTTGGCAATGGGGGGGGGGGGGCGTAAACGCAACAAGTACCTGAAAAGCCATGGTTTTGTCATGAAGATAAAAAAATTGTCTGATCAGTTGCCCATCAAGATCATATTGATCGTAAGGTCTATTAGCCCATCCCAAATTTGCTAATGCCACATTTTTGATACCGGCTTTTTCTTTGAATGTCTTGCCCTTTTCTTTCCTTCATAAAAGATGAGATAAATATATGGTGATTCATTCACAGGAAAGGGTAAACAACTGACTTTAATGTAAACAACTGAGTGCTTTCTTTAAAACAAATTACAAAACTTGAATAACATTGCATAAAACCAGGTTTCCCAACACTTTTTGCAGATTCCGAATTTCATATAGTCAGAAAATTCGGGGATATTTTCTTGGAGCTTAAACTGGTTCTAGAAAACCCTACAACTTAGAATATCCTTAAATAAATTCACCACATATAATAATGATAAAGCCAACATTTTAGCGTCGGAAACCCAGCAATGCAATCCAGACAAAGAGTAAAACATTTGTATGACCTAATTATGAATCTAACTCTTATCCCTGCCTTTCAGGTACCAATGCAGCGCCTCTAAAGACGGCACCCTGAGTTTGCCGTTGACTAGCAGCACTCACTTGATGAACTTGTATGGATCTGGTTCTCTCTTCGCACACCATTGTATTCCCAAGGTTGGATAAGTTAGCTTAAAAGTTGAGTAATGAGTTCATCCTGTTATACAGGCATGGCAATGCGATGGAGAAGGGGACTGCATCAATAAGGACGATGAGGATCACTGTGAAAGTAAGACTCAAAAACCATAGAAAGGGGCTTATTATGATGCGGTTGAAATATTAATTAGTATTTTAAGAGGTCACATGCGACAACCAAACCCATTTTGAATGCCGCAGCTTTGACACCAACTCCCCTTCTTGTATAATACCCAGCTCATTGTGCTTAGATTTATAAACTGAAATTTTAGGTATTCCCAAAGAGTGGGTTTGTGACGGCCAAACGGACTGTTTGAATGGTCTTGATGTAAGTGAATATTTGGAATAAATATGAAAATGTTGACTATTTCAATTACTCAGGAACAAAATTGCAAAAACCATAGCAGATCTGCTTGTGATGCAGACACTGAATTTCAGTAAGAAATTGATGATTCAATATTGACTTGTAATTTTAATGTAAATTCTTTAGATGTAACGACGGACTATGCATCTACAAGAACTGGCACTGTGATGGTGACAGCGACTGTGTGGATGGATCAGATGTAAAATATTTTAAGTGGTTGTAATAAACTTGTGATGACATTCAAAGTTTTGAAGGAAACTGGCTGTCACACAGACAAGGCCTGCGAGAAAAGTGGCAAATTCAAGGTAATTTAAAAATAAAAAACCGCTCAGACAGCCCTAATGGCAACTGCCACCGTTTTGAAAAACTATCGAGTCGTTCCAAAATGATTATTTATTGGATTTTTATTCGGTCATATCTGAGTGCCAAATATTTTTTTTCAAAATTTTTATTTTCAGTCCAAATTTAAGATTTTGATACAAATCCGCATATCATAGCTGCATAAATAAAGTAAGAAGCTGTTGTAAGAGAGCATAAAAAGACTTTCTCAAGCTATACGTCCTTTTACTTCGAAAAATCATCTACAGTCAACACTCAATATGGTGCGGTCATTCGAGGCCCGAAAAAGCACACCATATCGATAATAACAAAATACAGCGAGAGCCGTACTAAGGGATTAAAAAAGAAGCCTGTCGCCACGGCGAGCATTCGCTTGCGGATTTTTTTTGCGGATTCCACATAAGCGGAATTTTCATTTGCGGTCTCCCCATTTGCAGATTTTAACATGCGGATTTTTACTTGCGGATTCCATAATAGCAGAAACCATATTTCCGGAGTTTTATTGGCGACTTTTTTTATTGTTTTTTTTACTTTGTACTTGTTGTACGGACTTTGTACGGACTTATCTGCTTTTTTTGTCAACAAGTCATCGAGTTATTCGCACATTTGTAAATTTTTCTTTCACAAATCGCCAAACAAGAATCCGGCGGTGGCTTCTTGAGCAGTGACTAGCAGGTTATCCTCAACCTCTACCTTTTCGGTTTTTCACCGTTTCACAACCACTTTTGCTGATTTATACGGAAACTTTAGTTTTAACTGTTGTTACAAAAGTGACTCGTTTTGCATCGGATCTGATATTGATGACCTTATGCTACTTTTAAAAAAAGTAGGCAGAAAACTTAAAAAACAAGACAGGAACGAATGTGAAACTTTGTCGAGAAAGAAAAGAAATTCTGGTACCCGCCTTTTCTCGGGCATGCCCCTTTAAGTAATGATGTTACAAGGAAATGATAACTTTTGTCACTTTCCGTTTAATTTTGGGCATGTTACGACATTCTCCGTGAGAAAAAGGCTATCGTGTTTGCAGGCCTAATAATTTATTTCAAGATGTCTTCAACATCCTCGCAAACAATTTCCAAATCCAACAACACATTTCTTATGAGAGAACAATCGATAATCTTGTGCAGAATATTTTTTCTCTCCCTCATACTTGCCAATCTCCGCTCTTCTTTGTTGATAATGGCGTGCAGAGCTTCGATAGATCGCTCGGACAGAAGCCCCCAAAAAGCGTGCTGGTCCATAACATTGTTAAGGTGAACGCAGAGCTTGACACATACCTAAAATTTAGAACATCCATTTTACACTCATGAGGTGTGTAGAAATAATTGTGTATGTAGAATATCTATATAATCCGGTCTCGGGCCGGCCAGTGCCCAACCCTGCCTACAATAATAACAAATGCCTCAACAAGCACCTCGGACTGATCTTGCTTTTGCAGTCTTTTTCACTCCATTCCTGGACCACCGGATGCCACAGATCTTACTCATACGAGCTGAAGGGACTGCGACTGATTCTGGTTTCTTCTTCTGCTTCATTAATTTTTGCTAAACCATAAAAGTTATAGGAGTGAATTACATTAAAGGGGCATGCTCGTTGCCGATGGAAATATTTTGAAAGGCGGGCACCGGCGAAATTTGAAGGAGAATTAATTCGACGTGATTTTGGAAGGCTGTACCTGAAAACACCCGTCAAAAAAATGAAATCTCCCGTCAAAATCATTAAATCTCCCGTCAAATTTTTAAAACTTCTCGTTCTAGGTGTATACTTTTCATAGTTTCTATTTTTTGCATAAGCATGTAGCCCTGAATCTCTAGTTTTTGATAGGCTATGAACTAGTCGATACAATTTTGAAAATGGTAGAACAATTTATTTTGAAAAAAAAAAGATGTAGTTTTGAAAAACTCAATTTTTTCTCCCGTTTTTCAAAATTGTATCAAGCTAGTAAATAGCTTATTAAAAACTAGAGATTCAGGGCTGCATGCTAATGCAAAAAAATAAAAATTTTGAAAAGTATACACTGAGAAGGTGAATTTTTAAAAATTTGACGGGAGATTCAATGATTTTGACGGGTGTTTTCGATTTGAGCCATTTTGGAAAAGTCGAGAAAAAAATCATACCCCCGGCGAAAATCGAACTGACGACCAACTTTCGCAGTCCGCCGCCATCCCACTAGGCCACCGATGCTATTAAACGAGGGAAGTCTTTTTGATTACTTATTCCCTGCAGGGTACCCAACTGAAATTTTATTTAAAATTATTCTCGTTTGAATTGATCTGGTACCCGCCTTTCAAAATATTTCATCGGCGGCGAGCATGCCCCTTTAACATCCAAAAAGTAAAAAACCTATTCTGGCGCTTCTTGCTGCCTCTCTTTGAAGAGATTTCGACTTTTTCTGTTCTTCTTCAGCTTTTCTCGCTTATGCAGCAGCCGCTGTTGCCTTTGCTGTTCTCGATATTCAGGATTTTTCAGCGTACTCTCTTTCTGCTGTTTGCTTTTTGAGTAGCATAGCGATACACCTTAACACGAGACAATTTTATTAAAACTTCTCGACGGTCAAATATCTCAAACCACGGATTTTTTTAACTTTCAATATACCGAAATGTAGCCCGCATCCCTACTACAAGACCCTCAGAAGGCTTTCCACTCGCTCCGCATGAAATCCGATATTTAGCATGAATTTGAGCGATATTTGACCTACATGGGTCAAATCATGCTAACATTTTTTTGGAGGCTTGAATCAGAAAACAGAGGCTCAGGATAGTTTTATAACTTAACTCAGTAAACTTTTTGAATCCTTTCCCATAAAAAAGGTGTGACAACCAAATGTGATATTTTCTGCTAACAAGTGATGGCTGATTATAAAGCCCTGAAAACAGGAAAATTTTTCAGTATAAACTAAGGCACGAACACAGGAATACACCACATAAACTTGAGCGAAATTAAAAGAGGACAGACAATAAGGCGGGGATTTTGACTAGAAAATGGATTTTGCTACCTTAAGTTAATTTAATTTTTATTTTTAAACCCTAATTTTTTTACACCAATCGTTATTACCATGAATCCACCCGACAAAAAGCACATCGGATCGAAGTTTCGAAACAAAAATTTTTCCGAAAAATTTGCCCTGGTCCATTTCAGGGCGTAACGGTACTTTTCGGAATTGTGTCAGAACTTTCATTTTCATAAATGCTATAGTAGACATTGTTATATACAAGTCCATACTCAATATGATGCCAGAAAGCTGGGCTACATTTTGAGTATAACGTTGTATATGACTGTGCTTGCAAAATGTGCGAAAAAAAACAAAAGTTCTCAAAAAGCTCCGAAAATTTCCCGAAAGCCTGGAATTTTTTAGAATTTTGGTTTTTGAGAACTTTGGTTTTTTTTCGCACATTTCGCAAGCACAGTCATATACAACGTTATACTCAAAATGTAGCCCAGCTTTCTGGCGTGATTTCGAGTATAAACATGTATATAACAATGTCTACTATAGCATTTATGAAAATGAAAGTTCTGACACAATTCCGAAAAGTACTGTTACGCCCCTGAAATGGACCAGGGCAAATTTTTCAGAAAAAAATTTTGTTTCGAAACTTCGATCCGATGTGTTTTTTGTCGGGTGGATTCATGGTAATAACGATTGGTGTAAAAAAAATAGGGTTGAAAATAAAATTAAATTAACTTAAGGTAGCAAAATCCCATTTTCTAGTCAAATCCCCCCTCTCCCTTATTGTCTGTCCTCCTTTAACCAATACAAAACAATATCTGAACAGAGTATTTTAATTTCGCACAAATTTCTCTGCTGAACACAAATTAGAGTTTTGAAACCCCGTGAAACTGGCATTGTCGAAATTTCTGAATCGAATCGAACAGTTCAATCGATTCGATTGTTAGAGATCTTAAAGAGCCGGTAGAAAACACTAGAAGGAAGGGAGAAAACAAAATCAGCAAAAGCGGTTTCGCAAAAGCGAAAACCCAGGAAGAACCATCAATTAGCCGGAAAAAACCACCTTTGGTTTTATCGCGCGACAATTCCGGAAAAGATCCGGTTTTGTCCGGTTTCCCTAGTTGTACTTCAGACTCTTTAAGACTCTTTTAAATTTTCTCTAAAAAGGGTGATAATAGACAGCATACCAGATACAAATAACAGTTCGTACGGAACATCATGAAATTCTTGTGTGAAATTCAGTCCAAACACACCATTAAACTTTAATCAATTATAAGTAAATTTACACGCCCTTAAAGGAAACATAACAAATTTATAACAACACACATAAACGCGGAAAACAACACGATATATTCGGAGTTTCTCGCGAATTTTCTCTGGCAAAGCTTCAGCCAATTTACATAAACGGATTTAGTCACTCTCCCTTGAAAATCACCTAAAAGAGTTTGAAAGAAAATATAGCCAATTACAAAGGAACGCACCCAGACTCTTGGAGACTCTATGTATCCTAGAAGAAATATCTTCAGATGTGTAAAGTAGTACACAGAAATAGACATTATGCAGTTAAACCCCCAATATTACAGCGCCCTTATAGCGATTTAAAAAAAAATTTTGCTTACGCAAAGCGCGTCCAGTTCTGTAATGAGTCTAATTAGCCTGGTTGTATGACGTTCTAACGGCGCAGTGCAAAACCAGGGGTAGCGTATGACCTAGAGTTAACCGAAAAACAACCGAAAGACTTACCACCACTTAGTTCTGAACAGAGATATCCGCCGTGTTCTTTAAGCGTGTGACTCTGGAATGTTTTAAGTTGTTTTTAAAATGAATCACTGTCTGAAATAACCTTTATTTCACTGTACTCGCCCACTTTTACTTGGCATACGGAGCAAAGGTACCCTGGAAATCACAACATTTAGTGGATCTGTCCTGGCTGTATACAGGCCAAATTACTGACCATGTTCATCTTTTTGATGATTCTCCATTACCATAAATCGGTTGCACTTAAAATTGCAAAGCTTTGACCTCAAAAGCACCGAAAAAGAATGAGTACCTTGAAATCGCAGATTTTACACTCAAATCTGATCATGCCAGTGTGGATTCGCTCGTGCGATGTCACCTCAAACCAGATAAATCAGGTAGTTAAGATTAAAAGAATAAAAACGGGCGAACAGACATTTCCTTCGCTGGTGAAAAGCTCGTCACAAAAGTGACAGGCGTACGTCTTGGTGAAGTAGTGGGACATCTTCATGTGCTTACGAAGTTTGCGAGGAGTCAGAAATCTTGAGGTGCACTCTTTGCATTTGAACCTAAAATGATAAAGCTAATTGAAAAACGGAAATTGAAAAAAATTGAATCAGTGCCCCGAGTTTTTCCCTCTGTGGAATCGTATTCTATGATGGTAGAGTCGGTATGGATCACACAGGTTTCGCATAGGCGTGCACTCGAAGCAAATGAAGGTCTGAAAACAAAACTTAAACAGGCGGCGATAATTTGAGATCACATTTACCATGTCGCAATAATGGTCTTTCAGATTTTGCTTGTTGGCCACTGCTTTGAAGCATTTTAGACACTAAAAATCGAGTCAGTCACTGGTAGGGACCAGCATTTATTTTCTGTAGACCAACACAATCAGCCAGAGTTTTAAAAAAAATATTGAGGATATTTGTGGAGAATATTTAGTACAATTAACATACTTGAAGGAATTCGGTGCACTCCGGATGTCTCTTTTCCAAATGTCTTTTTAACGACAGCTGGTTTTTAAAGCGCTTATCACAGAAGAGGCACTGAGGAGATACTTTCTTCTTGTAGGCACGACGTGGATGAACTAGTTCTCCTGAAAAAGCTGCCCGTATTTAGCCATTTCTTAATTTAAATGAAAAATACCATTTTCGTCAAATCGCGCTGGAATTCCATAAGACAATTCTCCGGCATAGGAATGCTAAATGGTTTGACTCAAACAACCCATCATGATCTCCCATCTCATGACCAAACAACATACCTTTCGATGGTAACATCAAAGTTTGCAGAGTCCAAATCCTCGGCAGGTGGAATGAACCCTGCAAAAAACCAGATAAAACATTAATCAGAAATAATTTTTTACCTCCACTGACGATTTCGTCAATCCTTATTGCTTCTAGTTCTTCTTTTCTAAAAGAAGACCAAATAAATGGTATGTCTGGGAAACTAACTCAAGAACTATACCTTTCTCGTCGAACATCCTCTTCTTGTTTGATCACATAAGCAGCGTGCTCTACGGGATGCCTATCGCGTAGATGTCTCTCATACAAGTGTCTAAACTTTTTTCGATGCTTAAAAATGTGGAATAAGAAAGTCACTTTTCCAGAAAGCGATTCTTGCACTTCTTGCATCGCACCATTTTCGAGCGTATTAGTTTGCGAATTTCTGCAGGTTTTGACGGATGAATTATAGCTCCGGCGATTTCATTTACATCAGAAGTTCGAACGACTACGGGCAATATGGTTGTTGTCATTGTCATCTGAAATTGTAATGAAATGAATTGAATTGAAGTCAGTGTAAAAAGGCTTGTAAATTGCAAGTGCTAATTACGGTATACAGTTCATTATCTTTCTATTGTACAGGGTGAGTCAAGAAATTCCAACGCTTTTAAACGGCCACAACTTTTTGTATAGATCGAATTCCAAAATTCTGTGAATGTCGAACTACTTATTTTTGAAAGCAATTTGTTTGGTATATAATGTTCAAAACATGATTTTCGCTGGCAACCGGACATTTGTCACTTTTTGAAATACCGGTAAATGCCTGTAATTCGGCTGTTTCGCCCAGCTGTATTGGCTTTCGATTTAATTAGTGGCTCAAATTGAAAACACCCCTCAAAATGTGTAAATCCCCCTCAAATTTGAAATTTACCCCCTCAAATTTGCATTTTTAGTGAAATACTGCAGTAAATTTTGCGGAAATCCGAATTTTATAGTCAAAAAGGACTTGGATCGCTCAGAATTCCAGGGGCGTAATCGTTTCGCCAATGAAACGTTCGCCAATAAGATCAATTCGCCAATGGTATGTTTATGCCAATAGTTTTTTTTTCTCAAGTACTCTTATTCTTTAGTCAGGCAAATTACCACTCAGTTTGCAGCCAGTGAGATGAGCTAAAAAATAAGTAGTAATTGTCCTGACAATAAAGTAAGAATACCTGATAAAAGAAGCTATTGGCGAAAAGATGCCGTTGGCGAAAAGATCTCATTGGCGAAAGTTTCAATGGCGAAACGATTACGCCCCAGAATTCCACCCTGGAGCGGCCAGAAGCCCTGAAAGTTGGTTTTTTGGGGTTTACTAAATGGGAAGTAAACTTTTTGCGAAAATTCGATTGAGCGGATCAGAATTCCAGTCCGATCGGCTGAATCGTTTATGCCTCGTGTACGCAGAGCAAGTCAAAGTCAAGGTCAAAGTCAAAGTTTTTGTGTGTACGCACAGAAAGTTGACTTGCAAGTCAACCTGCAAGTCAACTTTGACTTTGCCTTTGACCTTGACTTTGACTTTGACTTTTGGCCAGTGATGCCAATAAATGCAAAAAAGTGCACATGCAATTTCAAAAGTGCACGTGCACTTTTACATTGCACATGCACTTTTGAAACTGCATGTGCAATTTCAAAAGTGCATATGCAATTTGAAAATGCACGTGCATTTTTGAAAATGCACGTGCATTTTTGAAACTGCACGTGCATTTTTTGAACTGCACGTGTACTTTTAAAGATGAATGTGCATTTCTAGTGATTTTTTGTGCAATTTGATGACTCATTGTGAATCTTTGTATTTTGAACATGGTGAAAGTCTTTTTGCTTCTTCACTGACTTGAACGGTTAGTTTTCATGTTTAGATTGTCAAAGAAGATGTCTCAAAGTCAACGTTCTAGTTCCTCGTCCGCAATTTTCTCGAAGCACTTCATTTCCAGGTTTCATTTTCAGGTATCATTCCGAATTTCATTCTTTAACCTTCATTACAAGTTCCAAGAAGCCGCAGCACTCTGAAAACAATGCTAGTGGAGGAATACAGTGACGTAAAAGCAAAGATAATCATTGAATTGGGGAATATCAGTCGGCGCGTTTCAATCACTTGCGACATCTGGTCAGATTCTGGTTTATTGCATGCTTACCTTGGTTAGGTTGATCAGTTTGATACGTTTTCTATAATTTAAAGTTTTAAGGAATAACACTTCACTATTACAAGGAGATGTCGGTTTAAAACGGATATTTTTGGGGCTTGTTGAACTGACGGAACCTCCCACCGCTGACCTTATCCGATCTGAAGTTTCTAAGCTACTTCTTGAGTTCAATATTCGACCAGAGCAGGTTTTGCAAGTCGTTACTGACAATGGGTCTAATATGGTTGCAGCCTTTGCAAATGACCGTAATTTTTGACTATCAATTAATGTTTAATAAATTTTATAAATATTGCTTCTTGACAGGTTGGATGCAAGAAGATGAATGTGAATCTGTGCCCGAAGAACTCGAAGACACGGCTGATGAAAGTGTGGAGCTCATCTTTGGAGAAGTTTCAGACGAGAATGTACGTCTCGAGATTTTTATGAGGTATTTTATTATGTTCGGCAACTCTCATTTTCAATTATTTTCTACAGCAATGTTGTCTCAAAACGCCTCAGTTGCTTCGCCCACAATTTACAAGATGTCATTGGAGATTTTATGAAGACTCTTGTCCAAAACAACGGCTTTCGGGCTATGTTAGGATTGCTGAAACGAGTCAAATTTTGTATGGCTGCCAAACAGGTGATTCTTTCTTTTATTGTATGCTTTGCAAACTGTCATAGTCTTTTTAGCGATTGAAATATCAGACAGGCAAATCAGTTAAAACGCTTTCCACTACGAGATGAGGCTCTGTTGTTACTTTTATTCAACGGTTTCTGGATATTCCGAAGGCAAGAGCAAAGCTGTTAGCCAAAGCTTCAGGAAAAAAGCGAGCCGCAAAAAGTACCAATTGTGCACTAAATATCGAATAAATCAAAGCTAATTTGAAGGCAGTCCGTGAACAATTAGAAGTGCAAAACCCCATTGGTTACTGGGAATCAGCTTTGAATACTGTGAGACTGAACTCAATTTATGCATAAATTATAATAGAAGTTTAAGATTTTTCGTTCGTTGGCAACTCTGGCTATGGAGATATTGGCTATACCAGCTACCAGTGCTCCGATTGAGCGAGTATTCTCACAAGCTGGCCTAGCTGCCAGTCGACATCAAAGTAGAACCGAAATTCTCTTGTTAAACTCACAGTTGGTCATTTACTGTTATGAAAATAGTTAAAACTTTTGCTGTCACTGTTGTAGTATATAAATTCTTACCGAATAAAATCATTATGGAAGTTGTTTATAAAGAACTTATCGAAAGAGTAACCTAAAAAAGAGATGAATAGAATAAAAAAAGGGTGATAAAATTATTTTGTGAACGTCAAAAATGTTCTAAACATGAAAAACTAATTGTTCAAGTCAGTGAATTATTTTGTGAAGGTCAAAAATGTTCTAAACATGAAAAACTAACTGTTCAAGTCAGTGAAGAAGCAAAAAGACTTTCACCATGTTCAAAATACAAAGATTCACAATGAGTCATCAAATTGCACAAAAAATCACTAGAAATGCACATTCATCTTTAAAAGTACACGTGCAGTTCAAAAAATGCACGTGCAGTTTCAAAAATGCACGTGTATTTTCAAAAATGCACGTGCATTTTCAAATTGCACATGCACTTTTGAAATTGCACATGCAGTTTCAAAAGTGCATGTGCAATGTAAAAGTGCACGTGCACTTTTGAAATTGCATGTGCACTTTTTTGCATTTATTGGCATCACTGCTTTTGGCTGTGTACTCATGACTTTGACTTTGCCCTTGACTTTGACTGGCGTTTCAAAAAAGTTTGAAACAGTTTATGCTCAATAACGGGTGTGCTTATATGGAATATATATATATTTCGATAGCATGAAAACAGCACAAAAAGAGTGAAGCATACAGTGGGCAGTAAAGGCCCTAAATAAATTGTTCTCGATTAGTTTTACTCGTTACAAATATTTCTGAAAAGATTAAAATTTCAAAACAATATTCAACATACGGACGTTTAGCTGTTGGCGGGACAAATGTCCCAAAAACCACTAAACGTCACACCAAAACGCCAAGCTTTTTTTAGATGTTTTTTAGGCTTGGGCTTTAGGCTGAGGATTTAGGCTTAGGCCTTAGGCTTAGGCTTTGGACAGAAAAAAACAGCCGAACATCCTCAAAGTAATGATAAAAAAGCTTGGCATTTTGGTGTGTGTGACGTTTAGGGGTTTTGGGACATTTGTCCCGCCAACCGCTAAACGTCTACGCACCCAATATTCACAAAACAATTCATACCAGGACAAATAAGTTCTCATTTGAATTTGTTCTCAAATGAATTTGTTTCCTAATCGATTTTTTCCAAAATATTTTGTATCCTTTTCGAGGTGTGCCATAATTAGTGACTAAATGTCATATTTACTACGGGTCCTGTTGCAAATTCGTTAATGTACCATTTTAGTGCAAGACTGGCTTTTGTATCCCTCAATCATGGAAGTGTGATGGTGAAGCGGGTAATAAATATTGACAAGAACATTTGAAACTTATATAAAAATCTTCTATAGACTGTGTTGACCATTCCGATGAAAACGACTGCCCAACCACTTCTACCAATCGCAATGTCACATGCTCTGATAAGGTTGCGTTCAAATTTATGGCATATTCTTACCGGAATATTGATTCTTCAGGAGTTTAAATGTAAAAATGGTGCCCAGTGTATCAGCTCCTACTGGAGATGTGATGGTGACGCTGACTGGTAAACTTCTTATGGTCTTCATTCAATATTCAGCCATTTGTGAAATTTAGTTTTGACGAAAGTGACGAAAAGGATTGTGACACAAGCAAGGCAATCAAATGTTCAGCCACACAGAAAATGTGTGCAAATGCAAAAGAGTGTGTGGATATTGATGTGATATGTGATGGCAACAGTGACTGCACTGATGGTTCCGATGAGCTCAACTGTACTACTGTGGCAAAAGGTGTGTTTCGGCTGTTGAATCAGCTGTTTTCACTTATCATTCTCCAACGTAAGGTTATCATTGATCGTAATTAAAACTAGTTTTAGCTATAACCTGCAACAAGGAATTCGAATTCCAGTGCCCTAATGAGACACCGATGAAGTGTATTCCATATTCCAGTCAGATCTTTGCGAAATCAAAAATCTTCCAAATAAAAACTGGCTTTCTAGATCTCTGCAGATCAGGCATGCCCAACAACGACTGCACCATAAAATCTGTTTGCAACACTGAGATTGGTAACACTCCTGTTTTTATTCTAGTGAGCTAATTACACATGTTTCACGTTCAGTAAATTGCAACACCACCATTGATAACTACTGTGAATGCCGCAAGATGGGGACTAAAGGCAAGCTCTGCACCTGTTTAAGTGGTTTGAAGAATGTGGAAATAAATGCACTGGTATGACTATTGTGCTCATCTATAATATACCATTAAATCTGTTACAGACGTTAATGAGTGTGAAACACCTGGAGTCTGCCACCAGGTTGGTCTAATCCACAATTGGTCTAATCACTAACTTTTTGCTGATAATGCTGTTTTAGATTTGCAAGAATACATTCCGAAGGTATATTTGTTGTTGACTTTAAAAAGGGGGGGAAACTTGATATACGCATCGCCTTAGGTCACAGGTTCGACTACCACTGGCTGCAGACCTTATTTTTTTTATCCTTTTATTTACAAGTTTAGTGTCGAAATGTAGCCACGGTTCTGGGCTTTCATTTAAGCTTTCATACAGATGAAAAGTTGGTAAAAAGTTAGGGCTAAAATATAAAAAATCCAATTCGATGAAATCCTCAATAGGACTATACCAGTACTTTTCGGTAGTATTCTGGACTGACGTTTTTCCCCAATTTAATTTACATACTCATTTGCAACCTTACACTCAAAATGTAGCCCTGCTTGTTGCCGTCATTTTCAGCATACGGTTGTATAAAATAATGTAAATTGAAATCGCAAAAATATCAGTTCCTAGTCTGTATCATTTTGGCTAGTTTCCTTCAATTTTGGTAGTCATTGCCAAAAATCGCAAAATTGAGGCAGTTGATGACAACATATCAGTGATGGAAATGGTTGCAATCGATTGCTCGATGATTTTTGGACCTGAACGTCAAAAACTTACTAAAAATTAAATTAAAACACCCCAGAGGGACTAGAACTTTCGACAAAAGGCGATGCGTATATAAAGTTTACCCCCCCCCCTTTAACAGCAAAAGAGCTATAAGCACTGGATAAAATAGCGCATTTTCGGTAAAATACCCTAAAATGTACTTATTTTGAGCAATTGTACTTATTTTTAAAATTTTGAGTTGTGAGCTCTGCTGATGTGTCATTTTTGCCTTGTTCCCGTTGTTGTTTTGAAAGTGGTCATGGTTAAGGTGATGATGTTAACTATGCTCACCAAGATCACTATAATCACCATATTAGTATACCGGTAACTATAATGGACAGGTGGACCAAGTCATTTCTCAATAAAAACAGTAAAATCACCAACGCAAAAATGAGAACGGATTTTTTGCTAGACCACCCGGCACCTTCATAATCCGTCACATTGAGGATGGTCCCTAGGGATGCCGGGCTGTCGAGGTCTGGCTGTATAAAATATCTAAAAGTCAAATTTTAAGCTCTTATGAAAGACTAACTAAATTTTGTCTCTAGACTTTGTCTCTAAGGAAGTGTCAGGAAGGCCTTAGGAGACTTTCTAAGGTCAACTATTTTAATAAGATCAGCACTTTTCAAACAAAGTTCAATGAATTTGTAATAAATCCAATTTGCTTGGTCATCGTACGAAAAACGCTGTCAGAACCAAGATCTTTAAAATTAGAAATCGGCAGGCGAGACCCTTCATAACTTTTGTCAAAATAACAGAATTTTATTGACCCACTTTCTACGTTGTTCTTGAATGAATCTTATATAGTATTTGGGACGGGTGGAGGGTGGTTGGTTAACGCATTTGAGTACATGTTTGGTCACAAATGAAAATTTTTTTTAGTGTAATATTTTTATTTGCATGTTCATACTCATTTGAAAGCTCTTTCAATGGCGGGGACCTTTTGCAATCAGATTTGAAGATCGCTGTGAAAAAAATTGAGATTTTGCCCCTTGAAAGTGAAAAGGTGGTGGTTTTCAGGGTTAATCTTATGAGTGCCATTTGGTCACAAAGGAAAACTTTTTTTAGTGTAATATTTTATTTGCATAATTATACTCATTTGAAAGATCTTTCAATGGCGGAGGACCTTTCGCAATCAGATTTGAAATTAATGTGAAAAAAATTGAGATTTTTCCCTTTGAAAGTGAAAAGTGGATTTATATTTGTTTTTTTTTCAAATGCAATCAAAATTTTTTTTAAGTCGCGCATTTTTTAAATCTCATAGTTTTCAAAGGTTTGTTCTCAAATTCGAATTTTGAATGAATTTAAAACTACATTGTAGTCGAGGTAGGCGAGGATAGGCGAGGATAGGCGAGGGTAGGCGAGGATAGGCGAGGATATACGAGGATAGGCTAAGGTAGGCGAAGTAAAGTAAGGGGTTAACAAGTAGGGTGTATGATCTGCCCTAACTATTAACGCACTCGAAAGATTAATATGCCTGAACTACTAATGTAAATGAACCACCGATGTTCAAGAAACCACAATAATAGTGCCCGAACCACCAATGTTCCCGCACGGCATAGGCGCCGATAGGCGCCTGCAGACCCTAGTAGCTAGTAGAGCCTTAGTCTTTAGACTTACTCGTTCGGAACACTGCTTGCAAACAGCCCTCTTCCACTATCTGTTGACATGAATTGTCCAAACTCAGAACATTGTTGCCATAAATAACTTCTGGCACTAGCTTGCATCAAGTTCTTTTCGTCGTAGACCATGTTGGAGAGAAATCGCCAGATACTTGCAAGCCAGCACTGCAGAGTCGAAAGCGCACCCTATTCTTCCCACCAGTTGAACATCTCTTCGTGTCCTGGAAGATCCGGCTTAGGCAACGCTAGTTTCTTCTCGCTTAGATATCTATTCAGTTCATCCTATAATTTATTATAATATGAATAGACAAACAAAAATCATATAGTACAAATATTGAACCAACCATGACTGCATCTTCGCCTTCAAAACTTGCTGTACGAACTCATTGTCACCTTCCTCCACAGTCCAATTGCCGATTGTATTGGTTGATTCGCAGCAGCTGGCTGAGGCACACTTTTCGACAAGAGCTCGAAGATTTCCTGCTTAATGTACTCCCACTTATGCTTAGCCATTACGGACAATCTGAAGAAAAATTAATTACAAATATAGAATAAATCAAATAAAATAATCAAAGCATTTAACACTTACTTAAAGGAGAGACGGGGATCCAGAAAAGCTGCATAGCCCACCTCCGACTGATTGAGCAGATCCCTCGTTCTGGCTTCCAAGCTTATATTCATGTTGAGCGCAAATTCACCATAAAGGTTTTCCAGGTGTTCGGACAGCTTTCTCACAAAGAAGGGATAGCAAGAGAGCGGAGCATTCTGATACGAGGCCTAAGTATTAAGATGATAGCAAATGCAATAGTAAACAAGAAACGATTCCTACCATTTTTGTGCAGTCCTTAAACGGCTGAAGAACTTCAACAATATCAGCAATCTCATCAAAGTCATTCTCCGACATGCTCTTGATATGCTTCGCAACAGTGCATCCTGGAAACTTCTCGGCATACTTGAGCAGATTGACCTTGTGCCGCATCACGGACGAGAGCATCTCCAGCGTAGAGTTCCACCTGGTCTTGATTTGCTAGAAATTTATGCTATTCATGGCTACAGCAAGAAATAATACTTAATCCTACCAGAGTTAAAGTTGTTGATCCCATTCCTTGGACTTCTCGGAATGCGTTCAAAGCTGTTGGAGTGCGATGAAATCCAATGCCAATTTTGCTCGCTTTTTCGACTACCGACGACACGATTGGGGTTTACTGATGCATCCCAGACAACCAAATGAAGCACGTGACAGAAACAATGGAAACTAGAACAAAAAACAGGATGATCAACGAAAAGGAAAAGCAAACAAAATCCATAACCAACCTCTCAATATTTGCCTTTATACAACCACCATTTTTTGCTCCGGCGAGATTCGGTGCTCCGTCTCGAGTTGCAGCAACCACATGTTTTTGTCCACTTCGAGTGAGGCCAGTATCGAGTTGATCTTCTCCGCTATATTATCCCCAGTATGCTTCTCAAGAAAGGATTCGACAGACAAGACTTTTGAACGAAACTCAAATGCTTCAGACAGATACGACCGGTGATGCTGCAACGGAAATAAACGATTAAACGATGATTGAAAAATTTAGCCAAAATAGTGACCAGAGTAGCGAATGCTCCTTGTGAGAGAATTCATCCATTGTAAGAGAAAGTTGTTGGCACGGACGAAGGAACACAGATCTTCCACACATTTGGCTGCTTTGATCGGTACCTCTGAGGTGACATCATGGCGCGACGGGAGCTGAAAATAGTTCAATTAAATCAAGTCAACAGCATATTAGAGCCAAAAATAATTACCTTTGCTTGTCCATAGTTGTGCTTGATCAGACGACGGAGGAAAGGAGATTCAGCGATTGAGAACGGCAGATTGCTATCCACGATGAAGTCGTCATGTCGCTAGTTAACTGCTGGCTTTGTTGCTTGGAGAAGTTCGGACTGAAGAGAGTGGTGATTGAATTGATCTTGGCTTTCTTTGGCGCTGGTCCCACTCCTTGCTCTCCATCGCTTCCTCGTGTCTTGCAGAATTCAGATGTCCGGCCAAAGTTGATGTCGACCCGCTTTTGCTAAGCATCAGTTCTTCTCCACAGACGCAGACAGCCTTCTCCCTACTTTCTTGAAAGACTTCCACGCGATGCTTGGTGCCATGCTAAACATAAGGATAAAATTAGAACGGGAATTGACACACACAAGGCTAAAGAATGAGCGAAAGGAAACTAAGCAAAAACGGGAGCAAACAGAGAAAATATTTTTTCTTTTTAAAATTTCGACCGGCCGAGCCGAAAGCCGAAAACCGAAATTTCGGCCGGCCGAGCCGAGCCGAAATCCGAAAACCGAAATTTTCGGCCGGCCAAGCCGAGCCGAAAGCCGAAAACCGAAATTTTCGGCCGGCCAAGCCGAGCCGAAAGCCGAAAACCGAAATTTTCGGCCGGCCGAGCCGAGCCGAAAGCCGAAAACCGAAAAAATATCGGTTTTCGGCCGGAAAAGCCGAAAATCGGCCGGCCGGCCGACAACCCTATTTATTTGTGTTGTTCAGATATTTCAAGCTATGCATTCCGCAAAAATTGAAGAAGAATGGTGAGCTCGTGCTGAAGTTGGACCCCGCTCTGAAGGGCCTCGTCTCAAATGATGCTGGTGCCCTGGAATGGCTGAAGACCTACGTCGAGCGTGCCTGCTGTGCAATGAAAGCCGCTGCTGAATCGGACTCTGGGCAAAACAAGTTGGAGTTGCGGTTAGTAAGCTTTTAGATACACCCGTCTCTGAAATAGGAAGTTGACCGAAACGGAAGTGGGTGAAGTCTTGACCGTCTGTGTGTAGAGCGTGGAGACGTTGTGACCGACTTGAAGTGTGTGACCGTCGGTGTGAGTTGCTCGCGAGTGGACCGTGCTCTGCCTTGGTGGTGGTTCTGGCGTGCCTGCTGCTCCTGAAGTCTCGCTGGTGGATGCTGCTGCTCCTGGTCTTACTGCCGATGCTGGTGCCTGGATCCCCGCAACCCGTGACGATCCGCTGGCCTCTGGGTTCTTTCGAATTGGACGAAGCTCGTGGTGCCTGCCTGCCGACGTGGACTCAATGGGACCGAAGAATGCTCAAGAAGAAGAGAATGCCTGTGTGGCAAATATCCTATCTGTGGTGTTTGTTCTTGTGTGTGTCTGTGTGACACGGTGGAAGTTAATAAAGAAGTGACTCGTGTCTGTGTGGAAGGAGCGTTTGTAAGGGCCGAAAGGCGTTTCTTACTGTACTCATTTCTTCCCTGGTCAAACCTTCGCTAGCTACTTTGTTTTTTGAAGTGATTTTGGTGTGAAATAATTTCTATCTTGTTCCCCATGAAATTCTGTGTCTAGAAAGTCACTAAACGCGTGGACAAATAAATAAAATCAGTGGAGGCTCAGGCTATATTAGTCTAAATATCATTTTGGCTGGTTTCCACTAATTTTGGTGGTCATTTGCCAAAAATCGCAAAATTGAGGCAGTTGCTGACAGCAAATCAGTGCTGGAAACGGTTGCAATCGATTGCTCGATGATTTTTGGACCTAAAAGTAAAAAACTTACTAAAAAAGTAAATTAAAACACCCCAGAGGGACTAGAACTTTCGACAAAAGGCGATGCGTATATAAAGCTTCCCCCCTTTAAAATTGAAAATTGGAAGCGTAATCACACACTACCTTGTTTTCTAATGGTCATGCTTTTTCCGTGTGTTTTTCTAGGTAACAAGAGAATTGGAATGGGCAGGAAACTAAAATTTTTGAAAGAAATCAAAGTTTTTGGTTCGAAAACTTTTAAAAACATATAGTGCCAGACATGCCATAAACGTCATACCTAAATTTTTCTGTGCAAGATAACTATTATACATCCAACACAAAAATTTTAATTTGAGAGGCATGTGGGAAAGTGCAGATTAATAAAATCTACGAAAATCTGGTCAAAACTCGAGATGCGTTACCACTGCCAAATTTTTCCGTGATATAACAAAAGTGTCGCTAATTTAGCTCCTTTTTTCAGCTACAAATGTGATTGCTACCCAGGATACAAGTTGACTCTAGGGGATGAGAACAACAACAATGGTCTTGCTTCTATCATTCCTCACAAGTGCCGAGCTGTTGGTACTGCTTTCTCTTTTTGTGACATGGCAAAATAATCTGTAAAAATTTTAGGTAAGGATCCTATGCTGTTACTTTCGAACCGTGCTGCTATTCGCCAATATGATATTGTGAGTATAAATAAGAGAATTCCAGCATTGTTCTTATTATGCGACCAATTATTCCAGGTGACCAACAAGTACCACCCACTGATCAGTAGTCTAGAATCCGCTGTTGCCATGGACTTCTGGCACAAAAACAATGTTTGTTTAAAGCTTTTGCATGTTAGTATGAAAAGAAAACTATTACAGACTCTGATATGGTCTGATGTGAGCAAGGTGACCAAAATTTAAAGTTTTCGGGTAACTTCACAAAAGATCTCAAAATTTTTAGGAAAAGATTATGATCTGTCACATTGGAAACCAGACCATGCTGAATGTTAGTTACTTATAAGTTTAAGTTTTACCGAGCTTAGCCATGGTTTAAGGACATTGGTGACTGTCTAGAGCATGAAACGTCACACTTATTGACAAAGGTAGGAACTTAATCCGATTTCGATTCCAGTAATAAAATTTATTTTCGATTGTAGAGATCGCACACCAGATGGATTGGTAAGTAGTACTAAAATAAGAAAGATGCAGTCTATCCCGCATAAGGCTTCTGTACGATTTTGCAGCTTGGTTTCTAACAAAACAGGCCTATAACTTTATTTTGAATCGGCGGGTACAACCGTTGTTGGAGACGGCAATGGCCGTTTAAAAAGTCAGGAGAAAAAAGGCGCTTTAAAGGATGCCACGCAGACAAGAGGTGATGTCCGAGAATTCAAACTTTTTTCCTAATCAATTGGATTCATCTAAGAATTTTTTTTATTGAGTTTCTAACAAGGCTTAGAATTAAGGTTATGCATAGTTTTGTTGGAACCAAGTTGAAAAATCCGTACAGAAGTTTAATGAGTTGGAAAATTTTTTGAATTTCCGGTCACCGCCTCTGATTAGCGTGGGCATGCCCTTTAAAAAAAGAATCATAAAGAAAAGTGAGGCGTTAGTGCATCGCATGGCATTTAATGCGCGATGCATGGATGACTTTCTTAAAAATATGTGTTCTATATTTTTTGCAATAAATATGTACTAGAAATCGTTTTCTACGAATCAGGGAGAAAAAAAAGTTAATTAGTAATCACTAGTTTCTTCTAACCTAGCTGTTGAATATTGTTTATGATATTTGGCTGTTACATTGGATCAATAACAAAATAATTGTCCGATCAATTCAAATTCGATTACCGTATTTACTGTATTAACTCCCCACCCTCTAATAACTCCCCACCCTCTAATAAGTCCCACCCTACGGACCTTATATCTCAGCCTAGAGCGAACATTTCGCAAATCTGTTTTTTGCGTTTTCTTAGTTGCCGCGAGTTTACCTGATTACACTTTTCAGATTTTGGTTGAGCACCCGAAAATCTCAAAATCGACCTCAAATTTTTTGATTTTTTAGAGGTTGAAAAATAACTCCCATGGGGACTTAATACAGTATATACGGTAACCCTCGATTTACGTCATGCTAAGGCCGGTTCTCAGGGGTGACGTTAAATCGAGGGTTGACTGTGGTATTTCTTCTTGCATTTTCAGGCCATTGATTGGGTCCATGGTCTGCTCTTTTGGACTGATACTGGCATGGACAGGGTAATGATTGAACTCACCCTGATTATGGCCCATTTTTAGCTGTTTGTCTAATTTCAGATCAGTGTTTTGATTTGAACACCAATAAACGCAAGACCCTATTTCATGAGCATTTGGATGAGCCAAGAGCAATAGCAGTGGACCCGTCAGCTGGACTGGTGATTATTCTTATCCTTAAAAATTTGAAAAAAAGGGTCACAAAAAGTAGGTCATACCACACGCGTAAAATTTTCTTAATTATTTGCCAATTATACACTAGATTATGGGCTGTTGATAATCAGTGCTATCTTTTTGTCATATTTGAGCAATTTTATTTTATTTCTTTATTTAGCAATTTTATCAATTTTTCACACTTAAAGTAAAATTTCAGATTTTCTGGACCGATTGGGGAGCAAGAGCCCGTATTGAAAGAGCTGGCATGGATGGAGAGAACCGAGTGGTATGTTTCTTTCCTCCTACTCGTTGAGATATTTACCCCACTTTGACTTCCAGGAAATCATCAGCGGCGACATTGTCCGCTGGCCTAATGGCTTGGCTGTAGACATCCTAGACAGAAAAGTGTATTGGGCAGATGCCAAGATGAAGCTGATCTCCTCCTGTGACTACTGGGGCAAGAATGTCCGAACTGTTATCCACTCGCATCAGCACCTGCGCCATCCTTTCTCTCTGGCTGTCTTCGAGGAAAAGGTAGGGTTAGTCATATTTCTAGACAACAAACAATTTAATTTCTAAATTTCAGCTTTACTGGACTGACTGGGACCAGGAGGGTGTTCTTACAGTATGTTTTACAAAATTTTTATAAGAAAAAGTTGTATGTTTATGGTTTTTGGAGAAGTCTCTTTTGTTACGTGTCATACACCTTCTGTCCTGCATATCTTTCTAAAACAGCTTTTGAAAAAATCAAAAAATTTGAATTCCCGGGCATAACCTCTTATTAGCGTGGGCATGCCCCTTCAAGGCCATTTTCGATTTACAATATCGAGATTTTTTAAGGGATTGAAAAATAGAAGCCGAGGGCTTCTATTAGCAACATTACGGTACATGCCTAACAATAAATAGACTGTGATTTAAAATTTACAAGGTTTTTCAAGAAATTTGATACACTTTGTAAGTCCGTAACTTTTTTTCTAAGACGTTTTTCGAAATTCTGTAAACGCAGATCGTCTCAGCTCGTTTATAACAATTTTTTATTGTATAATATCAAAAACACGATTTTCGCTTGGTCCCCCTGTGGTTTGGACTTGCCATAGCCAGACCAGGACCAAAGCCACAGGGGGGACAAAGCAAAAATCGTGTTTCTGACATTATACACAAAAAAATCTATTTACGAGCTGAGACGATCTGCGTTTACAGAACTTCGAAAAACGGCTTAGAAAAAAGTTACGGCTTTCCAAAGTGTATCGAATTTCTTGAAACACCCTGTAGATGGAAAACAAAATTTGTAGGTTAACAAATTCCATGGAAATGACGTCAAAACGGTTAGTTTAGAAATATAAAAACAAATTCCAGTCCTTTTTTTTTCAGTTGATGAAGGGTATCTCAGGACCGATGACAGTGCGGGTCTACCACAAGCAAGCTCAACCAGAGCACATCAACAAATGTGAAAGGAGTGATTGTGAACACCTCTGTCTTCCAAGGGCGATGTTTACAGCAGCCAGTAGAGAGCAGGAAAGTGACATCTTAGGTAGAATTTATCTCTTTCGGATGTGGGAAGCACTAAATAATACTGATCCAGGCCTCACCTATTCCTGCTCCTGTGACCTTGGCTTTAAAATCAGCACTGAGAACTCCAGTATGTGTATTTCATTAGACACAATTGCTGGAATAATGCCTCTGGAGGATCCATCTGGCTTTCCACTCACGTACTTGCTTTTGGTTGCCATTGTGGCTATTGTGCTTATATTGGGAGTGGTCCACTATCGCCGTCAACCAGCAAGATTCTCAGTACTTCAGTTCGACAATCCCATTTACCGAAGAACCATCGAAGACTTAGATGCGGAATTAGAGAACCCTGTAGGAGACAACACTTTAGGTACTTCTATAGTATAGAATATTTGTCTAAATTACAATCTAATTTGGCTGCAATATACCTTTTACGATAAGTTATCTCTTATATTGTTCACGATGTTAGAGCTGGAGTTCGAGTTTTTGGTTACGTGAATGTTACAGAATATAGGTATTCGAGGAAGATTTGGTCCAAAATCCATCGAGCTATCTCAAAAGTCATACTGGCCAAAAATTTGGTCCTATGAAAATGTTTTAGCAAGATGTAAACATTTAGAAATATAAAAAAATCATTCAGGAGCCATCAGCATTCTGCCCGTCGCAAGTTTCAATGGTCAGTCTGCCACAAAGTCGGATTCCAATGCAAAATTGGTAGTGGGTGGAGCATCCGACGCAGCAGAAAGCAATCACTACACCAAACTGGGCTCTTCGATAGTGGATGTACATGACAGTGCACAATATTCCTATGACCAGCCATCAAATGGCAATGCTCCTTAAAAGTAAGGTGATTGTAACGGTATGGCACCACTAAAAGATAGAAGTGGTCAATATCTAAATCTGGCCGAAAGTTAATAAAATTCAGTATTAATGTTCAACGAAATTAGTGTCAATGTTTATATGATAACCTGAATTTTGAAGGCTCGCAAAAAATGGTCAAACCCTAAGCTCGGCATACCGTTTTTATTCTTATAAGGCGCTTAGATAAACTGTAGATTTCAAAATGAGGTTTATTTCTACTCCTAATTCTTGGTCCGCTCATTTAGATAGGTGAGTCTATCGAACGGAAAGCTAAACTTCGAAGGACCCTTATTTCTAAGGTACAACGACACTTAGCTAGGCGAACACTTGGCTACATTTTTCCAGTTTTTTTTTTGGTAAAATTTTACCGAAAAATTAAAATAATGTAGCCGACTGTCTGTAGCCAAGTGTCCTAGGTCCTATTTCTAATTGGGCAAAGCTTCTCCGTGCCTCAAAAACACTTTTTGCTCCCAAAAGAACTTTTTGCTGCAAATTTTTCTACTGCAAAAAGACTTCTTTTTGCTTTCAAAAAGACTTTTTTTCTGCAGAAGGACTTTTTTACTCCGAAAAGACTTTTTTCGCTGCGTATTTGGTCTGTTGCAAAAAAATTTATTTTTGCTATCAAAATACTTTTTTCGCTGCAAAAAGACTCCTGACTAAGCAGAAAAACAGTTCTATCTGCCTAAAAGACGAATTGACGTGTGTATCAATTACCGAAAATATGTGTAATAGTTGATATTTCTAATTAAAAATCCTGCGTGCAGAGCGAAAAATATTTGCAGTAAACAAAAGTATTTTTAAAGTCAAGATGTCTTTTTGCAGCGGACCATATTTGCGGGCAACGATAAATTCGCCTACAGTAAATTCGCCTACGGTAAATTTGCCTACAGGTGAATTCTTAGACATGATTCCGAGCTGAACTCTCGATTAAAAATGCATTTTTGCCCAGCTCCAGAGATAAAAACACGGTAGAATGCCTAAACATATGGCTTTATTTATGACTCGAGAATAGGCTTTGGGTTGACAAACCGATGCTTTAGTCTTCAGAAACCTTCTGGTAACACGTTTCTGGGCATAATAGTATGATAATCACAATATTATGAATATCAAAGTTAAAAAATCAAATTCGAGTTGTAGGCGAATTTACCTGTAGGCAAATTTACCGTAGGCGAATTTACTGTATGCGAATTCACCTAGAGCCATATTTGAAGCGAAAAACGTCTTTTGCAGCGAAAAAGTCCTTTTTGCAGCAAAAAATTCTTTTTGGCGCAAAAAAAGTCGTTTTGCAGTAGAAAAAATTTGCCCTTTCTAATTGAACCTCTGCATTGGCGAGACATACTAAATATCAAAAAAATTAATCAATTTAAGCTCAGATTGCCAGAATTCGATATTGCAGCTCAATCTTCAGAAAGGATGCCTTTTATTTATGACTGATGCTTTGAGATCACTTCTTGTTCGACTTTTTGTGCAATATTATCTGCGACTTCATAATTAGTTAGCACCGACCCTTTCCCTGTAGCTAATTCCATGTATTTACTGATTACAAGATTTATAACTTTCATCTAAAATAAATTTACTATTATTTTCAATTCCCTTTTGTCACAAATGTAGCTTCTATGATCCTACATCTATGAAAAAAGGAGGATAATCATCTGTCGACCTTATGGAGAGAGCAATACGTGTACTTATTTCTGCTGTGATTTATAGAATTTCTTAATTCTCTCTTGCACTGTATAAAAACCCTCAAGATAGTTTTCGTAAGTAACTAACTCTTGAAAAATATTGTTATGCATTATTGAAATAAAAAGTTTGCCATTAAGTTGTGTTTCTTCAATACAAATATACTATACGTTATAAAACAATTAGGAATTAGGCAAATGAAAGAAACTCTCAAAAATAGTTGAGCTGCAAGCAGCAGTATGATTCACACACAATAAGATCATGTAAATATGAAACAAGATTAAGATCGTTTCCTCAAACCAATCGTTAAAACTCCAGAAATCATAAGATTTCGTAAATACAGCTAGAATGCTACCTCGCAAACAGCCGCATAACACTCTCCTTAGAACTAAAAAATTCAAAAAACAAACAATGTCCAAACGACACAAGAATACAAGACACGAGAGAGATACAGCAAACAATTTATATCGTCAGAAGCAAGCAACAAACTAAAGAGAGACATCAATGTAAGGGGTGATAAAGATTAGGATCACGGTTTATTCCATAGCAACATCTTGGCTTTCTAGAGTCAGGCTTTCAATCATCTCAGGAGGCGTGTTTGACTCAGCATCTTCATCGTCTTCTTCTTGCGGAGGATCGTCATCCCACTTGATGGCGTAGTACCTGAAAATACATCACTTAAACCAAAAAAATTGGAAGAGTTAAAAAAAATTACGTCACTCTGATGTCACCAGTTAGGACAGATCTTTGAAGCTGAAAACAAAAGAGTCAGTGAGAAACACCAAGGAAAGACAACAAGGTCATAGGCTAAATCGAAGATAAACTGAAAATGCAAGTAACCTTCTCAACAACGGGTTGCGCTGGCGGCTCATCAGCAAGTTCAGGGTCAGTTTCCTTGTTGTAACCATGCCTTAAATTATTCACCTGTCAAGTTTTAACAATGCATCGAATAAACTACGTGATGAACCATCCTATCTTGACGAAGAGCTGGTCACGATACTTGCACTTCAAAAGCAGTACGGTCACATCAGTCATGTCTTCCGCACTTAGCTTCGTAACGTCTGGAGGAGGAGCATCAAAAACGAACCTGTAAAAATGAGATTAAAGAGCTAAATTGTCAATTCCTACGGCACTTACTTGTGGCGTCCCTCACGAATTGGACCGATCAAAATAGAATCAAGAATCTGAAAAGTACAAAATGCATAAAATATAAAGGGAGCCATAATTGTGGCAAACCTGGTCATGCTCTTCCTTTCCTAAAAGGAAGGATTTTTAACATACTATTCCGATTGAAAAACTGAGATAGACTCACCATCACTTGCAACAAACAACAGCTCCCATTCCACCTCTAAAACAAGATTGTCAAAAAAAAAATAGACAAATATGCCACTTCTAGGGCGACTGGACAAATCAAAATGTTTATAGGGAGGGAGAACTTCATATACGCATCGACTAGGTCACAGGTTTGACTACCACTGGGTGCACACCTTATACTTTATTTACAATTCTGGTGTCGAAATGAACTTCACGTTATTGGCTATACAACAAAATCATCAGCGCAGGGTTTCACACTTACTGGAGCTTATTTAAAGGCTAAAACCTGATAAATTTCCGAAAATCGATCGTTTTGCGGAGTTTTCCTTTGACTCGTGTTATTGATATTTTCTGACTTTTTTCTACAGGTTACACGTCTCATGTATTAAAATGTAGCCTACTCTAGGCTTTCATTCAAGCCATCAAACAGAGGAAAAAGTATGATTTATTTAGAGCTAAAATTTAAAAAAACATCTAACGATTTCCAATTTCATGCCATCCTGCGCAGGGCTATCATTCGCATGAAATCCCAAAATGAGGGCAGTTGCTGACAGTAAAGCAGTGTTTAAAATAATTCTAATCGATTGCTCGATAGTTTTTAGCCCTAAAACGCAGCTGACTTAAAAAAAGAAATAATGTGTGCCGCTAGGGGACTTGAACGTTTGACCCTGGGCGATGCGTATATAAAGTTCCACGCTCCTTTCAGAAAAAGGTCGCGCAACAAATTTAGATTTTTCTGATTTTCACTTTGAATATGTCGCTCGACAGGTTGGTACTTATTCGGTTGGGGGGCGGGTTTTTCACTTATTTAAAAATAGTGTTTAAACGACTCCTAAGTAATATTTATATGCTAAAACGATAAGAAAGTCAACTTCTAACATTTTTCCACACAAAAAATGGTATTTTTGGAAAATTTTTTTTGACTTTTTGCCTTGGGGACCAAGGCAAATTTCCTTGTATTAAGGTATTCTACCCCGTTTTGGTCACTGGAGCTGGGCAAAAAGAGTCTCTTTATGCATTTTTAATCAAGAGTCTTGCTCGGAATTATGTCTAAGGTAAGTGAGTGCGCGCATCTCTAACCAACCAAGCCCCCTGCGCCCCTTCGGGGCGCAGGGGTCTTGGTTGCTTGGGGTTGAGATGCGCACACCCACATACCTTAGACGCAAATCACTCGAAGGTGACTCTGGATGCATAAAAATGTATGCATACCAAAGTTTCTTTATGCGGTAGGCCCCAGTTAACAAAACTATGTTCAAATGCCATCTTTTTTGGTATCCAGGTACCCTTTCAGGTTCGATTGCCTTGGGGACCAAGGCAAAAAGTCGAATTTCAGTCAAAAAATTTTTTTCTAAAAATCTATTTTTGTGTGGAAAAATGTTAGAAGTTGACTTCCTTATCGTTTTAAGCATATAAATATTACTTAGGAGTCGTTTAAACACTATTTTTAAATAAGTGAAAAACCCGCCCCCCAACCGAATAAGTGCCGACAGGTTCAGATTTTTTGAATTTGACGTCCGAGAAACTCCGATTTTATCTGATTTTATAATTACTGACTTTAAGGACTATTTCAGCATTTAACATGCAAAAAAGCGACTTTTGATAGTTTAAGACTGTTACAATTAATCTTTCATGATCTACCACATCGCTATGCTTCTTAGATCTGCAAAATATTGTGCGACAAAATAAACCGGAACTTGTCGTACGACGAGTTCAGATACACTTGAACTTGCCGCGTGACACTTTCTTAAAAAAATTGATTTTGCCCTGTCACCGCTTTCGGGAGATAGAGAATGCCAGTTACCAACCTTCCTTGATGTCTTCAAAGGCTTCGAACGTAATCTAAAAACCAATCAGAATTTAAACCGCTAAAGGCGCACACACAATGAGGAGGCTGTTTGCGGATGCTAAATCCAATTTGTAACATGAAAATGGTCATAACTTTTTTTTAAATTCTTCAAAAATTATTCTTTTAGTACCATCTTGTAGCTAAGATTCAGGGCTACAAGATGAGCTATTGATACAGTGGATGTTGTTAAAAAAATTAAGTTAAAAAATAAAGACTCCGCCCAAGCATCCGCACTCAAATTTGAGTCAGGATTCTTGGGCGGATTCTTAAAATTTTATCTTCATTTTTGTAACAGAATCCATTTTATTAATAGCTCATCTTGTAGCCCTGAATCTTAGCCACAAGACTGCACCAAAAAAATAATTTTTGAAAAATTTAAAAAAAGTTACAACCATTTTCATGTTACAAATCGGATTAACCATCCGCAAACAGCCTCCTCATTGTGTATGCGCCTTAAACGAGCCAAACTAGCTTACTTCAACTTTGAAAGGCTGATCAAGTTTCAGAGGGTTTTCAAGCACGCTCACCTAAATCGGATAAGTGTAATGTAAAAAGCTAATGGAATCGTGTAAAACATACGTTAACGATATTCAAGCGAGAACACATCTGAAAATAAGTAGTGTAATTTTTTTGGACTTTTCTTGGAACAGCAAAAATAACTATAAGTGAAATTGCTTTTATTCGCGCTCTTTTCCAAATGAACCGCCAATAATTTGAGACAATTGCGCGAGTTTTAAATCACATTTAGTAAATGCTGAAATGGCTCACCCTGAGACTGACATAAATTTTTCTGATATCAATTGATTCTGACAAAAATTATTCAGAAAAATTTATGTCAGTCTCAGGGTGAGCCGCTGAAATTTTTGGGCTCAAGCGCATGTACCAGGGTGGGCAAAGATCAGATTAGATCAGTTCAGTTCAGATCGCAGAAGATCAGATCAAGATCAGATCGGCAAAATATATTTTTTTCCTTAATTTTGTCAAATTTCACACTCTAAGTCAAAATTTCACGGCGAAACATATTTTACACAGAGTTGAAAGAACATCAGATCGATTTAGATCAGATCGATTTAGATCAGATCGGGTCAGATCGACTCAGATAGGCTCAGATCGGGTCAGATCGGCATATATTTTTTTCTTCTTTAATTTTGTCAAATTTAACACTTTGAGTCAAAATTTACGGCGAAACGTATTTTACAGTCAAAAAGCAAGGTTTCACAGGAACTCGGGTTCGAGTTTAAATAGGGTAAGGTCAAGGTTTAAATAGGGCAATGTTGAAGTTTAAACAGGATTCAAAGTCAATTTAAAGTTTAACATGATCTAATTTAAACTTTGACCTATAACGTGGAAAAGAGAATAATGGGTAAAGTTAAGGTTTATTTAAAGTTTATTTAAACATTAACCTCACCCAATTTAAACTTTACAATGTTCAGTCAAATTTTTCTTTTAAATTTTAAACTTTAAATTGGGTAAAGTCTTATTTTAAATTGGGTGAAGTTCGACTCGTGTTAAAGTTTATTTAAAATTTAACACCCGCTTTTTACTTTTTCTCGCATACATATATGTGAATATGCATTTTTATTATTATTATTTTTGTTTAGAATTGGCTTTTGTGCTGTGCTGTATAAGTTTGGGTAGAATATAGTGTTTGGCAGTGTCCATAGTTAGGGTCAACATTGTTGTCGCTCAACATTTTTGTTGACCGTGAAATGTTGATACCATCTTTAACAATATTTCGTTCAATATTTTGTTGGCCTCAATGTTCACCTACAACATTTTGAAGCCGAAAATGTCTGTTCATCCTTTCAGTAAAATATTGCCCTCTACCCCTCAAAAATAACTTTTTGTTTTTCGGGATTGTGTTAGAAACAGGTTTCCAATAATGACAGTGACAGTGACACTTCAGTGACATGTCAGTGTCACTGTCATTATTGGAAACCCTGGTTAGGAATTGTTTTATTGTACAGTCAAACCTCGATATAATGAACTCTCGATACAACGAACCCCTGATATAACGATTTGGCTGGTGATTACGTTAAATGACTTATAGTATACCTCCGTACAACAAAACCCTCGATATAACGACCATTATGGCCGGTCCCCAGGGGTTCGTTATATCGAGGTTTGACTGTATTAAACGATACACACTCAGCACTCCTCACAGGCATTAGTTTGCTCTTATAAAGAGATTCTGACGATTTTTAAGAAGATTCTGAGGATCTTTTGTCTAAGGACAAAAGATAATAAAAATATTGTATTCCTGTAGAGCACCCCCAGGTTACGTGTAAAAGTGGTTGGCTAGACCCCCGTGATAGTCAAAATTTTGAGAAATTATTAATTGAAGTTCGAAATGTGACCATGATATATAAAATCCTTTCCTCAAAATTTAATTTTTCTCAAGGTACAACCATTCGTATGATCGTGATCCTTGACTCTTGAATAGGCACGGTAACACTTGGTTTTCAAACAATCGAAAATTTGTTTTTTTGGTTCAGCCCTGGTTCCCAAGGCAAAAAAAAACTAAAATTGTCGAGAAAAATCCTGTTTGAATTGATGCATAAATTAAAAATGCATAAAGTTATTTTTTGCAAGAGCCATGTTGCAATACATTGTAGAATTGTTTTAGCGCCAATTTAAACAAAAATAATCTTGACTATTTTTAGTTTTTTTTCGGCTCGGGGGACTAAGGCTAAACCGAAAAATAATCGATTTTTGAAAACCAAGTGTTACCGTGCCTATTCAGGAGTCAAGAATCACGATTATACGAGTGGTTGTCTCTTGAGGAAAATTAAACTTTGAGGAAAGGATTATATACTCTATAAAAACCATTATACCCGTATCATGGTCACATTTCGAGCTTCAATTAATTATTTCTCAAAATTTCGACTATCGCATGGGGTTAGCCAACCACTTTCACACGTAACCTTGGGGTGCTCCCCAAGAAGACACTAAAAAAATTTATTATCTTTCGTCCTCAGAATCACACCTCGGATACTTTCCTTGTTAGTGATTTCCCCAATCTACTCATTCCCCTTCGGTAAATCCCCACTTTCACAGAAGCTACTAAACCCCTTTTACAGTTTTTTTTGACTATAAAAATGTTGAGATATGGCCTTTTGAAAAAATGGGTGTCCTCTAATTTGGTATCCTCATGGGTACCCTAAATAGGTATCCTCGAGAATCCGAAGTTTTGAAAAAGGCTGAAAGTAATTGAAAATCAGTGAACTTGTGCAAAATCATGTGCTGAACAGGGTTTTATAATACTAAAACAGCAATTTCACTTGCCGGAACTCTAGTCTGGATTAGTTTCATACAGTGTGAGGTATTTAGGTGGTACTCACGCTTTTTTATATAAGTAGTACTCAGGTGTTCCTACAAAGGAATGCCTCGGTATCGGTATTCAGGTGAAAGTGTCTGGGCAATAGTAGTCAAGGTATTGGTACCCAACGCTCAGGTGTTTGAAGACAATGGAGATATCTGGATATGAATGGATACTTCTGATCAATGGATACCCCGGCTGATATATTGAAATAAGGAAGTTAAATGTTTCGGTGCAATAAATCTATATGAGAGTTGAAGTGGTGAATCTGCATGTCCAACCGAGGCGATTTTTTTTTCTTATGTTTCAGCTTCAAAAAATTTTTTCTTGCACTATTCCGATAGTCTAAAAATAGTTTGGAGGCGGAAAACTGTCATTTGGTTAAATTTAACAAAACTAAAAAAAAATAACATACAAAATAGCCTTTTTACGGCTGTTCCTGAACTCGTAGAAAAATAACTCGTAAAATGCATAACTCGCGACAAAAAAAACTCGCAAAACGAAAAACTCGTAAAATCCTCAACTCGCGAGAATTTGTCTCGAAAAGAAATGAATTCGTGTAAAACACGTTTGAATTTTACCGAACTCGCAACTATAAGAACTCGCAGATATCCAAACTCGCATAAAAAGCGTTTGATTTTTCAGCAATCCGCAATTTTAAATTCTCATGTCTTTTCGAACTACAATCCTTACGCAATGACATTTTTTATACTCCTGCGACATTAAACCTTTAAACCCTTTTGATTATCTATCAAAATTTGTTATGCTTTAAACTCTCTGAACCTTCTTATGTCGTAAGTTTGTGGTTGTATTTTTTATGTTTCTAAATTTTTTAAATCAGCCTACTCTGAGTCATATTCATCTACTCTCAGTGGTCCCGATAATCCTTGGTGTTATCTTAGTAACCCAGATGCTTTTCTTTAATTTAAGCATCACAATAACACTGTTTATCCTTAATCAGATTTTTTAAATAATTCCTCCACGGGATCATTATAGGAAACGCTGTACACTTATCTGAACACACCAGCTTTATTGCTAATAGCATACATAACAACAACCAACACCAGTGATCACAACAAAAAATAAAATTATCAATTTTTTTTATCCATGAATTCTTTCTTGACTCAAGTTACCACTAAACGGTGGACTTGGCCCTGATTGGATCACTCTTTTTCGACGACGAGTTGGTTTTTGACAGACTCCATTCACGGCAACTGCTGGCTGATGAAGATCATTTACTAAAACACATAATATTTCTGGTTACTGGTTAAAGGGCTCTTCTTTGCACTTCTTCGACAGTTTTAGCAGCTTTAGTTTGCGGGAAATGAGATATTCGAAGTGGAAGTAGCAGCACTTATGAATCACATTCTCTAAAAATAATACTATTTACCGTTTTGGGCTAAACAAAAAGTCAAATGAATTACCCCAAAGTATCGGCGCATAGCATTTCTTATAGCCTGTTCAAAGTCACTCATAACTTCGTTTATAGTCCATTCTAGTCCGAAATACTCCCGAATGCAGCCACCGATTGCTTGCAGCATTTCCATGTAGGCATCCTCAGACTTGCTTCCCATAAATACTGCTACAGCAGGAATGTACGTGTTTCGCAGCCTCATGTGCAGAACGTAGTACTGACGCCATCCGTCTGGTCGGCTGAAGAAGCTACCATCCATTGCGACGCTGTTACACTTAGCAAATTGCTAAAACAGACTTAGAGATATATTAAAAAAAGTAAACCACCTCAAAGATGAAAAGAGATGACATCACTATGCAACGATTTGCTCCTGATTGCAATCCTGAGTCATAAATCACAAATGCTGAACTGTCAACGTGCACTTTCCAGGCATCGGAATTATAAGGCTTGAAGGTTCGGTTTCACCAGCCGGTAGATGTCCTGAGAGAATTTTATACTCAGACAATAAATTTTTTGTTGCATTAAGCACTACCTGTTTAAAAAGGCCGATTCGTTTACCAAGTCGTACAGTGTCTATGCCGAATCTCCCTCCATCTGAAACATTGGCCAGAACTGCTGCGATGATTGACCGATTTGTTGCCTAAACTGACCAAGACAATATGAAACAAACCAATAAAGTAGAAGCACCAATGGGCTTTGCTTTGCTAGCTGTAGTGCTTTATCGACGACCACATCTACTTCTGCTTGCAACGGCTCAGGTCTATGGTTATGCCCCTCCACTGTTTCTCGATCGTATATCTGATCTCGGCTGCCGATAGGAATTTTGGTCCACACCCTCTTTTTACAGTTCGCTACCCGACAGTAGAACTTTCCTCAGAATAGAGCACAATGTTCCCTTCATTGACCACATCCGTCAAAGATTCCTGATAGAGCCTGCTCCCTATAATATATTGTTCAAAGCGCCATAGCAAGAGAAAAGAAGTATTTATACCGCCGTATATCATGATCAGATGATGCCTTTCACTAGTGATGAACCTAAGGAATGCTCCTTCAACAAACTTGCAAGGAATGATGACTTTTGGCTTTTTCTTCGTAGAATGCCCTTGAATGCTTTCACTACTGCTCTCGTTCTCGAATGGGTCTTACGTTTGCTCAGCTTCTTGGGATGTTTCCTGTTGGTTGCAGTCCTCATCGCTTAAGTTGTCATAGATGTCGATTTCTTCATCGCTCCACTCATTGCCCGTTTCCATTTTGCAGACCTGAGAATTAAGGAAATAAAGAAGTTGACGTTATATGAACGCTAGTAAAAAGAAAAACTCAAAAAACCGGACTACAAGTCTGAACAGCATCAACAGTGTGCTGTACGAGCGCGAAATGACGCGGCTTATAAGTTCCACGACTTTTAAAAATGCGGAAAATCGAACAGCACGAGTTTGAATGTCTGCGAGTTCTTATAGTTGCGAGTTCGGTAAAATTCAAACGTGTTTTACACGAGTTTATTTCGTTGCAAGACAAATTCTCGTGAGAATTAGACATCTCGAGTCTTAATTTACCAGTTCAGTAAATTTCGAGTTATGCATTTTCGAGTCTTATTTTTGCGAGTTAGGTGAATTTCCAGTCATGGATTTTACAAGTTTTTTTTCCACGAGTTCAGGAACAGCCCCTTTTTACTATTATAAAGCCTTCTTAAGAGTGCACGGATGAGTGCAAAAAACAAGTTTTAGAACCCAAAAAACATAAAAAAAATTCGCACCAAATGGACGGTCACTTGATTTAGATTATGCAATAGAACTGAAGCTGAAAAACAGACAAACGCGTTAAATTATAGGTGTTTTTTACAAAACAAGCAAGACTAATTACAAACAAATTACGAAAAAAATCGGATCAGCCATACTTAGACTAATACGATCATTCGGACTGTAGTAGTCAGCCAAACTTAGACTAACCCCTTTTTACCCGCCCTTTTTACAGCCTCTGTTACCCAGTAACACTAACTATTGTTTTTATAATGCTATTTGGACTTGAATTGCTTTCTAATCATGACAAAATAAATAACTTTTGGTAGAAACTTTGTTAAAATTAGGATTGCAGAAATAGTCGTACTGGTATATAGCCCATGCATAACCCTCAAAATTTAAAACGACATGGTGGCCTAGTGGCTAAGGCTCTGGTGGTGCGTCACTCATGCAATAGTTCTGTTCCGCCTGGTAATCGACATACTTTTTGAAGTTTAAATTGGGTAAGATCTAAGCGTAAAAGCCCAAGTGCACCCCCTCTAAGTGCAAAATTGCACCAAAATTTGAATTTTTGCCTTCAGATATCAAGTTAAATGACTATTTTTAGGGTATTATCCACCTGTATGCTACCCAAACGACCTGTATACTACCCAACCACCTGTATAATAGCTAAACCACTCGAATAGTATCCAAACCACCTGGATCGTATCCAAATCACCTGGATGTTACCTAAATCCCATTGATGATGCCAAAACCACGTGGATAGTATTCTTTGCACCCACAGGGTTTCGAATCGTTAACCTCGGTTTTGAGAAAATTTTGCGGAAATTTAATTTTCTTTGTCTGAACTAACCAAACCAAGTGGTCGTCCACTTGGAGCAAATTTTTTTTTTTTTGGGTTCAAAAACCAGTTATCTGGACTAATTCCGGCATGCTGAAGATGGTTTGATAGGGTTGAAAAACCGTTTTCTCGAGCATTTTTCGAGTTTTAGTAAATCACTTATATCCCAATACTCAAACAATACCATACAAAACCGTATTTTATTATCGAACCATCTGCAGCGTGTCCTAATCAGTCCAGAAAACAGGTTTTAAACCCGAAAAACAACCCAATGAACTCACTTTGAACTAGTGAATATTTTTTATCTTCAAATTCAAACTTTATTCAAATAGAGCAAACAAATCAAACAAATCAAGCAAACGAAATGCGAAAATATAACAACACTTATACATTTATTTTATTCCAAATTGAGCGACATCGAAATGCTTTTCAGCCCTTGTGTAACGAAACCATCCGATGTGTGTGGCAGGTGCTCCGACTGTCTGAAATGATTTACAAGTTCAAGGTTTTTTTTCAATTTTTCAGTTCACCAACCGTATCAACGTAGTACGTGACAAATTTTGGCACGTTTTCAGGCTGAAAAGGACGAAATTACAGTTATAGCGTTTTGATGCCAGCAGAAGTTGAGCACTACTGCCCCATTCTCCAACTTTGGAGTAAATTTTTGCGTATTCATCCACACCATTCGAGCCACCAAAATATTTGACCCAAGATTGATTCTTGTTTTTGCCAGAAATTCCATTAACTCTTGTCGGACGCGTTTTTGCCACTCCTCATCTTTGTAGACAATAAACGCTATGGACCTGAGCAAAAAGGTATGCAATACGGATAAATAAATAATGTTAATATTGAGAATACCTGTATAAGCAATTCCCATCTCCCCTGATTGGATACGTTTTTATTGGATCATCACTCCATGGATAAATCGACTTCGGATTTAAATGCTCTTCCAAAATCTCAGGGTTGTGATCCTCCAAAAGAGGATCCTCCGGCTCCATCCTCCGGTTCCAGTCTCCACTGGAACCGGAGGATGGAGACAAAATCAGGCGATGTCCATCTCTGCTATCCAGCTGGTTTAGATTTTATCCAGATGCTTTGAGCACTATCCAAGTGGTTTGGGTGGTGTAAGAAGTTCAAAATAATGACTTTCCCTTCAAGACAATAACATAAAAACATTAAAAAAAATATGTGAAAAATGACCCAAGTGCACCCCTCCAAATGCACCCCCTACTCTTGATCATAAAATGCATACAGAGTCTCTTTTTGCACAGCTCCATTGACCAAAAATAGTGAAATATCACGTTTTCAATCTTTATCGGGTAAAAAAATCCCCGTTTTTAAGAGTATTCTACCTCGTTTTGGTCACTGGAGCTAGGCAAAAATGGCCCCTATATGCATTTTATGATCAAGAGTATTCTCGGAATCATGTCTAAGGTAAGCGCCCCCTGCGCCCCCTTCGGGGCGCAGGGGGCTTGGGGCTTAGGCATGCGCACACCCACATACCTTAGACACAAATCACTCGAAAGTGCCTCTGGATGCATGAAAAATCGCCCTTTTGACACTTTTTGAGACTTTTGGAAGAAAAAAAATTTTCAAAAAAATCAACAGGGGGACCAAGGCATCTTTTTTTTCCAGAGATGCGAATGCATATAGAGCCGTTACAATTTTTGTCTTTAGATTTTTAGTACCCTTAATTTTTTCTCAAAATTCAATTTCTTTTTCATTTATCTGTTTTGAAAAATTTAGCACGAGAAAGCCTGGTTGTTATTTTTGTTGATTCTGGTGCAGAATTTTTCGGTAAACACGATGGCGCGTGTCCTTTTCGCTTCAATCATTGAAATAGGTAATAAAGGGTCCGGAAGGGGTCTTCTTTCAACTCTGTGTAAAACACGTTTCGCCGTAAAATTTTGACTTAGAGTGTGAAATTTGACAAAATTAAGTAAAAAAATATATTTTGCCCATCTGATCTGATCTTCTGCGATCTGATCTGAACTGATCTGATGTTTGCCCACCTCTGGCATGTACAGGGTAGGCCAATAATCTTGGAACTTTTGCTTCGATCATAACTGTTTTTGAGGGCCGAATCTCGAAAATTTGTAAACACCAATCGACTCAGAATTGAACAGCAATTTTCTTAGTACAGGCGACCCTCTTTATGAAATACCCCCAAAAGTTCGTTCCCACCTAGGGTCCGACACTTTTTTAACCTCATTCCTGAAGTGTTTTGCCAAATGTGATTCGTCAGTCCAGTCGGAAATATTGCAATGATCCCGATTTTGACGATACCCCTTTTTAAGATTTAGGGGTATCTTATACGGAGCGTTGCGGGTAAAAATGGCAGAACTAATTTCTCAAAAACGATCGGGAAAATCGGATTCCTTGCGATATTTCCAACTAGACTGACGAATCACATTTGGCAAAACATTTCAGAAATGAGGTTTAAAAAAAAGATCAAAAAAAGAAAAAAAAGATTAAAAAAAGATCGGACTCTAGGTGGAAACGAACTTTCGGGGTATCTTATACACTCCGTATCATATGCATGATCGCACTCATATTTTGGTAAAACGACACTTCGCTGCAAGGACACTTCGCTTCGGACACTTCGCTACATTTTTTATAGTGGACAGTTTGCTACAGACAGTTCGCTACACTTTTTAAAAGGATACTTCGCTACAGACACTTCGCTACATTTTTCAATGTAGAGTTCATTAACAATGTTTAGTTTCACAAATAGGTCTCTATTTTTTCTGAGCTTCATAAATTGCTATTCAATCATTGCTCCTTTTTATCGTGTTTGAAACATTTCGATTGTTTTTTTAGCCTTCCAATGTTTTAGCTTGTCATTCTCTCGAATCCCCCTAGCAGATCTGACCCAATTGGCTGTTCTGGTAGGAAATATCGAAGTCCAAAGCTAGTAGTATCTTTCATTTTATTGCTGCTGTGTAAATGATAGTTATTCTTACGCATTTTCAGCTTCTAGTTGGACACCTGACAGCTCGACGTCTTACATTAGATAAGTTTTTCTCATATTTTCTGCCGTCTTTTGCTTTTTTCTCTTGTGTGTTTTAGGTGCCTGCAGATGCAAGAAGCGAGTGAAGAAGCAAGTGACGGTGACTGAAAGAAGTTAGCGCTCTTCGAAGCTGGCCGCCTTCTATCGGAACTGTTTATGGCTATCGTCAGCGAGCAGGGTGATAAGCTACGAGACTATAGTTGCCGAGCTGTTGTCCAACTGCGAAAAGTGTAAGATAAGGCAAGATTTTGAAGTTTTGGTACTGGGTCATGGACTAAGTCGGACAACTCAAGGTTGCGCTCTGCATCTGTGCATCTGCGTGGGACAGAGGCGTACGCAGGGAAGGGGGGCACTTGCCCCGTCAGATTTTTTTAAAAACGGTGTAGGTAAAATGGCCCCGAAAATTTTAAAAACGTTGTAGGTAAAGTGGCCTGGTGCCCCTCCGTCAGAAATTCCTGCGTTCGCCACTGACCTGGGATGACGTCCATTCGTGCATCGGAAGTATCAAAAAGAAGAGGTCCAATATCGCTGGCATTAGATAAGTTTTTCCCATATTTTCTGCCGTCTGTTGCTTTTTTTCTCTTGTGTGTTTTAGGTGAGTGCATTTGCGAGGTGGAAGGTGACGTCACTTGTGATTGGACCCTGGCTTCGTTTCTCAGCCTCAATGTTTTTTCTGGCTCACAGTGAATGATCAACCAGGCATGTGCACGTGAGCGTGAGCGATTTTAAAATTTCTGGTTCGGGTAGGCCGAGCCGATCCTTGTACATGCCTGTTGTCAGCCCGTGTAAGATCCGATGGAAAGTCAAAGATTATCGTTCCAGAGAAGAGTCATTAGAAAGAAATTTGGAGAAATACTGGGTGTCACAAAAAGATCTCGTTCCCACTTATGTTGTATTGCTATACTGTGTTCGAATAAAGTCTTTAAAAAATTGGTATTGTGACTTTTCGTGAATCACATTTGACAGTTTGCCGGATAAGTCGGCCATTAGGAGCCACATTCCAGGATTACATCTCCCGCAATTTCCCAGTCTGTACTAACATGTATGTCCATTATGTATATTCCCTCAATGACTGACAGATTAATTATTCAGTCTCTGGACTTTGGAAGATTGGGATGACATAACAACACTGCATCGACAAAATCTCTTTAAACTTTTCAATCACAGCTTTTTCAGTTTTTCACATCAAAAAAATACCTGAATAACTGATAGGTCCGAAATTTCTTTATTTGATCAAAACCCGCTCTAACAATCGAACGTCAATACAGGCTGTGTCAATAAGTTTGCCCACTTTTAAAACGGTCAAAACTTTTTTCCATGTCGAATTCCATGAAATGAAAAAATGAGATGAAAAGAAATCATGGTCATTCAAAAGTAGGCAAATTTCTCAGCACACGCTGTATGATGAACAAAAAAAATGGAACAATGGATCTTCTTGCAACACCGCTTTTTCGTGAGCGCCAGAGGAGCAATAGCTTGACAAATATCCCTTCCAAGCAGCTCGACATCTATAACACGCATTACTATTCTGAACGGCTTGCTGCATGTTGTGACCAGCCATGTATTTCATGCTTGTCTCGATTCATTCCTTTCATGTTCCACCTCGCAAATGCACTCACCTAAAACACACAAGAGAAAAAAGCAAAAGACGGCAGAAAACATGGGAAAAACTATCTAATGCCAGCGATATTGGACCTCTTCTTTTCGATACTTCCGATGCACGAATGGACGTCATCCCAGGTCAATGGCGTACGCAGGAATTTCTGACGGAGGGGGCACCAGGCCATTTTACCTACAACAAAAAATTAAAACAGCTTATCTAATTCCTAGGCTAAGCTAGAGTAGACGAAGGTCATGATGCAGAAAAATTGATTGAACCTGAAATTTGGTGATATAAATCCCAGCAGACGCTTAGGAACACTTTCGCTAGGCAGCCTCTTCTACGAAGTTAACATGCTCCGACAGATATGTTAAAAAGACCTAGCCATACTGCCTTGGGATGTGGCATGAAAGCTCATAGAAAGTGACACTGCGACCACATACAACCTGACAAATCAACGGTCACTACGTAAAGAATAAGGGACGCATGTGGTTGTCAGCGAATTTGACGTTGCATTTGTGAGTGACTTCGACAGAATGTATGCAGTCGCAGAGTAAATTATGGTGAGAAAGTCTAAAAGCACCTGAGCATGGAACCTAAAATAATGCTGACGATACAACAAAGAAGAGACAGCCTACCCTATAAGCACGAACCCATATTATCCATCCTTCCTGAAACTTCATAGATAGACACCTGAAAAACATAATAAGAGAAAAGCAAATGACGGCGTAGAAAATAAATCAAACTTATCTAATACAGCAAAATCCAAATAGAAGGACCTGAGCATGCGCAAAAATCACCAGCTGGCCACACAAACATGAAATAGAAAAGAATCTTTGACGCTGAAACAGCAAAACAGTCAGCCGGTAAGAAAAGCAAGCGTAAAAAATGAGAGCGAAAAGACCAACAAGTCACGATAAATCAAAACAAAAAGCTCAAAATGATTTCAAAATTTGATTTTGAAATTCAAATCTCTGGCGTGCTGGTACCCGCGCATTTGAAATGCAAGAATTATTGCATCGGGCGCGAGCATGCCCCTTTAAACTCTTCTACTTTTTCTGCATTTATTCCGGTCTGGGTTACTGTATTTTCTTCCAACCACACTAATTTTAGGAGTTACTGTAGCAATGTGGCGCCCGCAAGCTAACCTAAAAGTGCATCTGATGCACTCTACAAAGGTGGGGAACAAGAAAAAGAAGAAAGAAGGAAAAGCTGCAAGAAGAAGTCTAGGTGCTGAGCTGGCAACTGGAGCTGTCGAAACCCAAGTGCTTCTGTGGTCAAACTCGAGAGAAAAATATTGAAAGGATCGATGAACAAGGTAGTATTCACAGTTTTTTTTGCTCTTGCTTATCTATTAACCTATTCAGATTCTCTCCTGCAGATGAGAAAAGCCGCAGCCTGCCACAGCATTAGAGCGCTCAAGAACTTTTTCCAACGGTGCTTAAGAAAGAGGTTTCCACCTTTGAAGTTTATGCAAGACCTGAAGGAGGAAGAGTTCAAGAGTTTACACTTTTACGCATCGAGGGGCCGTAGTCAAGCCAAGCGACGACGACTTTCAGGAAGACATCTTGGTTTATGCAAGTGAGCCCTGCTTTTTTAAGCTTATCATGACTCGTTTTCTTGAAGCTAACATCGCATTTATTATGTCACTGTTTGGTTGAATGAAATATGAGCATTTTCTAATTTCATTTTTGCAAACCATAGGTGCAAGGCAGGTAAGGGACCGTTAGGACGGGCTCAGACGTATCGCACGGAACGCAAAATGTTTTACAAAAAGTTTTTCTTATGTAGGGCTTTTGAAATACCGTATTTCCTCTAATAAGGCGGCCGGCCGCCTTATTTTTCAAGCTCCCTCCAGCAGGCCGCCTTATTAGAGCGGGCCGCCTTATTGGAGCAGGCCGCCTTATATTTCAAACATCCTTTCATCAAAATTGATTTAAATTCTCTAACAACAAATTTTGAACTAAGAGGTAATACAACAGTCATAACAATGAATCATAAACAATCATAGGCTAGGATGTGACCAATTCCAATCAAAAAGTATGAAAATTAGGATTCGGCGCATTTGAAACAATTTTGAATATGAATAAAATTTTTAGGGGCCGCCTTATTAGAGCAGGCCGCCTTATTTTTCAACCTCCCTCCTCAGGGCCGCCTTATTAGAGCGGGCCGCCTTTTTAGAGCAGGCCGCCTTATTAGAGGAAATACGGTAATCAACTAAAATAACAAGCCAGCGTAGGTTAGGACGGGCGTTAAACTGTATAAAACTTACGTCTATGAACTTGAAATTTCATAACAAGTAACGAGTGGTATTGAAGATCTCATTTTACATTTTTTAACGGATACTATTGAAAAATGTAGCGAAGTGTCTGTAGCGAAGTTTCCTAGATCCTCATATTTTGTGATATTTTTAGCGACTTTTGACTAAAAGTGAGCAATGTTTTATTATACCGAAATACCTCTAGATGAAAAAACATGTTCTGTCACAAAAAAACCGAGTTAGAAGCGCAAGAAAATAATTTGTAGCTTAAAACATTGAAATCGGGCGACGGTTAATTCGACAACGGTGAATTAGTCAACGGTGAATTCGTCCACAGTGAATTCGTCAACTGGTGAATTCGTCAACGGATTTTGATCTGACTATCAAAAATCATTGTACCTACCTAGAATTATGTCCTAAACACGGTTTTATAATGCTAAAAATGCGATTTGAGTTGCAGGAACCCCTGTTTTAAAAAGTTTCATGCTCGATATACAGGTATACAGGTGGTGCGGAGATAGTACCACTAAGTAAATGGCACTCAGGTTGTTGTACCTAGGTAAGGTACTTAGGTGGTAGTAACGAGGCAGTGCTTACACGGGAAAGGCACGACCCGGGTGTGGCCTATTAAAAAACGTTATATACCAAAATGTAGCCCTAATTGAGCTAGTTAAGGAACCGTTCGCAGAATCTGCTATGGATCAATCTACGCTGAGAAAAAATCTTTTTAAAATTACAAAAAAATTGTGTTGAGATATAAGTCAAGAACAACCCTTTTCAAACATGTGAGTTGGTGGCCGAGTGGATGAGTGGTGCGGCGCCGAACCTATTTCTTTTTTTTCGGGAAAGGTTCGACTCCAGTCGCGTGCACGTCTTTTTTATTTTCGATTTTTTTAAAGCTTCACTTCCTACACAAAATGACACGGGGAGAACAATAAAAATATTTTTAACGTCGTCGGATTTGTAATAGACATTGTGAACGGTATATATTTCATTTACGAACAACGAACAATTAATGACAATGATTATTTACAACGAAATGATCAAAGCAAAGATACTGTTGACAATAGGAGCAGCAGATGATTTTTTTAATTGCAGATATTATCATGGCTTTCTCCGTTGCAAATTTTATGTCTATTGTGGTCGGAAAATATCCAATGCTTGGCGATACAAGAGCCGCTGGTCGGCAAAATAATCATTGTCATTAATTGTTCGTTGTTCGTAAATGAAATATATACCGTTCACAATGTCTATTACAAATCCGACGACGTTAAAAATATTTTTATTGTTCTCCCCGTGTCATTTTGTGTAGGAAAGTGAAGCTTTAAAAAAACCGAAAATAAAAAGACGTGCACGCGACTGGAGTCGAACCTTTCCCGAAAAAAAAGAATAGCTTCGGCGCCGCACCACTCATCCACTCGGCCACCAACTCACATGTTTGAAAAGGGTTGTTCTTGACTTATATGTCAACACAATTTTTTTGTAATTTTAAAAAGATTATTTCTCAGCGTAGATTGATCCATAGCAGATTCTGCAACGGTTCCTTAACTAGCTCAATTAGGGCTACATTTTGGTATATAACGTTTTTTAATAGGCCACACCCGGGTCGTGCCTTTCCCGTGTTAGATGTCGGTACTCAGGTAGACATGCCTGGGTCGTAGTACCTAGGTAGTAGTATCTAGTAATGGTGCCAGTTTGAGCTACCCATGTAGTGGCACCAAGGTGGTGGTACCCAGATAATTGTACTTAGCTGGTGGTACCAGATCGTGATATAGTAGACCATTTTTTGAAGTAGATCAAACCATAACAGAAGGTGGATCAGATAATCTGAGTATATATGGATATCACCTACCGTATTTTTTTTAATAGCTCACCCGTCTCTATTAACTCACGCCCCTCTAATTTGAGGACCTATATGATATAGGCTATATCTCAGACCTAAGCAAATATTTTACATCGTTGTTTATTGCGTTTTCTTAACTCCCACGAGCTCTCTCGATTCCACTTTTTAAATTTTGGTTGAGCACCCAAAAATCTCAAGATCGACCTCAAAATTTTCCGATTTTCAAGGGGTTGAAAAATAATTCACCCGGGTGAGCTATTAGAGAAAATACGGTAAGTACCAGCACCTGGGTACTACTACCTGGGTACCACAACTTGGGTAATACCGACTGTTGTTTACTTTGATGTGGCCATCGGTTTTTTACCCCTTTTTTATCATTTGCAACATGTGATGTGCTATTTTCGGCCGCGAAGCGGTCAACCCTTGGCCAGTACTCAAAAGTAAATTCGTTAACTTTTCTGTTAAACATCTCGCATGTGCATGTCGCTCAGTCTTGAAACCCCCAAAAACTTAATTACTAACTACTTTAGGCTAAATAAAAATTTCGTACTCTAGTGGTGGATACCCGTTTAGGGCAGGTATCAGGAGGTTTTTCTACGCACCCAGAGACTTACTAGTCCTTGACTAGTCCAGAAAAATGTTTGCCACCATCGGGATTTGAACCTGTAACCTATTAGAGGACCGTCATACCCGGATTAATTTACCGGTGATCAGTTATCTAAAGATCAATCAACTGGAAATCAATTTAACGCCGACTATCGTAAGCTAGCTTGAAAAATTAAATAATTAAAACATATTGAGTTCATAGGCATAAACCCTGTAGAAAGTCAAAAATCCGTTGACGAGATCACCAGTTGACAAATCAACCGTTGACGAATTCACCTAAAGCCTTGAAATCAGGCGTGTCATAATTATAAACGCAGTTCGGTTTGCAATGCAAAATCATATTCGTTAAAGGGGCATGATCGTGCCCGATGGGGAGAAAAGGCGCGAACCAGCAGTTCTTTTCTTTCTCGATAAATTTTTACATTCGTTCTCGTCTAGATTTTTTAAGTTTTCTGTCTAGTTTTTAAAAGCAGTATAAGGTCATCTATATCAGATTTGACGCAGAACGAGTGAAAAATCGGCCGATTCGAAAAAATTCGAAAAAGCTGCTGGTTCGCGCCTTACCGCACGGGCATGCCCTTTAAGCAATTTACGTTGACTAAAACAATTTTTTTCAGGCAAAGAACAACATTTCAATAGTCCGTAACGCCTCCAAAACGATATATAATAGCAAAGATTCTATCTTTCATACTTGCAGCCAACGTTTTGAACAGCTCGAAGTCCAGTTCACGCCACCCCTTCAGAATTATTCTTGAGCTCATCTACTGATCCATACTGACGGTTTGTAGCATAGAGACGACGCACATAGATTCCCCAACATTTTCCATCGGATTTCAAATCAGGAGAGCAGGCCAGCCACGGAAGAACATTGACCCCTTTCGACGCGAACCACGCTGATGTTTCTTTGCTCTTGTGAATTAAGGCGTTGTCCTTTTGATAAACGAACGGTAAATGACGGACAGCAGTGATCCACGGCAGCAGATGTCTTTGGAAAGCCTGTTAAATCATCACTTCAAATTGATTTTTTCGAAAATTACCAACCTCGATGTATTCCGGACTGTTGATTTTAGAGAAACTGAAAGTGACTCCGACATTTCCGTAATGACTGAACGCCGCCCACACCATCAAGTTTTCACCGCCGAAGTTTTGCTTGGAGAAGTACAAGGCTTTTTGCGCATGTCCCTTCATTAGCCGTTGAACCCATCTGGACCGTCCAAGTAAAACTTTTTCTCGTCAGAAAAAATCATCGAAAATGACACTTAAAATAGTCAATAAGTTTTGTAAAAATCACATTTTACCACTCTTGATCCATGTTTTTTCGCCCAAAGTCGAACCTGGCAGTGATGTGACGATGTAGTAGACGGGGTACTTTCCTCATTTTCTCTCGAATGATATTGGAATTACGCTGTAGGGACCGCCAGATCGTAATCTTGGACACATTCAGCTCGAGATTCGCTTTGATTGTGTTGAGACTGCAGCTAGAATTCGACGATCGCATACCAATTTTCCGCATTACCTGGAAGTAATAAAAATAACTCGCTCAACATTTGAAAGTTATCTGAAACATCGTGTAGTTACAACGAAACCGAACTGCGGTTATACCTATGATACGCCTGATTTTGTGATTTCCGAGAAAGTGATCTGAGCGCGCCTACTGATTCCGCTTTTCGGATTTGGAATGAGCACCCGAAAATCTCGAGATCGACCTAAAATTTTCCTGATTTCTGGGTGATCGAAAAATATAAGCCCCGGGGCTTCTATTAGAAAATTACGATAATTTACACAAATTTCTTTGTTTATGTTATCTCTTGCTGGAGAACTACGTTACCAACTGCGCTACGCACCATCAAAATACCCGACAAGCTTTTTTCTTATGTCTTTTGCATGGACAATTAATTCGGCTACACCGATGCCAATTCTGAAAGGCTGCCACGGCTTAGCTGTAGTCCGTTTCCTCCTTCACCTCTTCCATAAGGGAATTGTGGAGCACAGAGACGGCCCGAACTATGTTGTAAGCCATTTCATGTGACCATTAGATCGGCTTCAACAAAATTCTCCACTTCGCTGCAATAACCCTAAAGCAGTTTTTATACAATTATCCTGCAGTTGTATATGCTCTCATTATGCCCAGATGAGAGACTAGAAATGGCTTCATCATATGGGAAGTGAGCGGGAAAATAGGAACTTGACCTGGCTGTTAGGAAAGCACCTGACTGGCGTCAATGAAAAAATCCACTGTCAACAGCTTTCTTCAGGTCACTGGCACCAAAAATTAATATTCCCTAAAGGGATACTCGATAGATATCCCCTGCAGATATCCCCCAGGTGTTCCCCTAACATATATCCCCAGGCCTCTTTCTCTAACTTAGGTTCAGGCTCAGGGTAGGACTGATCAGGTGGAGGAGATAACTTCATATTCGTGTTTCTCGACCCCGATTTCATGAGAAAGCCGCGCGTTTTTTGGTTCTGAGAAAAAAAATTTTTTCGAACCACAGGGGGGGAGGGTATCATGGTTTTTTAGTCAAAATTTAAAAAATTTAAATTGGAACCTTTTGAATTTTAAAGGGAATAAGGGCTGTATTGGAAGGGGAAGGGAATAAAAGGGGCCACTTTTATGGCAGAACGTTAAAAATTCAAAATTTTGTATTCTTCGCCTGTTCACCATGTTTTTCAACTGGGCCGTGGCAAAAAAAGACTCTATATGCATTTTATAGTCAAGAATACTTCTCGGAATCATGTCTAAGGTAAGTGAGTGCGCGCATCTCTAACCCCCTTCGGGGGCGCATCTCAACTCCAAGCCCCTGCGCCCCCGAAGGGGGCGCAAGGGGCTTGGGGGCTTGGAGTTGAGATGCGCACACCCACATACCTTAGACACAAATCACTCGAAAGTGACTCTAGATGCATGAAAAAGCATGCATACCAGAGTTTATTTATGCAGTAGGCCCAGTATTCAAAACTATGTTCAACATCTTCTTGTTAGTTGGCCCTGTGTTATTAGTGGCCCTTTTATTCCCTTCCCCTTCCAATACAGCCCTTATTCCCTTTAAAATTCAAAAGGTTCCAATTTAAATTTTTTAAATTTTGACTAAAAAACCATGATACCCTCCCCCCTGTGGTTCGAAAAATTTTTTTTCTCAGAACCAAAAAACGCGCGGCTTTCTCATGAAATCGGGTCGAGAAACACGAATATGAAGTTATCTCCTCCACCTGATCAGTCCCGTGGGGGGGGGGGGGATTCGTCACTGCAACCAAAGTTTGAAAAATATGTTGAATATAGGCTTGGGGGATATTTGTTGGTGGATATATGTCTGGGGATATAGGTCTGGGGGATATCTGCGGCAGCATACATACCCATAACCCCTAAATGCAGTCAATTAATCTCCGGTTGTTCAGCTCTCTCTTTTGGCCCAATCTCTGGAGAACATATGCAAGCGAATTGTCGTAGCGAAAGATCCGAGAGCTCTTTCCAATTTAATGAAGACACACAGAAAACGTGTGATTATTATAAGGGATGGTTAGTTGAAAAAAAGAAAGCATGCAATAATACTTTTTACAAGTTGAAAGAAATGTATTGATACTGTCTTTAAACCATTCAATTACGGAAAAAGTTATGTAATAAAAAGAAATAAAGACACAGCACATAAAAAAAATTAGTCTAAGTCTCAGTCTAAAACTAAGTCTGACTTCGAGAACACCTTAGACTTAAACTAAGACTTAGACCGAGACTTAGAGGTGTTCATGTAGCCAAAATAGTCTAAGTCTAAGTCGCAGTCCGTGAACGAGCCATAAAAAACCATGATACCCACCTTATGGCTAGTATTTTACAGGTACCTAGATATCTATGAAAAGTCTAATGTCTTGTTTACGTTGTTCGAGTAAGAGATGTTCATGTGCTCAAAAATCTAAACTCTAACTCTAACACGAACTCGAAGGTGTTCATGTATTTCGAGTTATAGTTAAAAATGTTTATGTATGTATCTTAGATGGCTCAGAATCTCACCAGAACGGTCAAAAGTCACTAAAAGCTAGTTTGTGGGGAGTTACTACAAGGGGATCCAAGTTATATACATGAATACTTTCAAATTCGACCTCAAACTTGAATTCAAACTCGAGTTACGTGAACACCTTTGCGTTAGAGTTCGACTTCGGATCAGAGGTGTGCACGTAGCTAAAAACCCGAACTCCAACTCCAACTCTAACTCGAAGAACGTGAACAAGTCGTAAGTCACAGTCCATGAACGCGCCATTACAAAAAAGGTATTATCAAAACAAAACTCCCAAGAACATTGGGGCGTATCATTTTGCCAATGAGATCACTTCGCCAATGGTATTTTTCACCAATAGCTTCTTTTCTCAATTACTCTTAATTCTTTGTCAGGTAAGTTACCACTCATTTTGTAGCTGATCTCACTAGCTAAAAAATGAGAGGTAATTTGCCGGACGAAAGAATAAAGATACGTTCACAATTACCCAAAATCCCGCATCCACAACCACTCCCGCACCCACACTAGTGTCCACAATAAAATTGAGCTATACAATAGTATTAGCCTCTCCGAGTTTTTATGCATCTATGTGACGCTTCCGCCGTGAATGCTTACGTTCTCTATAATGGAGGGGCAAGCCGGCGTTCGTTTATAGTCGAGCTTGCGGATCAGCTGATGATGGAGCAAAAAGAAAGAAGAGGCACTGCTAAGCACTGGGCTAATGAAGGCTTTCAGCAAATCGATCAACTCTACAAGAGGTACCGTCATTTGATTAAAACTTCGAAATAATTATATAGATACCTTCGTGCCAAAATAAAACCGAAGCTTGTTTAGCCTCCAAAAAAGAGCACCAGCCAAGAAATGCTGCTCCGGTCGATCACTGCTACGTTTGCCGTAAGTCCGGACTGGGAAAGAATATCCGAAGCTGCAGCAAGTGCGAAAAGCCGGTATGCAAGAAACACGCAGCTGACCTTGTTCTCTGCTCGAGGTGCAATGTCTTCACTAAAGAAGTCCGTCGGCAACAGTCACCACTATGCGCACAAGGAATGCGTCAACTTCTTCTACCGCCGGCAGGTGCTATGAGTGTCCGAAGTTTGTACATTTCCGCTGCTCTGTCTGTGACAATCCTGCGTGCAAAGACCATCGCTCGAAAAGAAGTTCAAACCATTGTGCTGACTGTGAGTAACTTCATTCAAATGTATATGTCTATTTGCGAAATGACTGAAACTGCGATATCTGAAAAAACGGTTTCTTCGGTGAAAAATAGTCAATATGTTATATTTTGGTAACTCTTCTCAGGTTACCAAATTAATGGTAATTTGGTAACTCTTTCTTTTCCGTGTCACTACTCTACAAAATAGGCAAGAGAGAAAACGCCGTGCGGTCGACTAACTCAGATATCTAGGTCCCTGAATGAGCTGGGTGCGATTTTCGAAAATGCCATTTGGGTTGCAGTTTCGAATCCAACACCACAACACCCGCCCACGGGGAGTGATCAAACGGAGGAGATAACATCATATTCGTGTTTTTCGACCCGATTTCCTGAGAAAGCCGGCTGTTTTTTTATTTCTGAAGAAAAAA